>CALYLW010000464.1:5000-330000 GCA_944989445.1 Ampullaceana balthica | reverse complement strand
GTCAAAATATGAGTAATGTACGATTGCGCTGAATACATTGTTGATATATATATTGTTGGAGTCAAATATGTGATAATTTTCAATAAGTAATAAGTGTGGAAATGTAGATGATATGATTATTTTGCCGTAATTATCAAGGTCAAAAAGAAAAGCCATCGTCTTTAAAATAACCTGTAATGTTCACTAACATTCGATAAACCTGCTGTTCATAAAGTCTTGAACACACATGCGAGGATTATTCTAGTGGCGATAATTAAGTCTTTAAGTCTTAAACACACGAGTCGGCTGTTTGTGGTGTTGACCCAGGGATCTGACTCAATCATGACGACATTAGCGCCCCACTAGCACACCCTCCCCTCCTCACCCCAACCATCATGTCTTTAACTGGTCTTCCTCAGGCCCCACCACACGACTCTTTCAACAACAACAATATTTGTAAACCCTCTCTTCCTTTTCCTGGCCATTTGTATTAATTAGCAAGATAACAGTGATTATGATAAGATTTCATGGACTTGCTGATAACATGGCAGTAGATAGGTTTTGAGAGACAGACAGAAACATTCATGTGGGTTTGTACTTTGGCATTGGCATGGGCCAGCGAAACAATAACATACATGAGAGCATAACACTAGTGAGTACATAGCACGAGTGAGTACATAACACTGGTGAGTACATAACACTGGTGAGTACATAACACTAGTGAGTACATAACACTAGTGAGTACATAACACTAGTGAGTACATAACACTAGTGAGTACATAACACTAGTGAGTACATAACACTAGTGAGTACATAACACTAGTGAGTACATAACACTAGTGAGTACATAACACTAGTGAGTACATAACACTAGTGAGTACATAACACTAGTGAGTACATAACACAAGTGAGTACATAACACTAGTGAGTACATAACACTAGTGAGTACATAACACTAGTGAGTACATAACACTAGTGAGTACATAACACTAGTGAGTACATAACACTAGTGAGTACATAACACTAGTGAGTACTATAACACTAGTGAGTACATAACACTAGTGAGTATATAACACTAGTGAGTACATAACACAAGTGAGTACATAACACTAGTGAGTACATAACACTAGTGAGTACATAACACTAGTGAGTACATAACACTAGTGAGTACATAACACTAGTGAGTATATAACACTAGTGAGTACATAACACTAGTGAGTATATAACACTAGTGAGTACATAACACTAGTGAGTATATAACACTAGTGAGTATAATACATAACACTAGTGAGTACATAACACTAGTGAGTACATAACACTAGTGAGTATAATACATAACACTAGTGAGTATAATACATAACACTAGTGAGTACATAACACTAGTGAGTATAATACATAACACTAGTGAGTATAATACATAACACTAGTGAGTACATAACACTAGTGAGTATAATACATAACACTAGTGAGTATATAACACTAGTGAGTACATAACACTAGTGAGTATAATACATAACACTAGTGAGTATATAACACTAGTGAGTACATAACACTAGTGAGTACATAACACTAGTGAGTACATAACACTAGTGAGTACATAACACTAGTGAGTACATAACACAAGTGAGTACATAACACGAGTGAGTACATAACATTAGTGAGTACATAACACTAGTGAGTATATAACACTAGTGAGTACATAACACTAGTGAGTACATAACACTAGTGAGTATAATACATAACACTAGTGAGTATATAACACTAGTGAGTACATAACACTAGTGAGTACATAACACTAGTGAGTACATAACACTAGTGAGTATAATACATAACACAAGTGAGTACATAACACAAGTGAGTACATAACACGAGTGAGTACATAACACGAGTGAGTACATAACACTAGTGAGTACATAACACTAGTGAGTACATAACACTAGTGAGTACATAACACTAGTGAGTATAATACATAACACTAGTGAGTATATAACACTAGTGAGTACATAACACTAGTGAGTACATAACACTAGTGAGTATAATACATAACACTAGTGAGTACATAACACTAGTGAGTATATAACACTAGTGAGTACATAACACTAGTGAGTACATAACACTAGTGAGTATAATACATAACACTAGTGAGTATAATACATAACACTAGTGAGTATAATATATAACACTAGTGAGTATAATATATAACACTAGTGAGTACATAACACAAGTGAGTACATAACACTAGTGAGTATATAACACTAGTGAGTATAATACATAACACTAGTGAGTACATAACACTAGTGAGTACATACCACTAGTGAGTATAATACATAACACTAGTGAGTATATAACACTAGTGAGTACATAACACAAGTGAGTACATAACACTAGTGAGTATATAACACTAGTGAGTATAATACATAACACTAGTGAGTACATAACACTAGTGAGTACATAACACTAGTGAGTATAATACATAACACTAGTGAGTACATAACACAAGTGAGTACATAACACTAGTGAGTATATAACACTAGTGAGTATAATACATAACACTAGTGAGTACATAACACTAGTGAGTACATAACACTAGTGAGTATAATACATAACACTAGTGAGTATATAACACTAGTGAGTATAATACATAACACTAGTGAGTATATAACACTAGTGAGTATAATACATAACACTAGTGAGTATATAACACTAGTGAGTATAATACATAACACTAGTGAGTATAATACATAACACTAGTGAGTATAATACATAACACTAGTGAGTATATAACACTAGTGAGTATAATACATAACACTAGTGAGTATATAACACTAGTGAGTATAATACATAACACTAGTGAGTATATAACACTAGTGAGTATAATACATAACACTAGTGAGTACATAACACTAGTGAGTACATAACACTAGTGAGTATAATACATAACACTAGTGAGTACATAACACTAGTGAGTATATAACACTAGTGAGTATAATACATAACACTAGTGAGTATATAACACTAGTGAGTATAATACATAACACTAGTGAGTATATAACACTAGTGAGTATAATACATAACACTAGTGAGTACATAACACTAGTGAGTACATAACACTAGTGAGTATAATACATAACACTAGTGAGTACATAACACTAGTGAGTATATAACACTAGTGAGTATAATACATAACACTAGTGAGTACATAACACTAGTGAGTACATAACACTAGTGAGTATAATACATAACACTAGTGAGTATATAACACTAGTGAGTATATAACACTAGTGAGTATAATACATAACACTAGTGAGTACATAACACTAGTGAGTATAATACATAACACTAGTGAGTACATAACACTAGTGAGTACATAACACTAGTGAGTATAATACATAACACTAGTGAGTATATAACACTAGTGAGTATATAACACTAGTGAGTACATAACACTAGTGAGTATAATACATAACACTAGTGAGTATATAACACTAGTGAGTATATAACACTAGTGAGTATAATACATAACACTAGTGAGTACATAACACTAGTGAGTATAAACATAACACTAGTGAGTACATAACACTAGTGAGTATAATACATAACACTAGTGAGTACATAACACTAGTGAGTACATAACACTAGTGAGTATAATACATAACACTAGTGAGTATATACATAACACTAGTGAGTACATAACACTAGTGAGTATAATACATAACACTAGTGAGTATATAACACTAGTGAGTACATAACACTAGTGAGTATAATACATAACACTAGTGAGTATATAACACTAGTGAGTACATAACACTAGTGAGTACATAACACTAGTGAGTACATAACACTAGTGAGTACATAACACTAGTGAGTACATAACACAAGTGAGTACATAACACGAGTGAGTACATAACATTAGTGAGTACATAACACTAGTGAGTATATAACACTAGTGAGTACATAACACTAGTGAGTACATAACACTAGTGAGTATAATACATAACACTAGTGAGTATATAACACTAGTGAGTACATAACACTAGTGAGTACATAACACTAGTGAGTACATAACACTAGTGAGTATAATACATAACACAAGTGAGTACATAACACAAGTGAGTACATAACACGAGTGAGTACATAACACGAGTGAGTACATAACACTAGTGAGTACATAACACTAGTGAGTACATAACACTAGTGAGTACATAACACTAGTGAGTATAATACATAACACTAGTGAGTATATAACACTAGTGAGTACATAACACTAGTGAGTACATAACACTAGTGAGTATAATACATAACACTAGTGAGTACATAACACTAGTGAGTATATAACACTAGTGAGTACATAACACTAGTGAGTACATAACACTAGTGAGTATAATACATAACACTAGTGAGTATAATACATAACACTAGTGAGTATAATATAACACTAGTGAGTATAATATAAACACTAGTGAGTACATAACACAAGTGAGTACATAACACTAGTGAGTATATAACACTAGTGAGTATAATACATAACACTAGTGAGTACATAACACTAGTGAGTACATAACACTAGTGAGTATAATACATAACACTAGTGAGTATATAACACTAGTGAGTACATAACACAAGTGAGTACATAACACTAGTGAGTATATAACACTAGTGAGTATAATACATAACACTAGTGAGTACATAACACTAGTGAGTACATAACACTAGTGAGTATAATACATAACACTAGTGAGTACATAACACAAGTGAGTACATAACACTAGTGAGTATATAACACTAGTGAGTATAATACATAACACTAGTGAGTACATAACACTAGTGAGTACATAACACTAGTGAGTATAATACATAACACTAGTGAGTATATAACACTAGTGAGTATAATACATAACACTAGTGAGTATATAACACTAGTGAGTATATACATAACACTAGTGAGTATATAACACTAGTGAGTATAATACATAACACTAGTGAGTATAATACATAACACTAGTGAGTATAATACATAACACTAGTGAGTATATAACACTAGTGAGTATAATACATAACACTAGTGAGTATATAACACTAGTGAGTATAATACATAACACTAGTGAGTATATAACACTAGTGAGTATAATACATAACACTAGTGAGTACATAACACTAGTGAGTACATAACACTAGTGAGTATAATACATAACACTAGTGAGTACATAACACTAGTGAGTATATAACACTAGTGAGTATAATACATAACACTAGTGAGTATATAACACTAGTGAGTATAATACATAACACTAGTGAGTATATAACACTAGTGAGTAAATACATAACACTAGTGAGTACATAACACTAGTGAGTACATAACACTAGTGAGTATAATACATAACACTAGTGAGTACATAACACTAGTGAGTATATAACACTAGTGAGTATAATACATAACACTAGTGAGTACATAACACTAGTGAGTACATAACACTAGTGAGTATACATAACACTAGTGAGTATATAACACTAGTGAGTATATAACACTAGTGAGTATATACATAACACTAGTGAGTACATAACACTAGTGAGTATAATACATAACACTAGTGAGTACATAACACTAGTGAGTACATAACACTAGTGAGTATAATACATAACACTAGTGAGTATATAACACTAGTGAGTATATAACACTAGTGAGTACATAACACTAGTGAGTATAATACATAACACTAGTGAGTATATAACACTAGTGAGTATATAACACTAGTGAGTATACATAACACTAGTGAGTACATAACACTAGTGAGTATACATAACACTAGTGAGTACATAACACTAGTGAGTATAATACATAACACTAGTGAGTACATAACACTAGTGAGTACATAACACTAGTGAGTATAATACATAACACTAGTGAGTACATAACACTAGTGAGTACATAACACTAGTGAGTACATAACACTAGTGAGTACATAACACTAGTGAGTATAATACATAACACTAGTGAGTACATAACACTAGTGAGTACATAACACTAGTGAGTACATAACACTAGTGAGTACATAACACTAGTGAGTACATAACACTAGTGAGTACATAACACTAGTGAGTACATAACACTAGTGAGTACATAACACTAGTGAGTACATAACACTAGTGAGTACATAACACTAGTGAGTACATAACACTAGTGAGTACATAACACTAGTGAGTACATAACACTAGTGAGTATCATAACACTAGTGAGTACATAACACTAGTGAGTACATAACACTAGTGAGTACATAACACTAGTGAGTACATAACACTAGTGAGTACATAACACTAGTGAGTACATAACACTAGTGAGTACATAACACTAGTGAGTACATAACACTAGTGAGTACATAACACTAGTGAGTATAATACATAACACTAGTGAGTACATAACACTAGTGAGTATAATACATAACACTAGTGAGTACATAACACTAGTGAGTACATAACACTAGTGAGTACATAACACTAGTGAGTATATAACACTAGTGAGTACATAACACTAGTGAGTACATAACACTAGTGAGTACATAACACTAGTGAGTACATAACACTAGTGAGTATAATACATAACACTAGTGAGTACATAACACTAGTGAGTATAATACATAACACTAGTGAGTACATAACACTAGTGAGTACATAACACTAGTGAGTACATAACACTAGTGAGTACATAACACTAGTGAGTAATACATAACACTAGTGAGTACATAACACTAGTGAGTACATAACACTAGTGAGTACATAACACTAGTGAGTATACATAACACTAGTGAGTACATAACACTAGTGAGTACATAACACTAGTGAGTACATAACACTAGTGAGTACATAACACTAGTGAGTACATAACACTAGTGAGTACATAACACTAGTGAGTACATAACACTAGTGAGTATACATAACACTAGTGAGTACATAACACTAGTGAGTACATAACACTAGTGAGTACATAACACTAGTGAGTACATAACACTAGTGAGTATATAACACTAGTGAGTATAATACATAACACTAGTGAGTACATAACACTAGTGAGTACATAACACTAGTGAGTACATAACACTAGTGAGTATAATACATAACACTAGTGAGTACATAACACTAGTGAGTACATAACACTAGTGAGTACATAACACTAGTGAGTACATAACACTAGTGAGTACATAACACTAGTGAGTATATAACACTAGTGAGTACATAACACTAGTGAGTACATAACACTAGTGAGTACATAACACTAGTGAGTACATAACACTAGTGAGTACATAACACTAGTGAGTACATAACACTAGTGAGTACATAACACTAGTGAGTACATAACACTAGTGAGTACATAACACTAGTGAGTACATAACACTAGTGAGTATATAACACTAGTGAGTACATAACACTAGTGAGTACATAACACTAGTGAGTATCATAACACTAGTGAGTACATAACACTAGTGAGTACATAACACTAGTGAGTACATAACACTAGTGAGTACATAACACTAGTGAGTATATAACACTAGTGAGTGCTTTGATTGTTAGTTTAATTGTGACTTTAGTACATTGATATGACTATAATCATTCAAACCACAGCATGAAGCAATCATTTTAAACCGACAACTTTTGTCATCTTTTATTAATCATTTCATATTATTGTTTCATTTTAATTCTACTAAGTCATTTTAACGCAATCCTATTCTTATTGAACATGATTTCAAAACCAGATTTAAAAAGCATGAGATACGTTTTGAATATGAATTAGATTCGTAAATATAGCGCGAAATATTGAGGTCCTGATGAGTGCCCAAAGCATGTTATCAATCCTTAGTGAAATGCGCCTAAGATGGCTAGGACATGTAAAAAGAATGATCACGGGTCTTATTTATCCCCAATGACCTTCTATAAGGAGAACTGGGATCGGGAAAGACGAAGACAGGTCACCCACGTCTCCGATCTAAAGATGTCTGCCAGAGAGATATGAAATCAGCCCAAATAATCACAAGTGATTGGGAGTGTAAGGTAGAGGACCTATCTACGGGGCGCGCAGTTGTTAAAGAGTGCGTCATAGAAGCCGAGGAGCGAAGGATGGAGGAGGCTACAGACAGAAAAGCTAGAAGAAAGGCCAAAACATTTGTAAGCACAGAACTCGTGTGCAAATGCTGTGGTAAAGACTGTCATTCAAGGATAGGACTGCACAGCCACTCGAGGAAATGCAACCCAACTCAACGGTGATGCGCCATCGTCTTGCAAGACGGAAGCGTGCCGATAAATTTATATAGCTCCGTGTCTGCCCCTCAATTACAAACAGAAGTAAATTGGCAGACAGATATATTAACTCAAGGTAGCCTTGTTGCTGCCCCTTGCTATTACGTCTAAACTGGTAAGACAATCTGTACCTGACGCAGGTCTGGGAAAATGATGGTGAGACAATCTCTACTTGATGCAGGTCTGGGAAAATGATGGTGAGACAATCTCTACTTGATGCAGGTCTTTTAACATGATGGTAAACAATCTATACATGATTCAAGTCTGTAAATATGGTGGTGAAGCAATCTCTACCTGATGCAGGTCTGTGAACATATGATGAGGCAATCTCTACCTGACGCAGGTCTGTGACCATGATGGTGAAGCAATCTATACCTGATGCACGTGCCAACTGATCCACTTATGTTATGATGGTGAGACTTTCAAATTCTGAGATGCCACTTCTTGCAAGATGTAAATCAAACTTCAACATCCAAGGCAATAACTACACCACAATCTCAGATCAAAAAGATTCCATCATCCAAAGTAATAGTTCACACCACAATCTCAGATCAGCAAGATTCCATCATTCAGAAATTAAACGATAATATGCCCGTGGTATCACATGACCATAAACTGCTAAACTGAAATTGAAAACCCACCATGCCTTCTCCCCCTCTTCATGTCATGCCATTCATCGAACGATGCCCTAATTATGGAGCCCATAATAGCTCATATTTTATAAAGATGCTATCTTCATTTCTACCCAACTGGGGCCCAAGAAAAAAAAACAGCCGGCCATAACTAATAACAACTCGGCCCTGGGGGTCGCTTGAATCTCATAAAATCCTCGCATTCATTACGAAGATCGAACACGGGTGGGCCTGTGAACTTGGAACCAAAGGGTGATTACTGGTTTTCGATTAAATCAAGGGAGATAACCGGATTGTGATTTTTTTCCATTTTCTTCCTGCCCCTCTTTCAGACTTTTCATTTTATAATCCAGCTCCAGGTTATCGTTTCTGTCTTAGTACACGCAGCCTTTCGGGGAATTTATTGGGTTTCTTTAAAAAAATATATTCAAAAGATATTGCATTAGATTGATACACTCGGATTGGACAATTTGCAGCAAGATAATAATGCTATGAGACCGCACAACTACACCAATGTCACGTTGTCTTTGACAAATGCAGTATATTACATAACGTTAGTCAATAAAGCGTTAAATTTAATGCTTTAATAATAGGAAACATACAGGTGTGAGCGTTTTATCAAATCAATTCATCATTGCAAATTAACAAACATACTTGAAATGAAATGTATAAAATAAATGATCTACCCTGCCATTAGAAACAAAGCCAAGACAATCCATAGAATTGCCACAAGTCAACAACAACATTAATAAGAACGAAACGGATTGTTAAAAGAACTTTTAAAGACATCTATGTCTTTTGGCAATGGGGCAACATACGCGTGAGTGACGTCGAAAAAGAGGGGTAAGCGAAACATTTAGCTCCGGGCGCCCACGTACAGATGCATCAAAATGAGTCTTACAACGCCACATTATAATAAATAAACTATTTAAATGGGGATAACGAGCGGCTATTTTATGGACGCATATTTTTCCCCGTTACGCCTCTGATACGGTTATAACGACAACATAGTGCGATACTGTGCTGTAAAAATGCAAAATGTCTTTAATTGGCTGTTTGACAATATTCCAAATTTTTTATCGACTTCTAATTTATTTGGCATCAGAGGGTTAGAACTAAGTTCATTGACAGCAGATAGACAAATCTTGAAGAGCTTGGACTGCAGATAGACAATCGTGAAGAGCTTGGACTGCAGATAGACAATCCTGTAGAGCTTGGACTGCAGATAGACAATCGTGTAGAGCTTGGACTGCAGATAGACAATCGTGAAGAGCTTGGACTGCAGATAGACAATCGTGTAGAGCTTGGACTGCAGATAGACAATCGTGTAGAGCTTGGACTGCAGATAGACAATCGTGTAGAGCTTGGACTGCAGATAGACAATCGTGAAGAGCTTGGACTGCAGATAGACAATCGTGTAGAGCTTGGACTGCAAATAGACAATCGTGTAGAGCTTGGACTGCAGATAGACAATCGTGAAGAGCTTGTAAAGGTCGGTCCACACCTCACAAATGCTCGCGAGCATTTGCCCAAGCATCACACGAACGCACTATTTTATTGGCGAATTTTATAGTGCGTTCGTGTGATGCTTGGGCAAATGCTCGCGAGCATTGGTGAGGTGTGGACCAACCTTAAAGGAAATTAATGAAGAGAGAAAAAACTAATTTTTTTTTCAAATTTAAAAAAACATAAGGACAACTTGCTCCAGAATCAGGTGTTGGGTGTTTGAAGATGACCAGATAAATGTTGTTGTCGTATGATGACCATGTCTGCAGATGACCAGATAAATGTTGTCGTATAATGACCGTGTCTGCAGATGACCAGATAAATGTTGTCGTATAATGACCATGTCTGCAGATGACCAGATAAATTTTGTTGTCGTATAATGACCATGTCTGCAGATGACCAGATAAATGTTGTTGTCTTATAATAACCATGTCTTCAGATGACCAGATAAATTTTGTTGTCGTATAATGACCATGTCTGCAGATGACCAAATAAATTTTGTCGTATAATGACCATGTCTGCAGATGACCAGATAAATGTTGTTGTCGTATAATGACCGTGTCTGCAGATGACCAGATAAATTTTGTTGTCGTATAATGACCATGTCTGCAGATGACCAGATAAATGTTGTTGTCGTATAATGACCATGTCTTCAGAAGACCAGATAAATGTCGTCTTATACTGACCATGTCTTCAGATGACCAGATAAATGTTGTCGAATAATGACCATGTCTTCAGATGACCAGATAAATGTTGTCGAATAATGACCATGTCTTCAGATGACCAGATACATTTTGTTGTCGTATAATGACCATGTCTGCAGATGACCAGATAAATTTTGTTGTCGTATAATGACCATGTCTTCAGATGACCATATAAATGTTGTCGTATAATGATCATGTCTTCAGATGACCAGATACATTTTGTTGTCGTATAATGACCATGTCTCCAGATGACCAGATACATTTTGTTGTCGTATAATGACCATGTCTGCAGATGACCAGATAAATGTTGTTGTCGTATAATGACCGTGTCTGCAGATGACCAGATAAATGTTGTCGTATAATGACTGTGTCTGCAGATGACCAGATAAATGTTGTTGTCGTATAATGACCGTGTCTGCAGATGACCAGATAAATGTTGTTGTATAATGACCGTGTCTTCAGATGACCAGATAAATTTTGTTGTCGTATAATGACCGTGTCTGCAGATGACCAGATCAATGTTGTCGTATAATGACCGTTTCTGCAGATGACCAGATAAATGTTGTCGTATAATGACCGTGTCTTCAGATGACCAGATACATTTTGTTGTCGTATTATGACCATGTCTTCAGATGACCAGATACATTTTGTTGTCGTATAATGACCATGTCTGCAGATGACCAGATAAATGTTGTTGTCGTATAATGACCGTGTCTGCAGATGACCAGATAAATGTTGTCGTATAATGACCGTGTCTGCAGATGACCAGATAAATGTTGTCGTATAATGACCGTGTCTGCAGATGACCAGATAAATGTTGTTGTCGTATAATGACCGTGTCTTCTGATGACCAGATAAATGTTGTTGTATAATGACCGTGTCTTCAGATGACCAGATAAATGTCGTCGTATAATTACCATGTCTTCAGATGACCAGATAAATTTTGTTGTCGTTTAATGACCATGTCTGCAGATGACCAGATAAATTTTGTTGTCGTATGTTGACCATGTCTTAAGAAGACCAAATAAATGTTGTCGTATAATGACCATGTCTTTAGATGACCAGATAAATTTTGTTGTCGTATAATGACCATGTCTGCAGATGACCAAATAAATGTTGTTGTCGTATAATGGCCATGTCTTCAGATGACCAGATAAATGTTGTCGAATAATGACCATGTCTTCAGATGACCAGATAAATTTTGTTGTCGTATAATGACCATGTCTTCAGCTGACCAGATACATTTTGTTTTCGTATAATGACCATGTCTGCAGATGACCAGATAAATGTTGTTGTCGTATAATGACCGTGTCTGCAGATGACCAAATAAATGTTGTCGTATAATGACCGTGTATGCAGATGACCAGATAAATGTTGTTGTCGTGTAATGACCGTGTCTGCAGATGAGCAGATAAATGTTGTTGTCGTATGATGACCATGTCTGCAGATGACCAGATAAATGTTGTTGTCGTATGATGACCATACCATGTCTGCAGATGACCAGATAAATTTTGTTGTATAATGACCATGTCTTCAGATGACCAGATAAATTTTGTTGTCGTATGATGACCATGTCTGCAGATGACCAGATAAATGTTGTCGTATAATGACCATGTCTGCAGATGACCAGATAAATTTTGTTGTCGTATAATGACCGTGTCTGCAGATGACCAGATAAATGTTGTTGTCGTATAATGACCATGTCTGCAGATGACCAGATACATTTTGTTGTCGTATAATGACCATGTCTGCAGATGACCAGATAAATGTTGTTGTCGTATCATGACCATGTCTTCAGAAGACCAGATAAATGTCGTCTTATACTGACCATGTCTTCAGATGACCAGATAAATTTTGTTGTTGTATAATGACCATGTCTGCAGATGACCAAATAAATTTTGTTGTATGATGGCCATGTCTTCAGATGACCAGATAAATGTTGTCGAATAATGACCATGTCTTCAGATGACCATATAAATGTTGTCGTATAATGATCATGTCTTCAGATGACCAGATACATTTTGTTGTCGTATAATGACCATGTCTCCAGATGACCAGATACATTTTGTTGTCGTATAATGACCATGTCTGCAGATGACCAGATAAATGTTGTTGTCGTATAATGACCGTGTCTGCAGATGACCAGATAAATGTTGTCGTATAATGACCGTGTCTGCAGATGACCAGATAAATGTTGTTGTCGTATAATGACCGTGTCTGCAGATGACCAGATAAATGTTGTTGTATAATGACCGTGTCTTCAGATGACCAGATAAATTTTGTTGTCGTATAATGACCGTGTCTTCTGATGACCAGATAAATGTTGTTGTATAATGACCGTGTCTTCAGATGACCATATAAATGTCGTCGTATAATTACCATGTCTTCAGATGACCAGATAAATTGTGTTGTCGTTTAATGTCCATGTCTGCAGATGACCAGATAATTTTGTTGTCGTATGTTGACCATGTCTTAAGAAGACCAAATAAATGTTGTCGTATAATGACCATGTCTTTAGATGACCAGATAAATTTTGTTGTCGTATAATGACCATGTCTGCAGATGACCAAATAAATGTTGTTGTCGTATAATGGCCATGTCTTCAGATGACCAGATAAATGTTGTCGAATAATGACCATGTCTTCAGATGACCAGATAAATATTGTTGTCGTATAATGACCATGTCTTCAGATGACCAGATACATTTTGTTTTCGTATAATGACCATGTCTGCAGATGACCAGATAAATGTTGTTGTCGTATAATGACCGTGTCTGCAGATGACCAAATAAATGTTGTCGTATAATGGCCGTGTCTGCAGATGACCAGATAAATGTTGTTGTCGTGTAATGACCGTGTCTGCAGATGAGCAGATAAATTTTGTAGTCGTATAATGACCACGTCTGCAGATGACCAGATAAATTTTGATGTCGTATAATGACCGTGTCTGCAGATGACCAGATAAATGTTGTCGTATAATGACCGTTTCTGCAGATGACCAGATAAATGTTGTCGTATAATGACAGTGTCTTCAGATGACCAGATACATTTTGTCGTCGTATAATGACCATGTCTTCAGATGACCAGATACATTTTGTTGTCGTATAATGACCATGTCTGCAGATGACCAGATACATTTTGTTGTCGTATAATGACCGTGTCTGCAGATGACCAGATAAATGTTGTTGTCGTATAATGACCATGTCTGCAGATGACCAGATAAATTTTGTTGTCGTATAATGACCATGTCTGCAGATGACCAGATAAATGTTGTTGTCGTATAATGACCATGTCTTCAGATGACCAGATAAATGTCGTCTTATAATGACCATGTCTTCAGATGACCAGATAAATTTTGTTGTTGTATAATGACCATGTCTGCAGATGACCAAATAAATTTTGTTGTATAATGGCCATGTCTTCAGATGACCAGATAAATGTTGTCGAATAATGACCATGTCTTCAGATGACCAGATAAATGTTGTCGAATAATGACCATGTCTTCAGATGACCAGATACATTTTGTTGTCGTATAATGACCATGTCTGCAGATGACCAGATAAATTTTGTTGTCGTATTATGACCATGTCTCCAGATGACCATATAAATGTTGTCGTATAATGATCATGTCTTCAGATGACCAGATACATTTTTTTGTCGTATAATGACCATGTCTTCAGATGACCAGATACATTTTGTTGTCGTATAATGACCATGTCTGCAGATGACCAGATAAATGTTGTTGTCGTATAATGACCGTGTCTGCAGATGACCAGATAAATGTGGTCGTATAATGACCGTGTCTGCAGATGACCAGATAAATGTTGTTGTCGTATAATGACCGTGTCTGCAGATGACCAGATAAATGTTGTTGTATAATGACCGTGTCTTCAGATGACCAGATAAATTTTGTTGTCGTATAATGACCATGTCTGCAGATGAGCAGATAAATGTTGTTGTCGTATAATGACCGTGTCTGCAGATGACCAGATCAATGTTGTCGTATAATGACCGTTTCTGCAGATGACCAGATAAATGTTGTCGTATAATGACCGTGTCTTCAGATGACCAGATACATTTTGTTGTCGTATTATGACCATGTCTTCAGATGACCAGATACATTTTGTTGTCGTATAATGACCATGTCTGCAGATGACCAGATAAATGTTGTTGTCGTATAATGACCGTTTCTGCAGATGACCAGATAAATGTTGTCGTATAATGACCGTGTCTGCAGATGACCAGATAAATGTTGTTGTCGTATAATGACCGTGTCTGCTGATGACCAGATAAATGTTGTTGTATAATGACCGTGTCTTCAGATGACCAGTTAAATGTCGTCGTATAATGACCATGTCTTCAGATGACCAGATAAATTTTGTTGTCGTATAATGACCGTTTCTGCAGATGACCAGATAAATGTTGTCGTATAATGACCGTGTCTTCAGATGACCAGATACATTTTGTTGTCGTATAATGACCATGTCTGCAGATGACCAGATAAATTTTGTTGTCGTATAATGACCGTTTCTGCAGATGACCAGATAAATGTTGTATAATGACCGTGTCTTCAGATGACCAGATACATTTTGTTTTCGTATAATGACCATGTCTGCAGATGACCAAATAAATTTTGTTGTATAATGGCCATGTCTTCAGATGACCAGATAAATGTTGTCGAATAATGACCATGTCTTCAGATGACCAGATAAATGTTGTCGAATAATGACCATGTCCTTCTTAATACTCTGGATCATGTTTACAAATGACATTACAAAGCTGGAGGAGAAAAAAAACACTTCTCAACATTACTGGAGTAGAAAACATACAAATGTCATAACACTCTGTTGAAGAGACCATACAAATGTCATAACGCTCTGTTAAAGGGACCATACAAATGTCTTAACACTCTGTTGAACAGACCATACACATGTCATAACGCTCTGTTAAAGGGACCATACACATGCCATAACGCTCTTTTGAAGAGACCATACAAATTTCATAACACTCTGTTGAAGAGACCATACAAATGTCATAACTCTCTGTTAAAGAGACCATACAAATTACATAGCACACCATTTAAATGTTATAACAACATTGGAGAGCAAAAACAACAAAAAAATGCCAAAAAGAAAATTTGCTTTGAAGAAGAATAAATAAAGATTTCATAACTCCCAGGAGAAATAAACAAATTTAATTAGATGACTGAATCCAAATTTTTTGTAGTTAAAGATCTTCCATTTTTTTCATATATCCTGTATTTGGTTTAGGTCTCGGAAGAAAAGATTCCTTAAAATACAAGCTAATACCTAACTGACTAGTTTTTAGTATCATTATGTAACAACAAAACAAACTCTCGTGCGATGTTGCCGAGAATGTCATGAGATCTTAGGGGCCGTCCATAAAGTACGTCACGCTATTTTTTAACCATTTTTGACTGTCACAAACTGTCTCAAATCTCGGGACCCCCCCTAGAGTACGTCACACTTTCGAAAAATATTTTTAATTAAGACCTAATTAAAATATTTAATTCAATACTTAAATTGCACGTCACCATTAAACTGTAATAAAATATAAAATTTCCAATTAAAAGTAGGGATATACCAGATTCAAAATTTTGAAATCCGACCGGAGCTGAATTTGGCCGGATTTATGAAGTAAAATCTGGCTGTAGCCGGAATCAGATTTTTTTAATGGACGGATTCCGGATTTGCCGGAGCAATTATAAATAGATATATATATAATGGGATCTACAGACAAGCCGGATTTATGAAGTGAAATCCTGCCTGAGCCGAACCCGGAGCCGGATTTTTTAAAATAGCCGGATTCCGGATTTGCCGGAGCTGGATCCGAAATCCCGTACACCCCCACTTAAAAGAACTATCAGATTATTAAAATGACTTTAATAGTAGAATAGTTAATTGTCACAGTTGTCACAGTTATTCAATGAAACAGTAACTCAATCTAGATCGAATTTGAAAACAAAAATTGCAAAAATTAGACTTGACAATTATATAATGCACATCATTTATCTGTTACCTTTTCAATTACAATGGTAGAAGTCAAGTTTTAGAAAATCTTCCGATTATGCATTCTATTGACACAGGATAAGAAGTAGATTAGCGAAACTTGATCTCAACCAGAGATTAAATAATAAAAAGGAAACACAACAATTTGACTTACAAAAAAGACTAGATTGACAAATTATGTGACCAACTCTTGTGCTGTATTGAATCTGTTTATTATGGTCCTATGAATTATGTTTAACTCAAAAATATTCACTGGATATCATCTTACATAGGTGAAGTGAAGTGTTCATCCATAGTTATGACTGAAATCAATCTTTCACCATCATCGTTTCATGGAAAGATAATTGCAGAAAGTTCAAATCGTCCTCATCTAGCCACTCAACAACCTCTGTATGTGCATTTTTTCTTCACTGGCAATAACTGCCATGGGTTCTCTTTGCCTTCTAGAAGCGATTCTCAAAGGACGGATGCGTTTTATCTGAGTTTATTCTTGAACAGTTTGGGTGGGCACACTCTCCTGAGCCCGAGCTCTGTGTTGTCCTGTATGTTTCTTCAACATTGTTTGTGAGGCAAAATATGAGTGACATACTTTGCAAAGTCGATCAAATACGCTGGTAATCATATGGTTGTACTTTGTAAACTCCTGTTGATCTTGGCATAATGTCATCAAATTTGAGAGTTTTTGATACAAACAAAGAAGGAAATGTATAAGAATCTGCATCTGCTCTTTCTGAAGATTTAAGTCCATCAATTGTTTGGTTGATTGGGATTAGAGACGGAAGAATTTTGAAGGTAAAACGTTGAAATATGACCTTAGTACTTTGTGGCAACATTTTATGTCCTGATATTTCACAATTTCAGCGAAATATTGGCTGGTGCGAAGATGATCGTCAAACCATTCCTGATCCTTCGATATTAGTCCTGCTGTATCCAATTCAGATTTATGAGCAACACATTCAGGAGATACGTATATCATGCTATTTTGACATAAAACTAATTCTAATGTTTCACAAAATTTTTGAAAAATATTTTTTAAGATATTTAAATTCTACTAAAAAAATATAAATAATTTTTTTTTAAAATAAAATAAATAAATGCGTGATATCACTCATGGGCTGACCCCCTCCCCCCTGTCACAAAGTGTCACACTTTCTTACACCCCCCCCCCACTCGGGGCGTGACGTTCTTTATGGACGGCCCCTTAGCACTACGAGATTTGTATTTACAAAATATAAAGAAAGAATACCTTCATCCATTGTTTAAAACTTGAAGTTCAAGTCGATGGAATAAAATTTGTTTTGAAATCGTATCACGACAGAATTGTAAACTGACATCGACATAACCCTGGATAAACATATGTTGGTGGGGTGGGGGGGGGGCGGGCTATCGGATGGCACGTGCTTCTGAAATGTCACGAGCTTTGCGTGATGTTGAAGATTACAGGTCGGCAGTTTGAGATAATATTCGTCTTAAATGAGGCGAGTGATCTTTGACGTGTCAATTGTCTCAGTTAATTACAGATGTATATGTGTAGGTGTGCGTGTGTACCTGTGTCACGTGATGGGAAACTCAGGTGTAAATACAGGTGACGGTTTGGGGGGGGGCGAGGAGGAGGTCAACGTGCACTGAACTACATGTCTGGTTTGTGTTAGAGGTGTGAGGATATATGTGAATGTTTATATGGGTGGGGTTTTAGTTATGGGTATGGGGATATATGTGAATGTTTATATGGGTTGTGGGTTTTAGTTAGGGGTATGGGGATATATGTGAATGTTTATATGGGTTTTGAGGTTGAGTTTGTCAATGTGGGTATTTGGAATGATGTGAAGATCGGGTGTGGGTATAAATGTACTTGGTGAAAGGTGAGGCTTTTGTTTTTAATTTGTAACATTTAAAATGTGTTTTTAAATCTCTGAGCCGTGTTTTTAAGAGTGTATGGATATTTCATTGTTTGAGACTCGTTAATTCAATGATATCCCTTGATATGTTAATCCACCAATTGCACAGCAAAATATCTTAAACTGACATTAGTATTAAGAAAGGTCGAAGAGAATGGTGTCTATTAATCTAATTCTGATAGTTCCAATCTTTGAAATTCTTGGCATAAAATCAATTGTTATACATATTTATATATTTGAAATTTTGAACAATTAAGAAAAAATATGGATTAAAAAAATTAAAATGAATAAATTATAACAATTTATACAAAAAATGAATGTAGTAATTTAAAATATTAATTACAAAATAGCTAAAAACAACTTTGAAAACTACTAACGTAACAAAATTGCACAAAAAAAAAGGAATGTGCAAATGTATACAAAGCTTGATTATCACTTTAACACCATGTCGTATTTTCCCATAAGCATCATTTTATGTTTATTTAAACGTTTAAAAAATGTAACGAATTTTTAAAAAATATATGAAATATTCATTTTCTAAAATGTCATATATTATGGCTGAATTAAAAATCGGAATCGTCAGCGAATGTAATTGATGTATTTCAATTGATTTATGCAGAGAGCGTTATATAAATAATTGTTAGCAGTTGAGCTGGTACATGTTGAGGTGTAGACCTTGTTACGGTATTACATTTAACGAAATAAACAAGGCTAATGGAGTCTAGAGTGGTGGTTCTTAACCTGGGTTCGATCGAACCACAGGGGTTCGGTGAGTCAGTCTCAGGCAGAGGCGTAACTGGGTTTTTGACCACCTTGATAAATTGAAAAGTTTTAGCTTTGCAAATTTGTCAATTTTCAGGAAAAAAAATATTTTATTTGCTCTTATTTTATTTATGACAATAATATTGTTGCGTTAATACAGAGTACATCAATACTTGAAGTATTATGTATTATAAATAAAAACAATGTTGTCAATGCGTCATACTCACTATCTCATACATAACGATAGAAAGTTACAATTAAAAGTAAATTTACGTAACACTTCACCGGTCCTAGAAGATCTAAATGAAACATGTCATCGTGCTTTTTGTTTTGCAATAGTTCAATCATTTGGTGTTTAAAGGATTTTATTTCAATAAAAATTGATCTATATTTATTTCAGGATATTTGTCTGAATAGAACAGCTTTAGAATCTAAATCTGCCATTGCAAAAGATTGACACACTTTGTCAGTCAGAAAGTTAAAGTCTTCTGCTATATCTTTCAGAGAAACAAATCTGCCCTTTCACTGCATCATTATTGAATCAATGATTGCAACAAACAAAAAACAAAATTAAAAAAATATATATAAATAAAAAAAAATTTTAAATCCAAGTTAGGTCCTTCATTTTCAGCAAGCATGGACTCCTAGCTTTCGTTTTCGTTTTACTTTCCTTTTTTGAACTGGCTCGATTTTTCTTTTTAATATACGCTTCTTCAATTTTGGCAAAAATGTTATAGATTTCATTAGTTCTTAGATCTTCAAAGTCATAATAAATCCTTTTATTAACAAAGATTATCGATAAATATCCGGTTTTTTTTGTTTGTTTGTTTGTTGTTTTTTTTAAAATAATTTTTTTAATAATTTTTTTTTGTAATGCAAATTTATTGACTTTGTTTTTCCAATATCAAATTCCAAATAGTTATAAACGCAATGAACTTATAAATATTGATGTGGTGCAATGATTTAGCAACAGATAATGCATCACCAAGTGTTTATCCTTCATTTCCATTAATACTAAAATAATTTGATCCAGTTGCTCATATTACAGCATTTGCTTTGGAACACCAACTCGTGTCCATATGCTTCTTTAGGCTAATTTCAGAGACTGAGGATATGTTTTCCCCATCTACTAGTTGACGTGGAGAGAAAATGTACAATGCCTGTATTGTTCCGAAAATTTGTCTCAACATCTGTATTAATGGTGGCCGCGTGAACACCTACCAAATTAAGACTATGTGCATCAATGCTGGCCGCGTGAACACCTACCAAATTAAGACTATGTGCATCAATGCTGGCCGCGTGAACACCTACCAAATTAAGACTATGTGCATCAATGCTGGCCGCGTGAACACCTACCAAATTAAGACTATGTGCATCAATGCTGGCCGCGTGAACACCTACCAAATTAAGACTATGTGCATCAATGCTGGCCGCGTGAACACCTACCAAATTAAGACTATGTGCATCATGCTGGCCGCGTGAACACCTACCAAATTAAGACTATGTGCATCAATGCTGGCCGCGTGAACACCTACCAAATTAAGACTATGTGCATCAATGCTGGCCGCGTGAACACCTACCAAATTAAGACTATGTGTACAACACGAGATATACAGAGCAAGTGGATTCTCTTTTTGAAAGTATGGCTTGAACTTCCTTGAACTTCCCTGCTGTGTTGGCCCCATTATCGTTACCTTGGCCACGTACATCTTCAAGTGATAAACAATTTTGAATTAATGCTACTTTAATTTCCAAGGCATTTCCTTCTTCTGTTTTTTTTAAATCCCTTATATTAACTTCACCGCCGTCTCTGTCTCTCTGTCTTGGGCGAGCACCGCGGAAAAACAAAAGTAAAAAATGACCCACTTCCCGTGAAGGCATCGAGCTGAAATTCGGCACATCGACCCGTGTCACCTAACAATGCATCGTATCAAAATTTCAGATCGATCGAACGTACAGTTATTAAATTAATGCATTTTTAGTTTATCAATATAAACTATATGTAGCGGTCGCTTTCGTTTACATTTTACGGGTCACTTGACTTCACCCCAGCCACAGGTGAAAACATCTCGTGTTTTAACCAGGTGTACCGGCGTGCGTTTGTTTACATTTTGCGTGTCACGCTGAGCTCGGTCCAGCGATCGGTGACAAGACCTCCCCCCCCCGGGTTAAAAGCAAAGGGGAGTAAAGACAGATTCAGTCTGTAAATATTTGTCGCGTTTGAACATAATGAATACTTTTAGTTTTGTCTCATATATAAGGGATTTATAGTCAAAAACTTTGTTTCTACGGGGGGTTTTTTCTGTTGTGTTTATGAAACCAACAAACCTCTCTTCAATGGTATATTCTTTATCTGACAATTTCACATACCGAATAATTTCAGTTAATTGGTGTTCGTGAGATACATCCGGAGAGCTTTCAAATTTTATACAAAGATATTTAGCTTCTTGAATTACTTTCATTATTTCACTTTGTACTTTCGCTGATAACAAATTAATAAATTCATTCTGTATTGTTGGCGACAAGTAGCTAGTGTGATTTTTAATATGCGATTCAAGCGAATTTTTAAAACAAATATCAAACTGACTCACAAATTTTAGCATATTAAAAAATATACCTTCATTTTGTTCATATTATAGTCATTGTATGGCGCCATTTCAAAATTTCGCTTTTCAGTGTTGCTTGTGCGAAGTCGTCAATTAGTCCACCCTTTTCAAGCCCAATTCTAATCATTTCCATTTCGTAAAATTGTTTGTGTTGCCACGAATTTTCGTGATTTGGAATTTGTGGGGTAGATGTTTTCAGTCCAAATATTATAATGTTTTAAATAAAAAATATATAACTATAATTAATTATTTACTTTTTTTAAATCGAGGATAAAAGTGAAATATTAATTTCAATAAAAATTTAAAAATTAAAGATTTAGCAGCGCCCTTTTGAACAGGCGCAGTACGCAGGCCGGCGTACTTGGCAACTGCCCCAATGCCAAGCCGTTGTTACGCCATTGGTCACATGGGGTTCGGCGGGGGTCAAGACACACACAGGAATCATATGATTCGTGATGGATTGGTATAAAGAAGTTTCGTTGAATGCACTGACGAACATTGTGGGGTTGAGTACCTCCAACAAGGTTAAAACAACTGGTCTGGAGTTATTAACAGGGAGCTTGTTTGACCGGGAGAGATAGGGACGTGGGGGAAAAAGTGTGTGGTTGGGTGGGGTATTTGGGTGGTGAGGTAGCTTGTTTAGAACCAGATAAGTGGTGAACTAGCTTGTTTAGAACCAGATAAGTGGTGAGGTTGCTTGTTTAGAACCAGATAAGTGGTGAGGTTGCTTGTTTAGAACCAGATAAGTGGTGAGGTTGCTTGTTTAGAACCAGATAAGTGGTGAGGTTGCTTGTTTAGAACCAGATAAGTGGCGAGGTAGCTTGTTTAGAACCAGATAAGTGGTAAGGTAGCTTGTTTAGAACCAGATAAGTGGTGAGGTTGCTTGTTTAGAACCAGATAAGTGGTGAGGTTGCTTGTTTAGAACCAGATAAGTGGTGAGGTGGCTTGTTTAGAACCAGATAAGTGGTGAGGTAGCTTGTTTAGAACCAGATAAGTGGTGAGGTAGCTTGTTTAGAACCAGATAAGTGGTGAGGTTGCTTGTTTAGAACCAGATAAGTGGTGAGGTAGCTTGTTTAGAACCAGATAAGTGGTGAGGTTGCTTGTTTAGAACCAGATAAGTGGTGAGGTGGCTTGTTTAGAACCAGATAAGTGGTGAGGTAGCTTGTTTAGAACCAGATAAGTGGTGAGGTAGCTTGTTTAGAACCAGATAAGTGGTAAGGTAGCTTGTTTAGAACCAGATAAGTGGTGAGGTTGCTTGTTTAGAACCAGATAAGTGGTGAGGTTGCTTGTTTAGAACCAGATAAGTGGTGACGTGGCTTGTTTAGAACCAGATAAGTGGTGAGGTAGCTTGTTTAGAACCAGATAAGTGGTGAGGTAGCTTGTTTAGAACCAGATAAGTGGTGAGGTTGCTTGTTTAGAACCAGATAAGTGGTGAGGTTGCTTGTTTAGAACCAGATAAGTGGTGAGGTAGCTTGTTTAGAACCAGATAAGTGGTGAGGTTGCTTGTTTAGAACCAGATAAGTAGTGAGGTTGCTTGTTTAGAACCAGATAAGTGGTGAGGTTGCTTGTTTAGAACCAGATAAGTGGTGAGGTTGCTTGTTTAGAACCAGATAAGTGGTGAGGTGGCTTGTTTAGAACCAGATAAGTTAACGACTGAATAGTTGCATGTGATATCAAATAGACGGATATCTACGTGTGGATACATTGATGTTAATGAAAAGGATACATTTAAAGTTAAAGTTTGGCTTTGAAATGGGCGTAAGAAGGAATTGGTTTTTAACATAACTGAGAGATGGAGCAGGGGAACTAAAATTCGGTGCAGTAATTGTCAAGGTTTTTGTATTACGTGTGCCAAGTTGTTACACTTATGTGGAGTGCCAAGTTGTTTCAATTATGTGGAGTGCCAAGTTGTTACAATTATGTGCAGTGCCAAGTTGTTACAATTATGTGGAGTGCCAAGTTGTTACAATTATGTGCAGTGCCAAGTTGTTACAATTATGTGGAGTGCCAAGTTGTTACAATTATCTGGAGTGATTGTCCAATGTGTGGTGTTTGTTGGCTTCCCTACTCTGAAGGTCAGAGATTAAATTTGTGTTTCATAAGTTACCCAAAAGGTTGGATAAGTTATCCTAAAGGTTGGATAAGTTACCCAAAAGGTTGGATAAGTTATCCTAAAGGTTTGATAAGTTACTATAAAGGTTGGATAAGTTACCCAAAAGGTTGGCTAAGTTACCCTAAAGGTTGGATAAGTTACCCTAAACTTTGGATAAGTTACCCAAAAGGTTGGATAAGTTACCCAAAAGGTTGGATAAGTTACCCTTAACCTTGGAAAAGTTACCCTAAAGGTTGGATAAGTTACCCTAAAGGTTGGATAAGTTACCCAAAAGGTTGGATAAGTTACCCTAAACCTTGGATAAGTTACCCAAAAGGTTGGATAAGTTACCCTTAACCTTGGAAAAGTTACCCTAAAGGTTGGATAAGTTACCCTAAAGGTTGGATAAGTTACCCAAAAGGTTGGATAAGTTACCCTAAACTTGGAAAAGTTACCCTAAAGGTTGGATAAGTTACCCTAAAGGTTGGATAAGTTACCCTAAACTTTGGAAAAGTTACCCCAAACTTTGGATAAGTTACCCTAAAGGTTGGATAAGTTACCCTAAACTTTGGATAAGTTACCCTAAAGGTTGGATAAGTTACCCTAAACTTTGGATAAGTTACCCTAAACTTTGGATAAGTTACCCTAAAGGTTGGATAAGTTACCCTAAAAGTTGGATAAGTTACCCTAAAGGTTGGATAAGTTACCCTAAACTTTGGATAAGTTACCCTAAAGGTTGGATAAGTTACCCTAAAGGTTGGATAAGTAGCCCTAAACGTTGGATAAGTTACCCTAAAGGTTGGATAAGTTACCCTAAACTTTGGATAAGTTACCCTAAAGGTTGGATAAGTTACCCTACAGGTTGGATAAGTTACCCTAAAGGTTTGCTAAGTTACCCTAAACTTTGGATAAGTTACCCTAAAGGTTGGATAAGTTACCCTAAAGGTTGGATAAGTTACCCTAAAGGTTGGATAAGTTACCCAAAACTTTGGATAAGTTACCCTAAAGGTTGGATAGGTTACCCTAAACTTTGGATAAGTTACCCTAAAGGTTGGATAAGTTACCCTAAAGGTTGGATAAGTTACCCTAAACTTTGGATAAGTTACCCTAAAGGTTGGCTAAGTTACCATAAAGGTTGGATAAGTTACCCTAAACTTTGGATAAGTTACCCAAAAGGTTGGATAAGTTACCCAAAAGGTTGTATAAGTTACTCTAAAGGTTGGCTAAGTTACCCTAAACTTTGGATAAGTTACCCTAAAGGTTGGCTAAGTTACCCTAAACTTTGGATAAGTTACCCTAAAGGTTGGATAAGTTACCCTAAAGGTTGGATAAGTTACCCTAAACTTTGGATAAGTTACCCTAAACGTTGGATAAGTTACCCTAAAGGTTGGATAAGTTACCCTAAAGGTTGGATAAGTTACCCTAAACTTTGGATAAGTTACCCTAAAGGTTGGCTAAGTTACCCTAAACTTTGGATAAGTTACCCTAAAGGTTGGATAAGTTACCCTAAACCTTGGATAAGTTACCCTAAAGGTTGGATAAGTTACCCTAAACTTTGGATAAGTTACCCTAAACGTTGGATAAGTTACCCTAAAGGTTGGATAAGTTACCCTAAACTTTGGATAAGTTACCCTAAAGGTTGGATAAGTTACCCTAAACTTTGGATAAGTTACCCTAAACGTTGGATAAGTTACCCTAAAGGTTGGATAAGTTACCCTAAACTTTGGATAAGTTACCCTAAAGGTTGGCTAAGTTACCATAAAGGTTGGATAAGTTACCCTAAACTTTGGATAAGTTACCCTAAACTTTGGATAAGTTACCCTAAACTTGGATAAGTTACCCTAAAGGTTGGATAAGTTACCCTAAAGGTTGGATAAGTTACCCAAAAGGTTGGATAAGTTACCCAAAAGGTTGTATAAGTTACCCTAAACTTTGGATAAGTTACCCTAAAGGTTGTCTAAGTTACCATAAAGGTTGGATAAGTTACCCTAAACTTTGGATAAGTTACCCTAAAGGTTGAATAAGTTACCCTAAACTTTGGATAAGTTACCCTAAAGGTTGGATAAGTTACCCTAAATTTTGGATAAGTTACCCTAAAGGTTGGATAAGTTACCCTAAACTTTTGGAAAAGTTACCCCAAACTTTGGATAAGTTACCCTAAAGGTTGGATAAGTTACCTAAACTTTGGATAAGTTACCCTAAAGGTTGGATAAGTTACCCTAAACTTTGGAAAAGTTACCCCAAACTTTGGATAAGTTACCCTAAAGGTTGGATAAGTTACCCTAAAGGTTGGATAAGTTACCCTAAACTTTGGATAAGTTACCCTAAAGGTTGGATAAGTTACCCTAAAGGTTGGATAAGTTACCCTAAAGGTTGGATAAGTTACCCAAAACTTTGGATAAGTTACCCTAAAGGTTGGATAAGTAACCCTGAAGTTTTTATAAGTAACCCTAATTTTGATTATTTAACTTTTTGTAAACTCTTGAGTGATTTATATCTCATTAATTTTAATTAATATACCGGGTTTTGTTTTCAAATGTTTATATATTTATTAATTTTTGTTTTGTATTGTTACACTGAGATGGACATTAAAAATTAATGTTAACAAAATGTCCCATGAATTTCCTTGTTAATTGAAACATCGTGTTCTTTTGAGAACAGGTCTCCCCCCCCCCACCCTCACTCTTTTCCACCTTCCACTTAGAGCTTTGCTTCCAGCTCCCACTTTAAAATACAGTCACCCTCATTGTCACGTGTGAATCACGAGTTGCATGACGGAGAGGTCACGTGAGAGAAAGCGCGGGAAGAGGGGTTGTCAGAGTTCCGTGGGTAATGGCGAATTGTGTGGCTCAGGACTCCACGTTGTATAACCTCAAATCATATATGTTCTGTACATAGTATACATATTAAAGTTGTTTTATTGAAACCAATTCTTCAGAGGATTATTGGATGAAAGGTTTTGTATTGAGAGAACGCCTACAAGATATATTAATAAGTAAAACATCACAAAGATGTTACACTCATCCTATAAGAAATACTTATTCGCGACCAAATAGGTCTCATGTTTCAACACCCTAGTAAAACTCGTGTAGAAATATGTTCAAACGGACAGTGTCAAAAATACATTTTAAACACATTTTAATAAATAAAAAAAATTCAAACACGTTACAGCTGTCAACCAGGAACCGTCTGACTTCCACAATCCAGCTTCCTATTATGACCTCACCATCACGCCGGAGGGCGGGAGGTGGAAGGGGCGGTGTAAGAACCTTACATAGACTCTCTCCCGTGGCACCCTTGCCCCGCCCCCCCCCCGCCCGCCTTGTTGCACACGGTAATGCCGACATCAAAAGCTCGTTATCACCACTCGGTGAATGCATGAGTTCTCACGAGTTGACACGGCTGTGTGTCCCTGTCAGCGCGCAAATAATCTTCCACAGTAGTCTCCCATATCCTCAACGCTTTCAAACGAATTTTTTTTTGTTCTTCTGCGGTGGCTCTTGGATAAAGTGTGTTTGTGGGTGTGTGGATGTGTTTTGTAAAGTTGCAAGATTGGGGGGGGTATTGGAAAATCAACCCAACCAAAGGATGTTGTTGTTGTTTTAATGTCGTTGGTGTATAAGTGTATAAGAGGAGGTGAATGAATACATCCAGTCAAACATGGGGTGGGGGTGGGGGTGGGTGATGACAAACATCGTTTATAGTTTTGTTCACTGCCAGTAAGTTTATTAGAAAAGGAAAATTTGGGACGGAAGATGTTGTTGAAATGAATTCATAGGAATGACTTCTAATGTGATCTCTTAAAATAAGTGTCTAGCATTTACTTATAAATAAATATATTTCTTTGATGATGTGTAATACGTTTGTTTTAAAATAAAAGATACACGAAGCTTCTAGATGGTTGGCGTGAATAGAAAACTGTCAAAACTCACTGGACCGCCATGATGTCACTGGACCGCCATGATGTCACTGGACCGGCATGATGTCACTGGACCGCCATGATGTCACTGGACCGCCATGATGTCACTGGACCGCCATGATGTCACTGGACCGACAGCGGAAAAGTTGGCTAGACAATTTTAAGGAATGGACAGGGATGAGCTTGAATGGATTATTGGCCGCTGTCGACCTCTTCGCCGGCCCCCTTCTACAGTGCCTTGAAGGATGATTTTTGTCAGGGTATCAAGTCGAAGTACATGACAAACTATGCCATCTTGAGTCTCTTAATTTTTGTGATGATGGTTTCTTGATGACCCTCAATAGAGTTTAATCTCTCCCAGACATATTCATTGGTTTTGTGTTCTAGTGGTATAAAGATAATAGAGTTCTAAATCGATATTATATAAAGATCTAAAGCTTTGATACATATACTTCTAGAGATAAAATATAGAACTCTAAAGTTCAAAAGATGTAAATAGTTTTCTAAAAAATGTAATATAGAGTTGTCAGATATAATATAAAGTTAAAGAAGACATATTATGGAATTCTTAAAATATATATAGTTTATGAAATATAATAAAGAATTATAAAGACATCATTTATAGTGGTTATGGTATAATATAGAGTTATAAAGTATAACACAGAGTTCTAGTTCTAGTGATATAAAATAAGTCACCAGCCCAAAAAACCCAGCCAGCCGTCCAAGGGGCTAACACGGTTGCTGTCCCGTGAGGCCACTCATGAAGAGGAGTGTTGATGACCGAAAAATGACCGCCATAAATCTAATTTCGGTCTCACTTACCCTCGCTTCCCTGACCAAGCAGGCAGGGAAAATTGGCCATCATGATCCCAAAGGTGGTAGATACCCAAGCGAGGAATATCGCGTGTGTCGGTGAACTTGGTGCGCAAAGCACTCCGTTCAACAGTGCCATGGTGTTCAATGAAGTGCGAGTGTCTTGAATGCTTCTCAAACTTGGTGGCCGTGTCAAATCTGACCAATCAACTACCACTGCTCAGGGTCATAGGTCCTCAATATTTACGACACCCCTTCTGCCTCTTGGCGTTTTCTTTCATGCAACCCATGATAGTGTGTGTGACATTCTATAGTCGAAGTGTAATAGTACAACTGCACTGTCCACACACCGAAAATTAATAGGATTTTTTTTTAAAAATCCTTTTTCAAATCACAATAACATTTTTCAGGGACTTCGACTTAAACTCACAAACTAAAAGAGAATCAAAGATAATAGCACATTTTATTTCATTTGTATAACAAAACAAATTATTGATCATGATTCATTGATCATTATTGATTCATATATAATAATCAGAATTGCTAATTATGTATGTAACATTTCAAATCAATTGGACCACGTGGTGTTGATGAAATATTGATTACAAGATTTAGACATAGGCCGATGGACAGACCAAGTTAAATAAAAGCGTGCAAAACATACATATAGATTTCATTCACAAACATACCGGTAGATGCTTTTAGTATTAGGTTTAACAAACCTGATGATCTTAGCCCCCGGGCACCTACATATGAGACACACAATGGGTGGGCGTGTATTATAACTATAGCATTAGTGCAAGTTTAGGTCTGCTACACACCGGAGATTTGTAAGATGATCTGTATATTGGTGGGTTTTTTAAAGTAATCAGGAGTGGCGTCACCTTTAGGTTGTGTTAATGTCATAGTGGCGGCGAGCTTACAAGATAAGTAGTTTGTAAAAATTGACTGACAGAGCCATATCCTAAATTTAGTAACATGTACATGTCTGAAAGAACACGCAGTATAGCAGTGCACCATGTTGTCTTCATCTATGTGGACTAGCTGTGTTTACGTCGTGTTGGGTACAGTCCCATCGGGCGCATGTAGTTTATCGTATCTGCTCGTATCTGCTACTTGGCAGATATACCAAGTTTCCTACGGCCCTGGGTGCTAATGTCTCAAACTGCTGTCAAAGATTCTAAATCTTCCAGCATGACAACTCAAAACAGTAATTACCCCCAAAAAGTGATGGCCCCCTGCTAATAATGACAAAACGTTATCACAATTCCTGCACTTTCTTCTTATTTACATAACAAGGCAAGAATTTTTTTACCCACACTTTTTTAAAAGACAAGTTCTATGTAAAATTTCCATAAATTTCTCCCTAAAATGTTGACTTCTCAGAAAAAATTTAAGCTTTTTTTTGTTCCTTTGATTTTATTTTTTTATTTTTTCCCCCTGAAAATCCCTTGTCTCAGACTCTTGTTATTTTCGCCTCCTATTTCTTTATATGAGATCATCATCTACATCCTCTTCACATATTTCCTCTGGCTGGACAATTTTTACTGTGGTTTATTTTTATTTGATTATTTTATTTTTTGCGTGTTTCTTTTCTTCATCCATCTCGTGAAAATCCATTAAGGGCCACATTAAATCTGCAATTTCTGGTCGGATTTGAAAAGAAAATAAATACGATTTTCGCAAAGTTTCAAGCTCTCCGGTGAATCGTTTTTAGACTTATTATTCGGAGAGTGTCAGGGAGACAGGAAGTGCTTGAAGAGTTCATTTGCATTCTCGGGTTTTTAGCCCACGTGTAGGAAATATGGAGGATTTTTGGAAGGAATGAGATTTTTATTGTTGATTGTCTAAGAGGTTATATGAATAATTTGTAGAGATGGATGTAGGACCAGATGTTGGTCGGGTTGTAGGACTGGATGTAGGACCAGATGTTGGTCGGGTTGTAGGACTGGATGTAGGACCAGATGTTGGTCGGGTTGTAGGACTGGATGTAGGACCAGATGTTGGTCGGGTTGTAGAACTGGGTGTAGGACTGTATGAAGGACTGGATGTAGGACTGGATGTAGGACCAGATGTTGGTCGGGTTGTAGGACTGGATGTAGGACTGTATGAAGGACTGGATGTAGGACTGGATGTAGGACCAGATGTTTGTCGGGTTGTAGGACTGGATGTAGGACTGTATGAAGGACTGGATGTATGACTGGATGTAGGACTGGATGAAGGACTGGATGTAGGACTGGATGTAGGACCAGATGTTGGTCGGTTGTAGGACTGGATATAGGACCAGATGTTGGTCGGGTTGTATGACTGGATGTAGGACTGGATGTAGGACCAGATGTTGGTCGGGTGGTAGGACTAGTCCCGTGTATGTTCGGGTTGTTTGGTTTTTGAAAGGAAATACCTGGTATTATATATTTGGTTGTCAATCAGGTTATCATGTTGATTTGGCAGTGCAGGGCTGGATGTACAATCAGGTTTTTTAACCGGGTCGACCTACTGTTTTTGCTTGATGGAAGGTTGTACGATCAGGTTGCCCTGCTGATTTGAGAGGATGTAGGGATGGTTACATGGTCAGGTTGCCCTGCTGATTGGACAGGATGTAGGAAGTTTGTATTAAGTTTGCTGAAGCCAAGGGTTGGTGTGTTTGATGTTGGAATATGTCCAACACCTGTTGTTCGGGGTTTGGTGTTTATTATCAAATGTGTATATAAACAAAATATCCCACAAAATGCCATTGAAAACATTACACATTCCTTGGATATTTTTAATGCTGTGGGGCGCTATATTAGGTAAACAAATTGTACTGAAATTTAAAAAGTTAGAATATTTAACAAAGCGTCACATGTTGAAATTGTTCACAACTTATTCATCATCCCATTAAATATCATTGCACGCCACCCCTTTCCCTCTAGACAGCTGACAGGGTCATAGCGACAGTTATCTTAAACAGCCAAATTCGTGCCCCCCCCCCAAAAAAAAAGAAAGAAAGAAAATGTTTAAAAATAAATAAATTAAATTTCAAATATTAAAAACAAAATAACGGGTAGTAACTGAGTTATTAATACTACATAATAGATTATAATTGATTTAACTCCCTCTAACGTTATTACTTTGCTGAAAGATTAAGTTGGAAAGGGGAGGGAGAAGGTCATACAAAATTTATCATCAACAATCCACATGTTAATCTATCTAACTAGGTTGTTACTTCCCTTGATGGTGTTTGTAGAAAAGCTAGCCGCCTTGGAAGATTATGATCTATTTGAAATAAACTGCGTGATGGGAGTCTCATGAAAAATCACATATTTTAAAATAAAATAAGGTATCTAATAATATTAAAACCAGGACTTCGGGAATTAACGATTAATTAATCGATTAATCGTTAAAAAGTTAATTGATAAAATTAATTTGATCGATTAAAATTTGATTCAAATTTAAAAAAAGTTTTCTAATTTTTTTTCCTCCAATTTATTAATATTTTAAATTTTTTGTTACTTACATACTTAGCCCTCGTATTATTATTATTTATTTAGACATGCGTGCGAAAACGAAAAGGTTTTTCTTCATTATTTCTTGCATAGTCGAACGAATTTCACGTCACAAACTTTGGGAGCCATGGTATTACCGCGACTTAACAGATTTCGCGAAATAATGAATCGCAAGTTAGCGGGACCTATATATGCGTTATAAAAATATAATTAATCGAAATTAATCGACTAATCGATTAAAATTTTCCCGATTTATCGAGAAAAATTTAATCAGTGCCAGCCCTAATTAAAACTCTATCAACATGAAAAATATAATATAAAGCAAAAAGGTATAATTGATTCGAAAGAGGGTTTGTATTTTACAGACTTCCCTTAAACCACACCAAATACGCATGTGTCTCTCTAACATTTACTATGAAATTTCAATAATCTATAAACTGTCAGCATCACACGCCAGAATTAGGCGGAGCAAGTTATATATAGTATCTATTTTAACTTATGCCCAATTTTGTTGGAGAAGATATTAAAAAGGAAATCTAATCATTCCGAAACACATGTCTCAACACCTCGGCTGATATCAACCATGAAAGGCTGAGAATCCAATTCTTGCTCTGATAATCTAGAATCTAGATGTAAAAACTTCAATAAGACAACATTTAATCTCAGACCCAAGGCGCTGTAGCCTCTGTGTACTCGTCAATTGTTTACATGCAGCTCAGTGTGTGACGTAGTGGAAGTATTCTAAAACACAGATTTTCGCGTTCACTTCTGTAAACAAAACTTTTTTTGCCTATCACAAATTTTTCAATTGATTTTTTTAACAGGGAGAAGGAGTCGAAAATGGACAACTTTGACCAATTAAAATTGACAAGACAACCCATTTGTTTTCAAAGGTAAGATGAATTATTGGCCTGCGACAATAACACTTACAATGAGTCAATCTAGGCCCAGAGGTAAATATTGAAGTCGAAATTGAAGTATGTTGAGATATAGTTATAGATTATATTATAGAATATAGATTCTTGTTAAGTTTCCTAATAAGTTCACTTTAATTATTGAAATAGTCTGATTCTCACAATCTTGGACTTCATTAGTTTCAAAGATGTAAAAAAAAACATGTTAATGAAACTTTCCATATTGTCTCTTAATGGACAACCAATATATCTTACATTGAATTGTTCAAACGGAAGAGTAGAAATTAGGGAGGGCAGAAGTTTCAAAGGAGAAATGGAGGATATTTGTTTCAGTTCTTAGGTAAACTCTCCTGGTTAAAACACAAAACAGTAGTTTGCCAATATATTTAGTATTTCAGTAGTTTGCCAATATATTTAGTATTTCAGTAGTTTGCCAATACATTTAGTATTTCAGTAGTTTGCCAATATATTTAGTATTTAAGTAGTTTGCCAATATATTTAGTATTTCAGTAGTTTGCCAATATATTTAGTATTTCAGTAGTTTGCAAACATATTTTAGTATTTCAGTAGTTTGCCAATATATTTAGTATTTCAGTAGTTTGCAAACATATATTTAGTATTTCAGTAGTTTGCCAATATATTTAGTATTTCAGTAGTTTGCAAACATATTTTAGTATTTCAGTAGTTTGCCAACATATTTTAGTATTTTAGTAGTTTGCCAATATATTTAGTATTTCAGTAGTTTGCCAATATATTTAGTATTTCAGTAGTTTGCCAACATATTTTAGTATTTTAGTAGTTTGCCAATATATTTAGTATTTCAGTAGTTTGCCAATATATTTAGTATTTCAGTAGTTTGCCAATATATTTAGTATTTCAGTAGTTTGCCAATATATTTAGTATTTCAGTAGTTTGCCAACATATTTTAGTATTTCAGTAGTTTGCCAATATTTTTCAGCAGTTTGTTTGGCAAATTTGATGAAGGATTAAGGCGTTAGGTGGTATACTCCATGCTAACTATATGCTGGATTCAGACGTTTATATGTTTTAAAGTATAAAATCACGATTTGTTAGATTTTGACTTTTAAATGCACACTCCCATGATATGTTGTATTCAGACGTTGATATGTATACTCTCACGATATGTTGTATTCGGACGTTGATAGGTATACTCCCATGATATGTTGTATTCGGACGTTGATAGGTATACTCCCATGACATGTTGTATTCACACGTTGATAGGTGTACTCCCATGATATGTTGTATTCACACGTTGATAGGTATACTCCCATGATATGTTGTATTCACACATTGATAGGTATACTCCCATGATATGTTGTATTCACACGTTGATAGGTATACTCACATGATATGTTGTATTCACACGTTGATAGGTATACTCACATGATATATTGTATTCACACATTGATAGGTATACTCACATGATATGTTGTATTCACACATTGATAGGTATACTCACATGATATGTTGTATTCAGACGTTGATAGGTATACTCCCATGATATGTTGTATTCACACATTGATAGGTATACTCACATGATATATTGTATTCACACGTTGATAGGTATACTCACATGATATGTTGTATAATGAATTTTATAGGTTTACTCTCACGAGTCATTGTATTCAGGTGTTTGGTGTTATACTCGCGAGATAGGTTGGGCACTGGTGTAGACATGTAGGTTGGTCACTGGTGTAGACATGTAGGGTGGTCACTGGTGTAGACATGTAGGTTGGGCACTTGTGTAGACATGTAGTTTGAGCACTGGTGTAGACATGTAGGTTGGGCACTGGTGTAGACATGTAGGTTGGACACTGGTGTAGACATGTAGGTTGGGCACTGGTGTAGACATGTAGGTTGGGCACTGGTGTAGACCTGTAGGTTGGGCACTGGTGTAGACATGTAGGTTGGTCACTGGTGTAGACATGTAGGTTGGGCACTGGTGTAGACATGTAGGTTGGGCACTGATGTAGACATGTAGGTTGGTCACTGGTGTAGACATGTAGGTTTGGTACTGGTATTTGACATGTAGGTTGGTCACTGGTGTAGACATGTAGGTTGGGCACTGGTGTAGACATGTAGGTTAGGCACTGGTGTAGACATGTAGGTTGGTCACCGGTGTAGACATGTAGGTTTGGCACTGGTGTAGACATGTAGGTTGGGCACTGGTGTAGACATGTAGGTTGGGCACTGGTGTAGACATGTAGGTTGGGCACCGGTGTAGACATATAGGTTTGGCACCGGTGTAGACATGTAGGTTGGGCCCTTGTATAGACATGATGTGTTCGATATAGATGTCTGATTTGGGGGGGGGGCATTAACCTTAGCCGACTTATTCTGGGATTATTCTAGTAGGCTAGGTTACTTCCATGTTTTTTTTTAAAAGGGGAGGGGCACCTTGAATTTTTGATTAAACGTAGATTTATTGGGCGAACTCCTAAACTATTGTGCTACATTTCAGTTTTTGCATGCTGTTATTTCAGTGGTCGACTGTTGTTTTTGAGTGTTTTGTTGCTGACATTTATTTTATTTACTGTCAATTGCTAATTGAGCAATCTGTTTTATGATGTATTCAAAAAATGGTTTGGCGTAAACAATGATAAATTAATTTCTATTTTTACATCGAGGCCTTCAGAATTCTATCAGTTGGTTCACTGTGGAATCATATTCATTTTAACACTTATTGTACAGCTCCACAGACAATATAAACATGATTCAGACAATCAAGGATATTTGCGATCAAATCCTAACATTATTTTTGTACACATCCCCAGAGAAATTAAACATGAGTCATGAGTCAGCCAAACAAAGATAGAAAACGCAAGATGGATGCCCTGATCAGTGGCGACAACTCTAAGGCTCACACCAGCCAAGAAAGCAGCTGCTCTTCGGCCAAGACGCCATGTATGGCACAGGGGTCAGCATCCGGGGACTCCCAGGTACGTCTTAGGTGTCAGCATCCGGGGACTCCCAGGTACGTCACAGGTGTCAGAATCCGAGGACTCCCAGGTACGTCTTAGGTGTCAGCATCCGGGGACTCCCAGGTACATCACATGGGTCAGCAACCGGGGACTCCCAGGTACGTCACAGGTGTCAGCATCCGAGGACTCCCAGGTACGTCTTAGGTGTCAGCATCCGGGGACTCCCAGGTACATCACATGGGTCAGCATCCGGGGACTCCCAGGTACGTCACATGGGTCAGCATCCGGGGACTCCCAGGTACGTCACAGGGGTCAGCATCCGGGGACTCCCAGGTACGTCACATGGGTCAGCATCCGGGGACTCCCAGGTACGTCACATGGGTCAGCATCCGGGGACTCCCAGGTACGTCACTTGGGTCAGCATCCGGGGACTCCCAGGTACGTCTTAGGGGTCAGCATCCGGGGAGTCAAAGGTACGTCTTATGGGTCAGCATCTGTGGACTCCGAGGTACGTCTTAGGGGTCTGCATACGTGGAATTAATCAAACAATAACTGTAAACTTTGTAATTATTAAATTGTATCGATAGATAAAACTTGATAGCACCCAAACTTAATGTTTGAAATCCTTTAACATATTTTAGTATAACTAAATCTATTGGATATAAACTGTCTTTTAAATCTATAGTATGCAAACTGTCTTTTAAATCTTTCGGATGCAAACTGTCTTTTAAATCTTTTGGATGCAAACTGTCTTTTGAATCTTTTGGATGCAAACTGTCTTTTAAATCTTTTGGATGCAAACTGTCTTTTAAATCTTTTGGATGCAAACTGTCTTTTAAATCTTTTGGATGCAAACTGTCTTTTGAATCTTTTGGATGCAAACTGTCTTTTAAATCTTTAAGATGCAAACTGTCTTTTAAATCTTTTGGATGCAAACTGTCTTTTAAATCTTTTGGATGCAAACTGTCTTTTAAATCTTTTGGATGCAAACTGTCTTTTAAATCTTTTGGATGCAAACTGTCTTTTAAATCTTTTGGATGCAAACTGTCTTTTAAATCTTTTGGATGCAAACTGTCTTTTGAATCTTTTGGATGCAAACTGTCTTTTAAATCTTTTGGATGCAAACTGTCTTTTGAATCTTTTGGATGCAAACTGTCTTTTAAATCTTTTGGATGCAAACTGTCTTTTAAATCTTTTGGATGCAAACTGTCTTTTAAATCTTTTGGATGCAAACTGTCTTTTAAATCTTTTGGATGCAAACTGTCTTTTAAATCTTTTGGATGCAAACTGTCTTTTAAATCTTTTGGATGCAAACTGTCTTTTAAATCTTTTGGATGCAAACTGTATTTTAAATCTTTTGGATGCAAACTGTCTTTTAAATCTTTTGGATGCAAACTGTCTTTTAAATCTTTTGGATGCAAACTGTCTTTTAAATCTTTTGGATGCAAACTGTCTTTTAAATCTTTTGGATGCAAACTGTCTTTTAAATCTTTTGGATGCAAACTGTCTTTTAAATCTTTTGGATGCAAACTGTCTTTTAAATCTTTTGGATGCAAACTGTCTTTTAAATCTTTTGGATGCAAACTGTCTTTTAAATCTTTTGGATGCAAACTGTCTTTTAAATCTTTTGGATGCAAACTGTCTTTTAAATCTTTTGGATGCAAACTGTCTTTTAAATCTTTTGGATGCAAACTGTCTTTTAAATCTTTTGGATGCAAACTGTCTTTTAAATCTTTTGGATGCAAACTGTCTTTTAAATCTTTTGGATGCAAACTGTCTTTTGAATCTTTTGGATGCAAACTGTCTTTTAAATCTTTTGGATGCAAACTGTCTTTTGAATCTTTTGGATGCAAACTGTCTTTTAAATCTTTTGGATGCAAACTGTCTTTTAAATCTTTTGGATGCAAACTGTCTTTTAAATCTTTTGGATGCAAACTGTCTTTTAAATCTTTTGGATGCAAACTGTCTTTTAAATCTTTTGGATGCAAACTGTCTTTTAAATCTTTTGGATGCAAACTGTCTTTTAAATCTTTTGGATGCAAACTGTCTTTTAAATCTTTTGGATGCAAACTGTATTTTAAATCTTTTGGATGCAAACTGTCTTTTAAATCTTTTGGATGCAAACTGTCTTTTAAATCTTTTGGATGCAAACTGTCTTTTAAATCTTTTGGATGCAAACTGTCTTTTAAATCTTTTGGATGCAAACTGTCTTTTAAATCTTTTGGATGCAAACTGTCTTTTAAATCTTTTGGATGCAAACTGTCTTTTAAATCTTTTGGATGCAAACTGTCTTTTAAATCTTTTGGATGCAAACTGTCTTTTAAATCTTTTGGATGCAAACTGTCTTTTAAATCTTTTGGATGCAAACTGTCTTTTAAATCTTTTGGATGCAAACTGTCTTTTAAATCTTTTGGATGCAAACTGTCTTTTAAATCTTTTGGATGCAAACTGTCTTTTAAATCTTTTGGATGCAAACTGTCTTTTAAATCTTTTGGATGCAAACTGTCTTTTAAATCTTTTGGATGCAAACTGTCTTTTAAATCTTTTGGATGCAAACTGTCTTTTAAATCTTTTGGATGCAAACTGTCTTTTAAATCTTTTGGATGCAAACTGTCTTTTAAATCTTTTGGATGCAAACTGTCTTTTAAATCTTTTGGATGCAAACTGTCTTTTAAATCTTTTGGATGCAAACTGTCTTTTAAATCTTTTGGATGCAAACTGTCTTTTAAATCTTTTGGATGCAAACTGTCTTTTAAATCTTTTGGATGCAAACTGTCTTTTAAATCTTTTGGATGCAAACTGTCTTTTAAATCTTTTGGATGCAAACTGTCTTTTAAATCTTTTGGATGCAAACTGTCTTTTAAATCTTTTGGATGCAAACTGTCTTTTAAATCTTTTGGATGCAAACTGTCTTTTAAATCTTTTGGATGCAAACTGTCTTTTAAATCTTTTGGATGCAAACTGTCTTTTAAATCTTTTGGATGCAAACTGTCTTTTAAATCTTTTGGATGCAAACTGTCTTTTAAATCTTTTGGATGCAAACTGTCTTTTAAATCTTTTGGATGCAAACTGTCTTTTAAATCTTTTGGATGCAAACTGTCTTTTAAATCTTTTGGATGCAAACTGTCTTTTAAATCTTTTGGATGCAAACTGTCTTTTAAATCTTTTGGATGCAAACTGTCTTTTAAATCTTTTGGATGCAAACTGTCTTTTAAATCTTTTGGATGCAAACTGTCTTTTAAATCTTTTGGATGCAAACTGTCTTTTAAATCTTTTGGATGCAAACTGTCTTTTAAATCTTTTGGATGCAAACTGTCTTTTAAATCTTTTGGATGCAAACTGTCTTTTAAATCTTTTGGATGCAAACTGTCTTTTAAATCTTTTGGATGCAAACTGTCTTTTAAATCTTTTGGATGCAAACTGTCTTTTAAATCTTTTGGATGCAAACTGTCTTTTAAATCTTTTGGATGCAAACTGTCTTTTAAATCTTTTGGATGCAAACTGTCTTTTAAATCTTTTGGATGCAAACTGTCTTTTAAATCTTTTGGATGCAAACTGTCTTTTAAATCTTTTGGATGCAAACTGTCTTTTAAATCTTTTGGATGCAAACTGTCTTTTAAATCTTTTGGATGCAAACTGTCTTTTAAATCTTTTGGATGCAAACTGTCTTTTAAATCTTTTGGATGCAAACTGTCTTTTAAATCTTTTGGATGCAAACTGTCTTTTAAATCTTTTGGATGCAAACTGTCTTTTAAATCTTTTGGATGCAAACTGTCTTTTAAATCTTTTGGATGCAAACTGTCTTTTAAATCTTTTGGATGCAAACTGTCTTTTAAATCTTTTGGATGCAAACTGTCTTTTAAATCTTTTGGATGCAAACTGTCTTTTAAATCTTTTGGATGCAAACTGTCTTTTAAATCTTTTGGATGCAAACTGTCTTTTAAATCTTTTGGATGCAAACTGTCTTTTAAATCTTTTGGATGCAAACTGTCTTTTAAATCTTTTGGATGCAAACTGTCTTTTAAATCTTTTGGATGCAAACTGTCTTTTAAATCTTTTGGATGCAAACTGTCTTTTAAATCTTTTGGATGCAAACTGTCTTTTAAATCTTTTGGATGCAAACTGTCTTTTAAATCTTTTGGATGCAAACTGTCTTTTAAATCTTTTGGATGCAAACTGTCTTTTAAATCTTTTGGATGCAAACTGTCTTTTAAATCTTTTGGATGCAAACTGTCTTTTAAATCTTTTGGATGCAAACTGTCTTTTAAATCTTTTGGATGCAAACTGTCTTTTAAATCTTTTGGATGCAAACTGTCTTTTAAATCTTTTGGATGCAAACTGTCTTTTAAATCTTTTGGATGCAAACTGTCTTTTAAATCTTTTGGATGCAAACTGTCTTTTAAATCTTTTGGATGCAAACTGTCTTTTAAATCTTTTGGATGCAGTCGTTTTGTGAATCTTGTAAAAGGCCAGAGGTTAACGTCAATCTATTGTCTTGGTTCAGGGGAATATGTGCCATGAGTTTGTGACAGTTTTGCGTGACCTTGAGAACGAAGGGTCACCATCGGTCATTCATACACATGCCTGTGAGTTGGAGGATGTCTGGTCCCACAAATACCCTCTACCGCTGAGCAAATTCCCTCCCAAGGCAATCAAGACAGGTGAGTAGGTAATCATTTATACAGGCCAGAGATGTGATATTTTAGGCTGGCAAGAGAGGTGATCTTTTAGGCTGGATAGAGAGGTGATCTTTTAGGCTGGCCAGAGAGGTGATCTTTTAGACTGACCAGAGAGGTTATCTTTTTGGCTGGCCAGTGTGATGATCTTTTAGGCTGGCCAGTAAGGTGATCATTTAGACTAGCCAGTATGGTGATCTTTTAGACTGGCCAGTAAGGTGATCCTTTAGACTGGCCAGTAAGGTGATCCTTAAACTTGCGAGTAAGGGGATCCTTTAGACTGGCCAGTATGGTGATTCTTTAGACTGGCCAGTATGGTGATTCTTTAGACTGGCCAGTATGGTGATTCTTTAGACTGGCCACTATGGTGATTCTTTAGACTGGCCAGTATGGTGATTCTTTAGACTGGCCACTATGGTGATTCTTTAGACTGGCCAGCTATACTAGATTCTATATCATGCTGGTTTTTGCAATGATTTATTTATGTAAGTTATCTCGTCCACGCCGAGGTCAAAGTCTCTCCCTGTCAGAGACTCGATCTGTCAAAGTCTCTCCCTGTCAGAGACTCGATCTGTCAAAGTCTCTCCCTGTCAGAGACTCGATCTGTCAAAGTCTCTCCCTGTCAGAGACTCGATCTGTCAAAGTCTCTCCCTGTCAGAGACTCGATCTGTCAAAGTCTCTCCCTGTCAGATACTCGATCTGTCAAAGTCTCTCCCTGTCAGAGACTCGATCTTCTTGTTCTTGATATACGATGCTGAAGAAGAGCTCGTGAGTATGGTGGAGATGGAAGCTCTGGGGCCATCCATAAAGTACGTCAAGCTATTTCTGACCATTTTTAACTCGACCCTCCCCCTGTCACAAACTGTCACAAATCTAGAACACCCACCCACCCCTAAAGTACGTCACACTTTCGAACAAAAAATATTTTTTTTATTAACAAAATAATTACCGGTAAAATTTACTATAAAACACCGTGACGTCACACATGGCTGGACCCCCCCTCCCCCCTGTCACAAACGGTCACACTTTCTTACACCCCCTCCCCCCTCTGGAGCGGTACTTACTTTATGGACGGCCCCTCTCTTGCAGTGATCGTATAACTCGAAGGAATTTAATTTAGTTTATTTTTTTATATATTATTTAGTAGTGTATCAGAAAATTTATAGCTGAAAAAATATTTTTTTAAGCGGAAATTCTCCATGGATAATTAGATAAACAGTGATCCTGTAGATATATGGCTGTAATATTGTGTTCAATAACGCGCCAATTACATTACCTTGAATTTATAATTAATTGGGTTTCTTTTACAGTGCGTTACTTAACTGTTTGTTTTGGCAAGTAAATATTGTAGGTGGGGAACTCCACACACTCATAAATAGTGTAGGTGGAACCTCCACACACTCATAAATATTGTAGGTGGGACCTCCACACACTCATAAATATTGTAGGTGGGACCTCCAAACACTCATAAATATTGTTGGTGGGAACTCCACACACTCATAAATATTGTAGGTGGGAACTCCAGACACTCATAAAGATTTATTGTTTAATGTAGTTGTATTGTAAAATTGTCAGGAAACAAACATTACGATGCAATCATCCCAGACCTACCACAGATTGGATACAAACCCCTACAAGTGAGTAGTTGCAGTCCCCCACCCACCCACCCCTACAAGTGAGTAGTTGCAGTCCCCCACCCACCCACCCCTACAAGTGAGTAGTTGCAGTCCCCCACCCACCCACCCCTACAAGTGAATAGTTGCAGTTCCCAACCCACCGACCCCTCCTCTAAACCCCCCCCCCTTTTTGCCGTTTAATTTGTTAATCTTATTTGTGCACTTGACAAAATGTCATCAGTATAATTACACATTCTCAAAATGATTACCTAAGATATTTTAAAATGATTAATTTTATTTTAGCTGATATCAGAGCAGTAATTAATTTGTAATTCAATATTTTTATATTTAGTAGTTATTTGTGTAGGAAAAAAATGTATGCTCTTCAATTACTCTATTGATAAATGAAAACATGCAACTGCTTTCATCAATTCACCATTAGGTAAAGGACCACCCAGCACTGCTATTGTATATACCCCACTAGGTTATAGCTAAAGGACGATATAGCACTGTTATTGTCTATACCCCACTAGGTTATAGCTAAAGGACGATATAGCACTGTTATTGTTTATACCCCACTAGGTTATAGCTAAAGGACGATCTAGCACTGTTATTGTTTATACCCCACTAGGTTATAGCTAAAGGACGATCTAGCACTGTTATTGTTTATACCCCACTAGGTTATAGCTAAAGGACGATCTAGCACTGTTATTGTTTATACCCCACTAGTAAAGGAGGATCTAGCACTGTTATTGTTTATACCCCACTAGGTTATAGCTAAAGGACGATCTAGCACTGTTATTGTTTATACCCTACTAGGTTATAGCTAAAGGACGATCTAGCACTGTTATTGTTTATACCCCACTAGTAAAGGAGGATCTAGCACTGTTATTGTTTATACCCCACTAGATTATAGCTAAAGGACGATCTAGCACTGTTATTGTTTATACCCCACTAGTAAAGGAGGATCTAGCACTGTTATTGTTTATACCCTACTAGATTATAGCTAAAGGACGATCTAGCACTGTTATTGTTTATACCCCACTAGTAAAGGAAGATCTAGCACTGTTATTGTTTATACCCCACTAGTAAAGGGAGATCTAGCACTGTTATTGTTTATACCCCACTAGGTTATAGCTAAAGGACGATCTGGCACTGTTATTCTCGCCCAGGACCTAAGGGCCGGTATCGAGATGAGAGAGACAGAGTGCCAGCCCGTCGCCATCAAGTTACAGTCGGGTAAACGACGTAAACAAACCACGCCCACGTGAGTCAATCCGCTGGTGTTTGGCAGACTTTAGGTTGATTACAGACTTGAGGCCACTTTAGAAGAAAGGAAGACTTATGAAAAATTGCATTCTTTGACATGATGTCATTCATAGAGTTCAGGTTGATAGCAGAGAAAAGATCCGTAACAAAGTTTTGGTGGATAGTTGCCTTGTTAGTCTTGAGAATGAGGTCTGACTTCAGTTTAATATTTATATTCGCCCTGAGGAATAAAGAAAAGTTATGACATGATGTTCATTATACGAACATTGCCACCATATCACTCCTTTGTTATTCAAAGTTTCCACTAATTTCCGTTGGTCCGTGTGCAAAATATATTTTTTTAAAATATGTGTGCAAAGTTGCACAGCATCCATTTTTGTGCAAAATTTAAATCCTCATACAGTGATGTTATTATTAACTAAATTGGCTGCACGGTAAATCTAAGCTTCTACGCGGTGTCGGTCTAATCTATTCGAGGACGCGTGGCCGCGCAGCTTAAAGGGAAAATTGCTGTTATTATTGACGTTGTTAGATGCGTCATCATTATTATTATTTTTTTATTTTTTTTTAAATATTATTATTATTATTTAAATTGAACAAAGGAACGGCACTCGTGTTTTAATTATTGAATTTGGGCGCTTTCTTAAAATGAAATGTAAATTTTTTTAAAAAGTAAAACATAATTTAGAATTTTCCATATCTACCAAATATTAAAACATATAACAATAATAATCTCATGATAAATACGGTAATCTTTGAAATAATAAAATGTGTTTAAATACTTAAAAAATAAAAATATATTACACATACTAATGCCACGCGTGCTGTAGGTGCCACGAATATGATGTCGTTATATGATGCCCGGCAGTTTTTATCGATCTCTACCCACTTCTTAATATGAATTCGTTGTTTTACTAGACCAGAAGACAACCAGAAGAAAGAAGTGCCGTCAGATGAGATATTAATACACAAACGACTCCAGCATCAAAACATTGTGTCCCTCATCAACACAATCTACTACCAAGGTGACGTAGTGAATCTATCAACTTTTACAAAACTTTACTTTGCACTAACCTACCCCCTCCCCCGCCCACAATTTGTCGCTACAGCCTCCTCGTTATTATTATTATTATAATTTTATTTTTAAAAAAATTTGACAATTGAATATTATTTTATTTCAGTTTACCTTTTTAATTATGAATTTATAATTGTTTAACTTTTTTAAAAATTCTACCATCTCCTCAAAAATATATTTTTTGACCATTTCTTAGAAGTAGTAACCTCCCAGTGACCCGTATGTTGACTTTGTTGCAGGACGTACAGGTCTTGTGATGGAGTTCTGTGAAAGTGGCAACCTTGAGACTTTGCTCAGGGCGCATGACGCAAGGTTCGTCAGCGAGTCCATTGCAAGGAAGTACCTGAGACAGTTGCACAGGTGAGATGGTAGGAAGTATTGAAATGGTGGCACAGGTGGGGTGGTAGGAAGTACCTGAGACAGTGGCACGGGTGAGATGGTAGGAAGTACATGAGACAGTTGCACAGGTGAGATGGTAGGAAGTACATGAGACAGTTGCACAGGTGAGATGGTAGGACGTACCTGAGACAGTGGCACAGGTGAGATGGTAGGACGTACCTGAGACAGTGACACAGGTGAGATGGTAGGACGTACCTGAGACAGTTGCACAGGTGAGATGGTAGGAAGTACCTGAGACAGTTGCACAGGTGAGATGGTGGAAAGTACCTGAGACAGTGGCACAGGTGAGATGGTAGGAAGTACATGAGACAGTTGCACAGGTGAGATGGTAGGACGTACCTGAGACAGTGGCACAGGTGAGATGGTAGGAAGTATCTACTTCATAATTTGACCTTACATCAAATGTTAGCGAGGTATTCACAGAAAAGTGTCTCTGAAAACTGTCGTACAAGAAACGTGAGGAACAAGTGAGGTTACAAATTACACAAATAATTCAAATAGTCGGAAACTCTTCAGTTGTTTGTTTCAAATGGCAACCATTCACAGCTTTTTTTGGACTTAGGACAGCTCATAGAAGAAACAAAGGACAACTGTAGAAAGGACTAAAGGACCAACGAAACAAAAATCTAAAAATCCTGCAAATATTTCACACAGACAAGTTTAGTTAAGCCAAATGAGTTGGTTGGGGCCATGTTTCCAGCATCTGTCGCCTCCCTGGATGAATCTGACAGGTGATGAGCGTGTTTGATCTTTTACCTCGTCGTTTCCTTCTAATCTTTATCAAACAAACATCTTAGCAGATCCGCTTCAATTTTAAATCATTGAAGCTGAATAGACACTTCCTTATTCAAATGAACTTGTGTTAAGATGGTACAAGAAAAGCTGACATCAAAACGTACAACCCATTGGCCGACATCAAAACTTACAACCCATTGTATGAAACACCAAAGAAGACTCACAAAATGTTTAAGCTTTCACCTCGCATCTGCATGTCTAGTAACTTCATCCCCCGATAACTGTACTGTCTCAGTGCCATAGAGTGCATGAATCCTTTGACTTAATTTCTATACTGTCTCATTGCCATAGAGTACATGCATCCTTTGACTTAATTTCTATACTGTCTCAGTGCCATAGAGTACATGCATCCTTTGACTTAAATTCTATACTGTCTCAGTCTCACATAATACATGCATCCTTTGACTTAATTTCTATACTGTCTCAGTGCCATAGATTACATGCATCCTTTGACTTAATGTCTATCCTGTCTCAGTGCCATAGATTACATGCATCCTTTGACTTAATGTCTATCCTGTCTCAGTGCCATAGAGCAGTGCTTCTCAAACTTTTTAGTATGGCGGACCGGCAGGAGTTTTTTCCATTGCACCAGGGACCGGTGCACTATTTTCCCTGCACTGACAATTTCTTCTGACCTTTTTTGATAACGTCTGTGGACCGGCGACGGATGGCCCACGGACCGGCACCGGTCCGCGGACTACCACTTTGAGAAGCACTGCCATAGAGTACATGCATCCTTTAACTTAATTTATATACTTTCTCATTGCCACATAATACATGCATCCTTTGACTTAACTTCTATACTGTTTCAGTGCCATAGAGTACATGCATCTGTCTGGAGTGGCCCACAGGGATATCAGCCTACAGAACATACTCATCACCAACGACAACCAGGTCAAGATAGCAGACTTCAGTCACGCCGTCCTGTACACACCTGGTGACAACCTGTGCACTGATATTGTTGGCACCGTGGGCTATCAGGCAGGTGAAGATGATAACATTTTTATTTTTACACTTTGAATTCTTTTTATACTCCTTTGGCTGGTCTCACCAGTTTCACACACACATACGCACACGTGCACACACACACAGACGCAAGCAAACAAAACATTAAATTCAAAACATTTGTAACCAAACATTATATTGAGCTATCAAGCCATGGGTGGCAAACTTAAGTATTCTTCTGATACAATATTTTCAACATGAAATAAGTTGTATTTAATAAGTTGTATTTAATAAGTTGTATTTTGACTAGTTATTGTCACGTCATCTATATACGTCAGTCATGTTACTTTCACGTCAGTGATTGTCATGTAACTCTCATATCAGTGATTGTCATGTAACTCTCATATCAGTGATTGTCATGTAACTCTCATATCAGTAATTGTCATGTCACTCATGTCACACTCACATAATTATTTTCATGTCAGCTGTCACTTTCATGTCATTTCTCCTGCACCTGTCATGTCAGTTATCAACCTGTCCTCAGGCCCCGGAGATGTTGCTGAAGATGCCGTATGACGCCCGTCAGATTGACATGTGGTCACTTGGGTCAGTGTTGTTCACAATGGTGGTCGGCAGACTACCTTACGGGCGGATCAAAACTGAAGATGAAGCCAGATCCTTGAAGCCCTTGGTGTTCCCTCCGTCTTCAGTTATGGTTCTTACTTCTCAGGTAGTGCTGCTACATAGCTGACTCATAGACCTACTACTCTTGTTCTTTAATAAGCTGGTTCACTATGTATGCCTAAGTTATCAAATTATTATAAAATATACGAGCAACAAAGCCCGTCCAAGGACGTTCCGCCACCCTTCGGTAGCATGTTGTAACTCCCCTCCATCAGCCGTCTCGACCGGCATACATGTGCATCACGTCAAAAATACTATTCATTATAGTTAAAATACCTAACTCGTAAAAACATAGATTTTTACAATAAATCCCAACGGGCATAACTCAAAATAAAGTCTTGGAAGAAATACTGCACCAAAAACAACTCGTTTTGAAAGTCCGCGTAAATGCGTTCAATCAATATGATTGGCTGTAGGAGTCATATGTGTTTGAGGGACCAATCGCTATCGATGACCGGACATAAACTTGCCTTTTATTATATCGGATTATTACAACTCATATTAAAACCACCCTGTCCCCACAAAAGTATACTTACCCGATTGAGCCCCAACCGACAATAGGTCACGGTCAATACGTGTCGCCATTCGGAGAGTGTCTGGACAATAGGTCACGGTCAATACGTGTCGCCTCTCAGAGAGTGTCTGGATAATAGGTCACGGTCAACACGTGTCGCCACTCGGATAGTGTCTGGACAATAGAATACGTGTCGCCACTCGGATAGTGTCTGGACAATAAGTCACGGTCAATACGTGTCGCCACTCAGAGTGTCTGGACAAAAATTATGGGACATGTTTGAGTTGGATCAAAATTAAAAACATAAATAAATAAGAACGACAAACAATGATGCGTCACAACAGAGCGTTGTTTGAATTGATAGGTCTTATAAAGAATGATTTAGAATTACATTAAATGAAATCTAAAAGATTGATGAAATCAGGCTTAAAGAAGTGTTTTTGTTATAAATACAATTGTCTAGTTATATCCAGAAAGGACATTAAAAAAGCATTCGTCTTAGTCAGGCCGTCTTAGCCATTGAGGGGCCCTATGCGGCTTAGTATACGAAACGGATTGCGCGGGGTCCATTCTGGGTAGGGATAAGGAATTAATAAGGATAATAAGAGAAAATTAAGATTGGCGGGGCCTATGAAAGTGTTGGGCCCATGAAAGTGCGGGGCGGGGCCCACTGCGGTCGCATAGGTTGCAGTGGCCTAAGACCGGCCTTGGTCAACTTCCAAACGTTTCGGCGTGTCAATATTACTTGTTGAACTATGTATTATTCAGGTAAAAGAACTCCTAATTGGCATGTTAGCCTATGTGCCCAGCTCTCGATACACACTGAATCGTGTGAGGAACAGCGAATGGTTTAACATGGCCACAGAAAAAGTCCAGATTGGCAGCTTTTACCTGGTACGGCAGCCGCAGAAAGTGTGTGACGGGGAGAGGGAGAGAGAGGTGAAAGCTGAATATGAAATTTAGTTTTAAAAAGGGAAAGAGGCGTGGAAATTAAATTTAAAATAATAAAAAAAAACATTTTCGAAAAATTAAAATTTAAAGCATATTAACTTTGTTTATAAGAAATTTAAGTTTTATGAACTAATCTCATCTATGTATTTTAAAGAAAATCTCTATTATACTAGATCTAAGTACAAGATATCTGTTGTTACAAGAAATCTCAGTTACAATGTCATAAACAAGTGGTCATTTTTTTGTTAATAATTTTTGAACAAAAGTTGTGCTATAAAGAGAATAATAGATTTAATTGGCCACTTGGTGACTTTGGAAACTGAAGATTAATGCTAACTCTATATTGTTGCTTCTGGAGTTGCCTAAAAAACAAATAATGATTTAATGAAGCTATTGTGGTATTTATTTTTCAGCCAATATCTGTTTCCAGCTCACCTAACACCTTATTTTTTTAGAGAAAAGGAAAGCCAGAAAGTGATTATAATGATTGTTAAGATGTTGCATGTACAACAATGTCCACCTTATTTTAGAATGGATTAGGCTTTTCAAGCCATCCTTAATCTTAATTATACATCACCTATCTAAATGCAATCTTATTTCTACATCTATATTCCAATATAATCTTGCTTGTTAATAATCTATCACAATATTTTCATTTACAACAAATATCCTTGTATATAGACTTATTTGTACATCAGATATTCCAAAACAATTATTGTTTGTACATCAACTTTCCAAATACAATTATGTTTTATGCTTAGTATAGTATAACATATCATCATTATTCAATTATTTACAGATGGATTGTACTGAAATACAACAAAAATATTTCATTCATATTGATACGATCAGATATTTCTAATAGCAAAAACTCAAAGATGAGTTTATTATCCTTTGCTTCAGAAGTATTAAAAATTATGACCTTGTTAAGAAATTTAAATTGATTGTTAAATACCTTTTTGGAGAGTTCATTCCCAAATATGCTATTTTAAACTGCAATATATGTTATACTGCTTCAACGAACTTTTACATTGTGAAAAAAAAGTATAGAAATAGCTATGGAGAAATGAGCAATATAAAAGAGTGGTTGTATCAATTATTGTCTACATTATTAACTACAAGCATCCATTATTCAAGCCACATTTTTATATCAAATGCTGTTTTGTTTCATTTACTATTTTCCATATTTTTCACATTAAACTTTCTACTGTTTATTCTCATGGTATTTCATGTTCCATAAAAGCCAATTACCTCATACATTTTATTTGGTGAACGGAGGAAATGCCAGATTGGGCAAATCAAAGTCTTTCAATATAACTTTTTATAAATATATCTAGTCTACGGCTAGTGCATGCATTTTTAAAGCATATTTGGATACATTATTATTTCACCAAATGTCTTTCTCAAATATGATTTCAAGGAGTTTTTCAAAGTAAGAACTTATTTGATAATGTGTTGCCAATATTAACTTGATATTGTTTATATTGGGGAGAAGTTCTCTTGCTATGTCCATGTTTCCTGGTAACCAACAAAACAATAACTTTTTATAATTTTTGTGTGTGCATTTTTTTAACTATATTGTGTCTTCCTAATGGCATGGCCTTCCGTTAACTTTTGTAAATTAAAACTGCAATTTAAAAAAATAACTTAGCTTCTGTTTGAATGATTTTATATTAGAATTGCATTATTGAGAGACAACAGTTTATGTATGTGTGTGTATATAAAATAGAAAATGTTTTAAAATTTCTTACAGTGCATTTCTGCAAAGAAAGTATGTGCAGAATGTATTTGGAACAAAAAGGAATTTAAAATGATAAAACTAATTTCACTTATACATTAAATACAAAACATTTGTATAAATAGATTGTCCACTTCACTTTCTTTGCATAAATTGTTAAAGAAATTTTTAATTATTTTCTATTTTGGTTAGTTAAGTGACTTTTAACTTATCTTTACAATTAAAAAAAAAGTTTTCAAGTGTTTTTATTATCATCTTAGCCTTAAATACACAAACATTAAACAAATTTCCTTAAAATTAACGCAATATGAATATTTTAAATTTAAACTTAATTGTTGTAAGTGTAAGGGACACAACAAAGACAAAATAAAACAACCAACGTTTTTAAAATTTTATTGGTTTTTACTCATAATACGTTTTTTTTAAAGCTTTAGACAACAGATTTACTAACACTTTTTTTTCAACTAAAACCATGACATGGTAAATTCTTCTATATCTAGACATGTTTTTAAATCTTTGAGATTATATATTACCAAGTGGCCTTGAATTAATTACATTATTGTTGTCCTGCAAACCTTTACAGGTAATATTTTAAAAATAAGTTACAAAGAGTCTAATAGGTGATATTTAACGTAAAAATTGAATTATACATTTTATTATAATTACCCTGAAATAAAAGTAGATAAATGTTCTTAAAATGCTGATTTCATATAAATGTAATAAAATAACTTAAAAATTCTATACATAAAAGAAATACACATTTTGGTTAACATAATGAATTTGAAATAAACTGCACTATAACTTTTTGCAAAATTTGCTTAATGTTTGTTAACATATGCAACAATATATTTCTGTACAAATTTACACAAAAAAAATAAAAAATGTGAGAACTCAGCAGAATTCTAAAAAAATATACCATATATTCCGGCATGTATGAAGACTTTTTAATCACTTAAAATCTTCTCAAAAGTCTGGGGTTGTCTTATCGTATTTGTACCTGTTCATACAGTACAGCACCAGTACCGTAATACAGTACATTATACAAATGGATAACAGTAAAGACCCCATCATGTCTCCACCAGCAAGAAGAAAGAAATATGAAGCCAGTTTCAAACTTAAAGTGTGTTGGAAGAGGGGTGGTCTTATACGGCAAAAATAGCTTAAAATTTAAAACCTATAATTTAACAGGAAAAGTAGAGGGGTCGTCTTATACGCCCAGTAGTCTTGTGCACAAGAATAAATAGTAACTTCATAAAATAACAAAACAATTATAAATTTAAAAACTACTTCACAGGTTAGGTATATATATATATATATATATAGAATTCATCAAAACATAAATTAACTTAAAATATGTTCTTAAAAGCTTTGTGTGGGGAGAGGAAACTAGCCTGGCCAGCTATTACTAGTTTGTAATAGAACTACATGTACAACTTACTTTACTTTAAAACCACTTTTAAAAAAGCCAACATGAAAATAAATTATTTTCTTTTGTGTTGAAACTCCTAATAACATTGGAAGAAATCATTTATTCAAATTTTGTTATCAAATTGAAAAAAAACAACAACTTCATATTAATACATACTTAAAAGTTTGCTCATTAAACAAAATAAATAAATCATTGTGTTAAAGTAGTCAAGGCTGTAATTATAGCTAATAATATCAAAATAAAAAGGAGGAAAAATATCCCATATTATAAAAGGACTTACAATATGTAAAAATATGTTTGTTGTCATCATAAATGTTAGAATTATTTATTTGAAATTTATTTTTCAAAATGTGACAAGCATTATAGTAATATAGTTTATGTAGTAATATAGTCTATATAGTACATCCTGTTAGAATTTTTTCAAACAGAGTAATGAACAATTAGCATTTTTCTTTCCTTTTTATACAAATCTAAAATTATAATTATATACTACAAACAAAATTTACATACTAATTAAAAACTTACTTATATTTGTACACATTTTCTGCCAAACTCATATACAAAAATTCATTTTATAACACGCTTAAAAAATAAAAGTATATTCCATTATGCACCAATATTAAAATGTACAGATTTCATTATGCATTTACAACAAAACTTACACAATGCATTATTTACTTCAATCAAAATGTAAACATTTCATTATGCACAACCTTTACAACAAAATTTATATAGAAAATAATGATATCAAGAATTTTATAGCACAAGGATCACTAAAATTAGACATTGATGATGACAAAATAGACATGATTTTATGAAATTCAATGACTTAAGGAATTTTAAATCAGGAGGAAGCAGCAAACTAACAGTATCACAATATTTGAATTCACATGCCAGGAATGGCAGTCAGTCATATAAATTATCAACTTGATTGACTCTTGTTAAAGACTTTCATCCTGCTCCACGATAATCCTTATATGTATGACACCAGACCTGTATCATCAAGCAGATAAATGCTTTTAGAATGCAAATCTTAAACATCAGCAGATAAATGTATCTAGAGTAAATATCTTTGTCACAAACAGATAAGTATGTTTAAAATGCAAGTCTCTAACAAGACCGGGTAAAGTTTTTAAAATGCATTTCTTCATTTAAGAACCAATCAATATTTTTAGAATGAAAATCCTTATCATCATACTGAAAAATTGAATAAAAAATTTTAGATGATCTTTCCTTTCATTCATAGGACATGTTTACTATTCTTGAAGTTTAAAAAAAATTTAATAAAGTTTTAACTCTGTAATTATTACATTTTTATAATAAGAATTGAGCTATTTAGTTTAATGGTATCATTACATTTTGAGATGTGAAGCAAAAATTTAAAATTTTATGCAAGTAAAATTTCTCACCTTTGAATAAGGATCCATAACACAGAGCAGGCCAGCTCTTTAAGTACAATGATTGCCAGGAATATGACAGTCAGTTGGCTGGTGTAGTAAATGATATATCTCAGGTTCTCCAACAGAGCCTCTAGTTGCCTCTCTGATAGAGGAATTTTGTTTTCTGCATTTCTGAACCAACAACAATAACATCATTTTACAATCAGTTTAAGAAGCACTTCATATATTGATGAATATTACTATTTTAAATAATACAAAAACTTCAAAATCCATAACAAAATTTAGAAAAAGGAAACAACCAACCTACTATTAAACAATTTAAAATAACTTACTAATAATTTAAAAAAACATAATTATTTTAAAAATTCATTCTGACAATCTAAACAGAAAAAATTCATTGTATGATTGAAAATATGTGCTTAAGTATTTATTAGTAATAAGCATGCTTTGCATGTATAATATTTAAAAAGTAACATGCATTTTATGTACCACTATTTGTAGGTAATACATGTTCAGTTATATCATTCTTGAAAAGTTAAATAAAAAAACTGACTAAAGCTTGTATGACATGAGAGTTTCATAAAACTAAGTTCAAGGAGATAACAACAAAAGGATGGAAACGAATAACATGGCATTATACATTCTATAACATGGCATCATACATTCTATAACATCGCATCATACATTCTATAACATGGCCTTATACATTCTATAACATAAAGTGACGGGTTTAAAAAAAGTATTAACAATGAGATAAATTATTAACTCAACAAACATTAAAAACATGACATCAAGAATTTTTAAACATCTTGATTAAAATTACTGCATATTTTAGGAAAACTTTTTGATATTCAAATTGTATGAATGTTTGAAAACGTTACCTTTTGAACAGCTGGGGGACCACTGGCTGAAACTTGCAAGTAGGAGTAAAATAATCAACAGAGTCCATGTCTTTGGATCGTTTCTTGGGGGTGTCGCTACAATTTCCTGACACACCAATAGTCTTCAAGTGTTCACAGTACATCTCAATAGTTAAGCCCTATGAGACAAATATAATTCGTTTTTGTCTTTAAACTCGGAGAAAAAATAGTCAATGACTTTAGGAGTTGTGTAGCATAGCTAACTAATTTGATCAAGTGATCTAAGTATTTCAATGACTTTAGGAGTTGTGTAACATAGCTAACTAATTTGATCAAGTGATCTAAGTATTTCAATGACTTTAGGAGTTGTGTAACATAGCTAACTAATTTGATCAAGTGATCTAAGTATTTCAATGACTTTAGGAGTTGTGTAACATAGCTAACTAATTTGATCAAGTGATCTAAGTATTTCAATGACTTTAGGAGTTGTGTAACATAGCTAACTAATTTGATCAAGTGATCTAAGTATTTCAATGACTTTAGGAGTTGTGTAACATAGCTAACTAATTTGATCAAGTGATCTAAGTATATCAATGACTTTAGGAGTTGTGTAACATAGCTAACTAATTTGATCAAGTGATCTAAGTATATCAATGACTTTAGGAGTTGTGTAACATAGCTAACTAATTTGATCAAGTGATCTAAGTATTTCAATGACTTTAGGAGTTGTGTAACATAGCTAACTAATTTGATCAAGTGATCTAAGTATTTCAAAAAGAACATAAAAATAGAAAAAACCATTTTAAAACTGCACATTACTACACAACCAGATGTAAATCCTGCTTTACCCACTTGTAATCCTGTCAGGTGTCTATTGTATATCTCCACAACAGTTCTGTGTCGGGCTATGTAGCCGTGCACCGTAGACTGGAAAGTTGGTAGGTTAACAGAGTTGATGTAGTTGGCATGGGTCTCTAGCCTGGCATTGGTCATTGACATTTGGAGATGCAGGTACTGGTCCTATCGATGTTTTAATTAACATAAAGTTGATTTTCAAATGAAAATAAAATTAATTCAAAATATTTTTCACATCAATACATAAATTATCACAAAATGGTAGACTTAATTAGTGAACATAAATTAAAAAGGTTTCAATAAAATGTAAATATAGTCATTTTAAACACTTTTAAACCACAAGGATAATATGTTTGACCTTGGCCTAAGTATCTCTATACAAATAAAATGTTGGTCACAATATATTCAGCAGACAATACCAAAAAAAAGAATAACAAATACATTGAAAGAAGTACAGTATATACTGGTACTATAGGCCGTTCGTTTCATAAGCCGACCCCCTTCTCTTTTGGAAGAGAATAGTACAAAAATTGTGTAACCCGCTCGTAAGCCGACCCCAAAAAATAATAGGACAGTGTAAAAAAAATGGTACACATTTTTTAAAAATACAAGCTAAATCGGTCAAAATTTGTAAAACATTTTATTAAAACATTCACAAAAATAAATAAAATGAATAATATAGCTAAGTTCAGATGTTTTATAATATTTTATAGCTTCTGGTAGAGCACTCAAATCTTTCAGAATGTAGACAAGGACCTTGATGATCTACAATAACAACACCGATATTCAATGTACATGCAGAAATCACATATGACCCGCTCGTAAGCCGACCACCTAACATTTTCCATTTTTGTCCAAAAAAAAGTTGGCTTTAGAGTGAGTATAAATGGTAGTCTCCAATCAAAATTGATTTTCAAACTACACAAAAATGAGAATAGAAATGAAGAGAAAAAAAAGTCAGATTGTATTTACATTTTTTCTTAACCAGTAACTTCCCGCATCCCCCGCCATCGCCTGATAGCGTTTTATACCGTATCGCCCGCTGTAGCCCGCCATCGCCGGCTCTATACACATAGCAAATAAACGATGTATTGGACCATAAAAGTTTGGTTTAAAATGGTAGACAAGCTATAGTTGGAAAGTAGAAAAGCTCTACTTCCTCTTCCTTTTTAGTGGAACGAAATACACTAAGAAACACGCGAGCTACACATTTTTAAATCTCAACATTGAAAGCATGGCATTCAGATACTTGGAAAGTTTGGTTCAGCCTTCAGTGTCCAATATTTCAAACAATTCTGACAGTGATAGCGATTCAAATGAAAGTGACATTGAAAATGGAATTGGAGAAACACCTTTTGAAAGTGTAAATAACAGTGAATTTGAAAACGAGAGCTCTGACGACGACTCGATAGGTGATGATAGTGATAATGAAGCTACTCCTACCGAGACTTTTCCCTGGAGTGCTAATCTCAATCCATTGGAAATTGACATGTTTACATCAGGAGTTGGGCCTAATCTTGACAATGTAAACGCTGAATATCAGTCGCAGCCATTAGAATTTTAAAAATTATTTTTTCCTGATAATTTAATTGAAATTATTGCTGACCAGAAGAATTTGTATGCTGCCCAGAGAAATGCAAACAATTTCACTCCTGTCACAGTCAGTGTCATTCAAACCTTTATATATATAAATATGATGTTTGGTGTCCACAAATTGCCTGCCTATACGATGTGTGGACAGACATAATCAGCTGAGGTCATACTACCCTATTGGCAGAAAAAGTCACAAGTGGTGGAGATGCTGCTTATGGTTTCTAATTGAGGTGGCAGCGCTGAGCGCATACATCTTGTACAAAAACATGCCACGCCCCCCGACATCAAAGCCAGTTTCCCATTTCAATTTTCATATGGACATTGCCCGTAGCCCAATGAAAGGCTCTTCAAGGAAAAGAGGGCAGGTGGAGGTCCCTGCTGCTGGGGGTTTGGCTGTTCCTGGAACTTCTGTGGAGCATCGCAGGATTCGGCTCCCAGGGCGCAAAAAACAATGTTTTCAGTGTCGCCAGAAAAATATCCGCTATGAGTCCAATAGAAGACCTGAAACTGTGTTTGGGTGTGTGTTGTGTAACACACACTTTGTGATGAGATGTGTTTTGCTCAGTTTCATGCACAATGAAACGGTGGTTAAAATTTATCAATAAATGTTAAGAAATTATCCTTTAAAATTGTATTTTTTACCTATTTTCAAATTAATGATTTTTTTTTGATCTTACTTCTAAACAAACCCATACATATTTGGTATCATCTGATAGGTAATTCATTTATCTTCACACTGATATTTTTTTTTACACCAATTAGATTTTAAACTAGTGAGGTGCATTGATTATTGTAAAAGAACTTAAATAGTAGTTTAGAGTTATTCCCCTTATGTTGGAATAATATGGATGTTTTAATGTCAAGGCTAGGGGAAGTTAATGGTTAATGCTGATAGGCTCCAAAAATGAAAGCACAGCTATTTATTGTATTGATTCTACCACTCCTCAAATAGTCATTTGGATCAAAGTTTTAAAAAAATTGAATGAACTTTTTGCTATCATAAAACCATTCCTCAACAGTTCCAACATTTCTATTTTAATCATGTACTTCAATATCTTACATTAATTACTCTCGTACAATCCCATCCTCCCACTACTTCAATATCTTACATTACTCTGGTACAATCCCATCCTCCCACTACTTCAATATCTTACATTACTCTGGTACAATCCCATCCTCCCACTACTTCAATATCTTACATTACTCTGGTACAATCCCATCCTCCCACTACTTCAATATCTTACATTACTCTGGTACAATCCCACCTCCCCATACTTCAATATCTTACATTACTCTGGTACAATCCCATCCTCCCCAATTCCTTTGATGTGAGGTATTTGTTGCTGAGTCGAAGCAGACAGAATAGAACAAAACAAGCAGCCACTGATCCAACAACTTTGGGGAAAAATGTTGTTGAAATCGTCTGAAAGAAGAAAAAAATTAAAATGCTAAGTCCAGTTCTACAGCACTTCCCTCTGACTGCACTAACTCATACTAACTACATTTGTAGCCAACCTCTTACTTCCTTATCTTATTGTCCCTCTATCTCATATATCTTATACCTTTAAGCTCACATTCAGAACCCAATTAGAAGCAATATACTTAAAGTGTGTTTGCTCTTATTAAATTTAATTCACGTTAGCGAAAAAATTTATATGTTCTATTATTTGATGTCACAGAAAAAAGGAAAATTCAGATAGAATTTTTATTATTATCAATAAGATACACATTAAAATAAAAATGAATTACTCCCCTAAGAAGTGTTAAATTTCATTTTAAAACCATCCCTTGTAATTATTTCATCAAATTTTATTAAATGCTAATACTCAATATTGTGTTACAGGAGATCTACATTTCCCAGCTTTCACAATGCTTTTCACCAACACAATTTGAAGGATTTTTATTTTCATCCATTTTGGAAAACAGATAAATTCCATATTTTCACACACACATGGAGACCTAAATCATATTACTGTTATTTAATATTTATGAAATAATTAGCATAATTCACACTTTGAAAAATATGTCTAGAAAACAAGCCTACAATGAAAGTTACGTTGTACTTAAAATGTGTCAATGTTTTAGCCTTAAAATGTGTCAATGTTTTAGCCTTAAAATGTGTCAATGTTTTAGCTTTAAAATGTGTCAATGTTTTAGCCTTAAAATGTATCAATGTTTTAGCCTTAAAATGTGTCAATGTTTTAGCCGATGGTCACGGGTTCGAATCCATGTCAAGGCAAGGATATGTTCCCGGGGCCTAGGGTGTCCCTGAGTCACCCAGCTCCGAATGGGTACCTAACACTAGTTAGGCGGCTGGGTAATGCGTGGAACCCACAAAGCCGTGGCCTGTGAACACTGCATCACTTGCCAACAGATCATCTGCCATGGTCTGTGGACGCAATTATCTTCTGCATAGAAGGAGCGTCTGTATAGATAAGATAAGATAAATGTGTCAATGTTTTAGCCAAAGAAGCTCATTTACCTGAGTAAGGAACAATTTCAAATTCATAACAACAGGAGAATCATGACAGCTCTGAACAGGAGCAAGTTTGTTGTTGGAATCAGCTGGTGGAAATACTTCATCCTCATCATCACCTAAAACAAAATCAAACACCATCTCATACAAGAAAAACCATCTCCTTGACTAAACACCATCTCATACAGGAAAAACCATCTCCTTGACTAAACATCATCTCATACAAGAAAAACCATCTCCTTGACTAAACACCACCTCATACAGGAAAAACCATCTCCTTGGCTAAACACCATCTCATACAGGAAAAACCATCTCCTTTACTAAACACCATCTCATACAGGAAAAACCATATCCTTTACTAAACACCATCTCCTTTACTAAACACCATCTCCTTTACTAAACACCATCTCATACAGGAAAAACCATCTCATTTACTAAACACCATCTGATACAGGAAAAACCTTCTCCTTTACTAAACACCATCTCATACAGGAAAATCCATCTCCTTTACTAAACACCCTCTGATACAGGAAAAACCATCTCCTTTACTAAACACCATCTGATACAGGAAAAACCATCTCCTTTACTAAACACCATCTCATACAGGAAAAACCATCTCCTTTACTAAACACCATCTGATACAGGAAAATCCATCTCCTTTACTAAACACCATCTCATACAGGAAAAACCATCTCCTTTACTAAACACCATCTGATACAGGAAAAACCATCTCCTTTACTAAACACCATCTGATACAGGAAAATCCATCTCCTTTACTAAACACCATCTCATACAGGAAAAACCATCTCCTTTACTAAACACCATCTGATACAGGAAAAACCATCTCCTTTACTAAACACCATCTGATACAGGAAAAACCTTCTCCTTTACTAAACACCATCTCATACAGGAAAAACCATCTCCTTTACTAAACACCATCTCATACAGGAAAAACCATCTCCTTTACTAAACACCATCTCATACAGGAAAAACCATCTCCTTTACTAAACACCATCTGATACAGGAAAAACCATCTTCTTTACTAAACACCATCTGATACAGGAAAAACCATCTCCTTTACTAAACACCATCTGATACAGGAAAAACCATCTCCTTTACTAAACACCATCTCATACAGGAAAAACCATCTCCTTTACTAAACACCATCTGATACAGGAAAAACCATCTCCTTTACTAAACACAATCTCTTACAGGAAAAACCATCTCCTTTACTAAACACCATCTGATACAGGAAAAACCATCTCCTTTACTAAACACCATCTCTTACAGGAAAAACCATCTCCTTTACTAAACACCATCTGATACAGGAAAAACCATCTCATTGAGGAAACACCTTCTCATTGAGTATACTCAAATATACAAAGATTAATGATAAAAAGAATCATTTGTTTTCAATGGCATTTGAATGCTTGGCTTTACTGTAGAGATAAGTTTTTATATGAAATAGTGGTTCTCTTATTCTAATATTACTAAAGTAACATTTTTCTTTTATTTATTTATTTTGGAATTAGACATTACTTAAATTCATAGATATGAATCAGAGGTATTTATATTGCAACTAAGGTAGGGTAAAGTGCCCTAGGATTGGAAACTAGCTAATGTAACTCCCTTCTCTAAAAAAGGAGATCATTATAATGGAAATTATAGACCTATTTCACTTACTAGTTTTAACTGTAACAACAAGAACAAATAATTTATAGTAGAAGAGTTAATCACCAACACAAACAAAATGTCCTATGCCCACATCAACACCGCTTTAGGAAAAACAAATTCTCTAGTTTATTAAAAAATCTTAACTACTTTGGAATCTCGGCTCCCATACATCATTGAATCTAAGACTTCCTTTTGGTTAGAGAGCGAACTATAATAATTAATTAATCTAAATCAGCAACAATATTGGTTAACTCATGAGTTCCACAAGTAACTGTCTTAGGATCCCTACTCTTCCTAATTTATAATGATTTGCTGCTGATAGTATAATCTAATTTAATCAGAACAAGATAGACAAATCTTGCAAAAGGAACTAGATGAAGTAACGAAATAGGAAACTAATTGGAGTATGTTTTTCCATCCATAAAAGTGTCAACTTTTAAGAGTAACAAAGAAATAAAGACAAATAAATTCAAAATATTTCATTCACGGAAAACAACTAATCCAAACTAAAGATGCAAAAAACTTACGAGTAATAATAGCTGAGAAATTATCATGGAATCACCATATCAATAATAATTAAAAATCAACAAAACCTTTGCTTTAGATATTTTTAGAGATGTAATAGGAATATAAAACTGAGATGCTTTCTTAATGTTAAGAGACTGGTACTAGAATATACATCTTCTGTAGGGGACCTATCCACCAAAGAAAACATACATAAACTAAAACAAATTTTAAATAAAGAGGGCCAGATTCATTACAGGAGAATATTCAAAGCTGACAAGAGTAACATTAGTTAAATCATTAAACCTTGAAAAACTAGAGGATAGAACAATGAGCGAGGTAGTAATAATACATAAAGCAATTAATTCTAACTTGGAAATACAAATGAAAGAAAATCTAAAACAACCCTCAGATAGACATAGTAATAAAAATGCTATCTTATTCCATATGCAAGAACTCTATTGCGGGTCATCATAACAACAATTAAGAGACGTAAGATGGCATGGTTTGGTCATGTACTGAGACATGATACCCTGACAAAAATTATCTTTCAAGACACTGTAGAAGGGGGCCAGCGAAAAGGTCGACAGCGGAAAAGCTGGCTTGACAACATTAAGGAATGGACAGGGATGAGATTGAACGAATTATTGGCCGCAGCTAAAGATAGGCAAATGTGGAGATCGTTATCTGTTGATGTGTCCATGCGCTCCCCCCAACGACCGCAATGGTCACTGGACTGATGATGATGATGATGAAGCAAGAACAAACACATAAAAATTCTCTTTCTTCCCATCTGGAATTTGGACATAGAATGGGTTTCCTGATAAAACCAGGAAAATCAAAAAATTTTCAACATTTCAAACCCCAATAAAAATGCAAGGTTAGACATAAACCATGAATAAGCATACGACAAAATAACCTTGTGCAGAAATTTTATGTTTATCCAGACCGAATTTAGCAATCCAGCTTGAATACAAAAAGAAAGTAATGTGTCTTATTAACACTGTCATATAATTGTAATTGTTGACTAATGTATTTTGAGAAGTTAGCTATGAAAATGATAATGTGATACTAACCAAGATAATAGTAGGTCTTTCACATAAAGGGATGATTATCATAACTTACTTATACCATTTCATTAAAAACATGCTAAAATTGAAAAACATATACATTTAAAATGTCAACTAAAGTTCCCTCCCTTCCTCACCTTTCTTTTTGCAAACATACTCAGGGAAACCAAATATGATAAGTTTAGTAGATGTCCAGGCCTTACACATTCGATGGGCCAGCAAGATTAAATCACAAACAAGCAGCAGGCCCAAAAAGATGTAGAAAGGATAAGAAGTCGCGTTTCGAGATTGATGATTGCCGTTGTTAGCAGACTGAGGAAAATTGGGATAAAATATTGATTTACAAATACAATTCAATGACAATTTTGGGCTGTGGCTGGTCTAACCTAGGACAAGTTTGATATATGGTTAGTTTGGACAATGTCAGGTGGTTAGTTTGGACAATGTCAGGTGGTTAGTTTGGACAATGTCAGGTGGTTAGTTTGGACAATGTCAGGTGGTTAGTTTGGACATTGTCAGGTGGTTAGTTTGGACAATGTCAGGTGGTTAGTTGGGACAATGTCAGGTGGTTACTTTGGACAATGTCAGGTGGTTAGTTTGGACACTGTCAGATCTGCAATTAGCTTTGATCAAGTCTGAGCCCTGACAAACTCCTTATAGGAAATTAATTCCTATAATCCTTAACAATTCAAAATTACAAAAACTGTTTAAAGTTTGTGCTAAGTTGAACATTCTTTTAAATCAAAATACAGTCGAAACCGCTTATGTCGACGGCGTTGGGGTATGAAAAATGGCGTCGACATAACCGATGATCGAGATAAAACGAAATCCAATATGGCGGCAAAATATTAACATGTGCTTGAAATTTCTTTATGTACATGATTAATTAGTTAGCGTTAATTAGTGATGGGATGATTTATCGGAATCGTATCGGAACCCTAATATTTCTTCACTCTTTCCTAAGTCTAAGGTTGTAATGACCGTTCGTTTTTAAGGACCGTTTAAAATTTAAATATAACCATGGTTCCCACTCAGGAAAACGGGAAAAAGTCGGGAATTCTTAAAAATAAATTCTCGGCCTTGAAAGTCGGGAAAAGTTATGACTAATCGGGAATTTATATATATATATATATATATACATATATATACACATGCATATATATTTATGCCGAAGTAAAGGACTTTGATTACGTTTCTGTCATGTTTGATTCCATTTATTTAATGAAAAATAAGTTACCAGTTTATAATTGTCTGCGCATGCGCTAAAAGGTTAAAGTTTACGCTTCGCCGTGTCACAGTCGCGTTTTCCGTCGTATCAGCGAATTTAAAATACAAATAAACAAATCAATATGGTTATTTTAAGTTTAATGCTTTTGATGTATATATATTTATGCCGTAGTAAAGGACTTTGATTACGTCTCTGTCATGTTTCGATTCCATTTATTTAATGAAAAATAAGTTACCAGTTTATAATTGTCTGCGCATGCGCTAAAAGGTCAAAGTTTACGCTTCACCGTGTCGCAGTCGCGTTTGCCATCGTATCCGCGAATTTAAAATACAAATAAACAAATCAATATGGTTATTTTAAGTTTAATGCTTTTGATGTATATATATTTATGCCGTAGTAAAGGACTTTGATTACGTCTCTGTCATGTTTCGATTCCATTTATTTAATGAAAAATAAGTTACCAGTTTATAATTGTCTGCGCATGCGCTAAAAGGTCAAAGTTTACGCTTCGCCGTGTCGCAGTCGCGTTTGCCATCGTATCCGCGAATTTAAAATACAAATAAACAAATCAATATGGTTATTTTAAGTTTAATGCTTTTGACGTGCAGGATATCTGTTAATTAACTATCAGAACGTTCTCGAATTTCCTCAGTCAATCAAACTTTGTAATATAAATAAAACTATTGTGGCCTTGACCGTTGATCACAGCACGCTGTGGGCTGTGTGTACTGTGTTATCAGTTTCATCGTCACGCGCGTGTTAGTGTCACAGTCACTTATCTTACTGGTAACAAAGCAACAACAACAAACTTTTAAAAGAATAATAATTTATTAATTTTTTTATTTAATTATATAAAAACCACCGTCGATTCTCGATACAAACCTTTATTTTCAACCGACGAAAATCGAGTTAAGTTGCAAATTTGGCCCTCTTTTGTGCTCGAGATACTAGGTTTCGGCGACATAAAAGAATCGACATTACCGATGAGAAAATGCTAAGACAAAGAGAGAATTTGGCGGTTCCAATAAAAAACGTCGACATAATAGGGTGGTCGATATAACCGAGCTCGAGATAAGTGGGTTCGACTGTATAGAGTAAATAATTAAAAGTTCAGTTTAATCATTTTTATTCTTATATTCTTAATATTATGAACAAAATAACTTCAACCAGTACCTGAGATAGTTTTGTCTGTGTTAAGCTCGACTCTTCTACGGGAAAAAACCAGTTGTTGTGTATTTGGATACTTCTGATTGGTTCATTCAACTGGAAATTTTCTTGGGCATTTCTCTTGACAGAAGGCTCATCAGAGGATAAATCGATCAAATCATCTAGTCGTGGTAGAGCAGGCAGTGAGAAGGTGAGATCTGATAAAAAAAATTGTTGGGAACAGCATGGTCTCTTTTGTTAACTGGAGTGAAACAAGTTCAGCCGTGCAATAATATTATGAGCTCTGGTCACTCATGAGAGGTCACGAGTTGACAAGGAGGGCTAGGAGTGTGTGTTGGACAGGGGTCGAGGCAACACAGCCCAAGGTATAAGAGGAGACACAGCCAGGTGTGAGAAAGAAGGGACTCAAGATATGAGTTAGTGCAGATGAGACGAAGAGAGTTAAGCCAAATTCTGATATGATTTTATTTGATTTTCTCAAAACTTATGTTAGTATATTTGAGTAAACTAAAAAAATACACTCCAAATAGATAATACATTCTTCAATTATTAGAAAAGAAAGAATAAATAAAAGATTCTAATTTTGCTTTTTGGTATACCAGGCAAATATGTTTCAATTTCAGCATATCTACCTATTTCCAGCTGTGCCAGATCCCCTTTGATGCCTGTCCAATCCATGAATGTCTTTCCCTCTTTGCCATGGGTTTTTCTCAAAAGCTGCACAGCTTCATATAAGAACCTGGTGCCCACTAACCACGTGTTATTGTGTAAGATATTCTGGAAGGAAGCCTGGGCATTTTGATTGACTTGTCTCAGAACTGATTTGGCTGATGTTGCATAAGCATTTCTACCAGAAATAGGAGAAATAAAATAAGCTAAATAAATAAAATTATACTATTATGTAATCACAAAATATCAAAGTAAGCACTCAATATAGAGCAAGTGATAGATTTCATACATCCCTTTTTTCCCAAAATGTACAAAGGTAAGTTATATAAGTGAGATTTGTTAGGTAAGTTATATAAGTGAGATTGGTTAGGTAAGTTATATAAGTGAGATTTGTTAGGTAAGTTATATAAGTGAGATTGGTTAGGTAAGTTATATAAGTGAGATTGGTTAGGTAAGTTATATAAGTGAGATTGGTTAGGTAAGTTATATAAGTGAGATTGGTTAGGTAAGTTATATAAGTGAGATTGGTTAGGTAAGTTATATAAGTGAGATTGGTTAGGTAAGTTATATAAGTGAGATTGGTTAGGTAAGTTATATAAGTGAGATTGGTTAGGTAAGTTATATAAGTGAGATTGGTTAGGTAAGTTATATAAGTGAGATTGGTTAGGTAAGTTATATAAGTGAGATTTGTTAGGTAAGTTATATAAGTGAGATTGGTTAGGTAAGTTATATAAGGGAGATTTGTTAGGTAAGTTATATAAGTGAGATTGGTTAGGTAAGTTATATAAGTGAGATTGGTTAGGTCAGTTATATAAGTGAGATTTGTTAGGTAAGTTATATAAGTGAGATTGGTTAGGTCAGTTATATAAGTGAGATTGGTTAGGTAAGTTATATAAGTGAGATTTGTTAGGTAAGTTATATAAGTGAGATTGGTTAGGTAAGTTATATAACTGAGATTGGTTAGGTAAGTTATATAAGTGAGATTGGTTAGGTAAGTTATATAAGGGAGATTTGTTAGGTAAGTTATATAAGTGAGATTGGTTAGGTAAGTTATATAAGTGAGATTTGTTAGGTAAGTTATATAAGTGAGATTTGTTAGGTAAGTTATATAAGTGAGATTGGTTAGGTAAGTTATATAAGTGAGATTTGTTAGGTAAGTTATATAAGTGAGATTGGTTAGGTAAGTTATATAAGTGAGATTGGTTAGGTAAGTTATATAAGTGAGATTGGTTAGGTAAGTTATATAAGGGAGATTTGTTAGGTAAGTTATATAAGTGAGATTGGTTAGGTAAGTTATATAAGCGAGATTGGTTAGGTAAGTTATATAAGTGAGATTGGTTAGGTAAGTTATATAAGTGAGATTGGTTAGGTAAGTTATATAAGTGAGATTGGTTAGGTAAGTTATATAAGTGAGATTTGTTAGGTAAGTTATATAAGTGAGATTGGTTAGGTAAGTTATATAAGTGAGATTGGTTAGGTAAGTTATATAAGTGAGATTTGTTAGGTAAGTTATATAAGTGAGATTGGTTAGGTAAGTTATATAAGTGAGATTGGTTAGGTAAGTTATATAAGTGAGATTGGTTAGGTAAGTTATATAAGTGAGATTGGTTAGGTAAGTTATATAAGTGAGATTTGTTAGGTAAGTTATATAAGTGAGATTGGTTAGGTAAGTTATATAAGTGAGATTGGTTAGGTAAGTTATATAAGTGAGATTGGTTAGGTAAGTTATATAAGTGAGATTGGTTAGGTAAGTTATATAAGTGAGATTTGTTAGGTAAGTTATATAAGTGAGATTGGTTAGGTAAGTTATATAAGTGAGATTTGTTAGGTAAGTTATATAAGTGAGATTGGTTAGGTAAGTTATATAAGTGAGATTTGTTAGGTAAGTTATATAAGTGAGATTGGTTAGGTAAGTTATATAAGTGAGATTGGTTAGGTAAGTTATATAAGTGAGATTGGTTAGGTAAGTTATATAAGTGAGATTGGTTAGGTAAGTTATATAAGTGAGATTTGTTAGGTAAGTTATATAAGTGAGATTGGTTAGGTAAGTAATATAAGTGAGATTTGTTAGGTAAGTTATATAAGTGAGATTTGTTAGGTAAGTTATATAAGTGAGATTGGTTAGGTAAGTTATATAAGTGAGATTTGTTAGGTAAGTTATATAAGTGAGATTTGTTAGGTAAGTTATATAAGTGAGATTGGTTAGGTAAGTTATATAAGTGAGATTTGTTAGGTAAGTTATATAAGTGAGATTGGTTAGGTAAGTTATATAAGTGAGATTTGTTAGGTAAGTTATATAAGTGAGATTGGTTAGGTAAGTTATATAAGTGAGATTTTTTAGGTAAGTTATATAAGTGAGATTGGTTAGGTAAGTTATATAAGTGAGATTGGTTAGGTAAGTTATATAAGTGAGATTTGTTAGGTAAGTTATATAAGTGAGATTTGTTAGGTAAGTTATATAAGTGAGATTTGTTAGGTAAGTTATATAAGTGAGATTTGTTAGGTAAGTTATATAAGGGAGATTTGTTAGGTAAGTTATATAAGTGAGATTGGTAAGGTAATTTATATAAGTGAGATTTGTTAGGTAAGTTATATAAGTGAGATTGGTTAGGTAAGTTATATAAGTGCGATTTGTTAGGTAAGTTATATAAGTGAGATTTGTTAGGTAAGTTATATAAGTGAGATTGGTTAGGTAAGTTATATAAGTGAGATTTGTTAGGTAAGTTATATAAGTGAGATTGGTTAGGTAAGTTATATAAGTGAGATTTGTTAGGTAAGTTATATAAGTGAGATTTGTTAGGTAAGTTATATAAGTGAGATTGGTTAGGTAAGTTATATAAGTGAGATTTGTTAGGTAAGTTATATAAGTGAGATTTGTTAGGTAAGTTATATAAGTGAGATTTGTTAGGTAAGTTATATAAGTGAGATTGGTTAGGTAAGTTATATAAGTGAGATTTGTTAGGTAAGTTATATAAGTGAGATTTGTTAGGTAAGTTATATAAGTGAGATTGGTTAGGTAAGTTATATAAGTGAGATTGGTTAGGTAAGTTATATAAGTGAGATTGGTTAGGTAAGTTATATAAGTGAGATTGGTTTACCTGAAATTTTGCAAATCTCTGGACAGTTTGTCTCTCACATGGATTTTTTGCTGATTTAATAGTAGGTCAAGTCTGTGGCGATCAAATACATCTTCCGTGGATTGCAGCACAGTTTGATGCAGCTGTTGAATTTTTTTTTAAATTTACAATTTAAATGTCTAAAATTTTCATACCAATGTCAGAATAGAATGTTAATTTACCTTTTGAATAATAATATATATATTTAAATATTTAGGATTAGAGGTGTTTAATATTAAGCAAATGTAGAAAATAATGCTTTAAATAAATATTAAATACTTAAAACAATTTATTTGGCTGAATACAGACTGCAAGAGTGAAGCCAATGACTGACTGTAAGTATTCATAATTACATTTTTAAGGTCTATAACAATCTGCTTGACATCTTTCAAACAATCTTTCTGCATTGCGTCTGCTTGGGAATCCTGTCTGGAAATTTCACTTTCTAGGTGGCGCTGTAGTTGGAGAAGTTCAATGTGTACAGGAGCTAGACTGATGCCCCCTGACTGCCCGTGTTGTAGCAGGAAGTTGACATTGTCACTGACAGAGTAAAAGAGCAACAGTTACAGGATATGTTATAATTCTTGCTACACTATATTCTTTGAATAATCAATGTTTTTAAGTTTCAATGCCTCTACAACATTAAAATGTTAGCCTCCAAGACCTACAACTACTTCAGCCTTGATAGCCTTTACAATAAGTTTAATTGTAAAACATTACATTCCAAAAAAAAATTATTTTGTGCTGCCAACCTAAGCCAGTGTTTCAATGATCAGCTCATTTGTGGGTTTTGAAATTCTAATTTAATTCAAATAAAGCAAAACATATTTCTTAACATTAAAATCTAATTCACCTGTCCGTCCCCCCCACCCCCATTAAATTTGACCAACTTATCAAGCTCCACTATAAAAAAACCTCTTACTTGGTGATGATATTCAGGATAACAAAGAAGATGGTGCCAGACACCACGACACTGTAGACAAACTGGAACACCATATGGATGACAGCAAATATAGGATGATACCACCGTGCATATGTGTCTTTGGGTAAACCTATCAGAGAGCAAGGTAGTTACACATAATGGTACACTGGGCTGGTCTTTCTCAGCCCAAGATGTACAGTTTTTAATATTTGAAGACCTCAAGGAAAGAAACTGCTATGTGGCATTTTTTAAATTTATTAGATATAGAGTCAAAAATATAATGTTCTGAATGAGGTGTTATGGGAAACGTCTCTGTTCCTCCTATGAAAAAATCAAATGTATTTGGTTAATTAATGATTAATCTTTATATATTTGAACTTTAAAACCTGAATATCTCAAAACGACAAAATGTCACATAGCCATTTCTTCACTTGAGGTCTTCATTTCAAAACAAGAGCAACATTGTTTGGAAAGTTTTGGAATATCATTGAAAAAAAGAAAATGAATAAAATGTGCACATGAAATATTGCTTGAGATGTTGAATATTTCTGTCCAAGTTTGGTTGAATTAGAAAAAAGCCAGGATATAACTCTTGCATTGTATTTACAGGTTCCTGTATATTTGATCTGATTGATGAATTAATGAATTTACCCCCTTACCTGGTTGAAAACAAAGTCCTATGATAGCCAGCACCAGCAAGAGAACAATGATCCCACCAATGGCTAGCAGATAGGGTAGAGGCAAGGGCAGGTTTGATGTTTCTTTAGTTGGGACACTCATGTGTTCTCTAGTGGGTTCGTGTGTTTCCTTCATTGGTGAGGCCATGGCTTGGATTGTGTTGGATGCTGGAGTGTTATCAAACTTTCATTTTATTGGAGTATTAAAGTAGTTAATTTTTTTTACAAGATCTTAACATGAGGTTTTTAATCTTTTGAACTCCAAATCCAAAGTCTACATTTCATTACGTTTTTTAAAAAAATATCACAGTCTGTCCAGAAAACAGTCAAATATTTCAGAATTTTATTGTAAATTAAAAGGTAAACAAATATTGGCTTTACAAAATTTCATGTCTCCTATGCTGCCAAGGTGATACCCACTAACTTGGTTTTTGCTTTTTTTTCTATAATATATGGTTATAAGTTAATAATTTTCTGAATAAAGGTTATTTTTTATCACATAGTTTTTAGAGGTTGCAATATTTGTTTGCAAATGATCAATGTGTAAGACAACTTAGGTTGTGATTTTTTTTTATTGCTTGATTTTGTATTAGTTTTCTTTAAGAGACTAGGGAATGGAGGTTCAAAAATTAAAAAACCAAGTGATTAAAATGTTAAATATATAGCACAAAATAATGTACTTGTATATTGAGAGAAAAAACAGATGAAGATATCAAAATTATTTGCAGTTTCCTTGAAAATTCAAGAGATTCTTTTAATGCTCGTTTGATATAGTCCATCAACACTATGACACAACTAAAACAAAAGAGTGTCTAAAATAAGTTATGGTTAAAAAAGGATAAAGAGATAGAGTGCACTGTATTTATTTAAAAATAATTTATAATCTGCAAAGATTGGCTACAACAATACTTTTCCTTTACTATTTTATATAGTGACCTGTTTGTTTCAACTATATCCTATAGTGACATGTTTGTTTCAACTATATCCTATAGTGACATGTTTGTTTCAACTATTGCCTATAGTGACATGTTTGTTTCAACTATATCCTATAGTGACATGTTTGTTTCAACTATTGCCTATAGTGACATGTTTGTTTCAACTATTTCCTATAGTGACATGTTTGTTTCAACTATTTCCTATAGTGACATGGTTGTTTCTACTATTTCCTATAGTGACATGTTTGTTTCAACTATTTCCTATAGTGACATGTTTGTTTCAACTATTGCCTATAGTGACATGTTTGTTTCAACTATTTCCTATAGTGACATGTTTGTTTCCGCTATTTCCTATAGTGACATGGTTGTTTCTACTATTTCCTATAGTGACATGTTTGTTTCAACTATTTCCTATAGTGACATGTTTGTTTCAACTATTTCCTATAGTGACATGTTTGTTTCTACTATTTCCTATAGTGACATGTTTGTTTCAACTATTTCCTATAGTGACATGGTTGTTTCAACTATTGCCTATAGTGACATGTTTGTTTCAACTATTGCCTATAGTGACATGTTTGTTTCAACTATTTCCTATAGTGACATGTTTGTTTCAACTATCTCCTATAGTGACATGTTTGTTGAGAAACACATCAAAGTGACTCACCTTCTTCTTTCTCACCGACAGCCTGAACAATAGATGAACGTCTATAGATCCTAAAATGGTGCACATTTTTCTCATCCTTGACTTCAATGATAACATCTTTATCTGTTCCCACCCTGTCGGACATTGGCAAAGCAAACTTCACAGAGAAATTTTTTGGACATAAAATGACAGCGTCACAGTCAAAGACAACTTCAGACGGGTAGATGGGACCATGAAGTCGAATGTGGAGATATCCTACAATAGAAATAATGTCAAATCTAAAGATTGTGTGTTATTCAATAAACTATTTTCTATAAAAACTTGTTTCATGTCTTTAGATTGTGTACATTCAGCTCAATTGTAAGTCTCTTAAATTTGTGAGAGAAAAAAATAAATGTTAATTTTGTGCAATGTGATTTTCTTTCCTTTAATTGGAGCATAAATATGGTTTTTTATATTTAAAAAACAAATTGTTAATATATATTTTACTCATGTTTCTTTTCAATTCTTTTGATTTCATTATAATTTTTAAAAAAAAATTTAAAGTCATTTAATACAATAAAATCAATTTTTTTTAACCTATTAAAAAAACAAAAAGTCGTCAAAATAACAGCAGTTCTACAAAATCCGAATATATTTTCAGTAAAAAAGAAAAGGACAGGTAAACAAAAATATAATAACCTGGACATTTGACAACTCTCCCTGAGACTGTGACGACCCAATGGGAACTGTTCTGAACCAGATTGGCTACAAAGCTGGAGACATTTAAAACTGTTGGTGAGAACAGCTTGTTCAAAATGGCAGTGTGGCGTGACAATACTGCCTTGACCTGTGGCTGCTCATCCTTGTTGGTCACCACATATGGCATGGAGTGGTTGATGATGGCTTCAAGTCTTGAGTTATGGATGTATGGGTCCTCCATGTTGGAGGCTAGCAACATATCATTCAGGGCTGTATGGGTACATTCTTGGTGAGCTGCAGTGAAAAACTTCATCAGTTAACAAAACAAACTTTCAACAGATGCATAAATAAAAAAATTCCTATATGTTCTACACTATTTTAAAACCATTCATTAAAAAAATCTAGAAATTATCCAATTATGTTCCAGAACCTTCTTAAAATTAAAAAAAATATGTTAAGGTATCTTCAAGGAAACGATGTAGTTTACCTGGCGGCATTGGTGGAATGCCGTGGGGCGTGACAGGTCTGAGATACACAAACATCGGGCTGATGGCCGACGTGCCAAACTTGGATCCCCTGGACTTGTACGTGCCAACCTTAAACAGGCTGCTGTCCTGAGTTGTCTTCCCCTCCAAGATGTTTGGGACGGTTCCTAAGCTGGAGTTGATCATGATGTCCAGGATGCCATCACTAGAGATAACAGAGTCAGACTAGATTATTTGAGAATCACTGTTTGGCCAGTTTATACTCATAAAGTAATGCTGTATTCAAGATACCTTTCATGAAATAACGCCCCCAAGCAATAACCCAGTGATGCGTGAACTTAATCTGCATGTTAATGTTTAAATGATAATCATGCATTCAAGTAACACATTTTATCTTTTATATCCCAAAAGTGCTTACCACTTTCCACTCTACTTTAACTCTTTCGATGCGGAACAACGCACACTGCGTTCATCCGCCGTGCTCAAAAGCACGGACCAACGCACTGTGCGTTGTTTCACTATCATGTTTGTTTCTTTGCTATTTCTCGGTTAAACTTTTTAAGAGCTATTTTTAAATTAGATTTTAACAAAGAAGAGTGATACTTCCTTGTTTATGAACGAAAACGAGGTGTATTTGCTATAATTTGAAGCATTATTTTATTAATTTTCTTCACTGTTTTTTTGTTGATCAATAAATGTGTAAATTTTTTTATTTTTTAAAATCTTTAGCTACATTATGTCACATAATTCAAAATTAATTTTTGAGGTTCTTTTGTACATTCATAAACATAAAAAAAGCCTATTTGTGTTACATATTTGATTTTTGCATTAAATTTTAATGATTTTTTGGAGCACTAACATAAATTTGCCTTCTGAGAATTTTTTTTCCCTTAAATTTAGTGATTTTTTGGGTCATATTTTCACATTTTTAGTTTCTTTTATATTAGTTTTATTTATTTAAACCAAAGAAACAAGTTCAAAAACGCATAGTACATTCAATTACCTTTCATTTGATACCAAATTTATCCCTATAAGCCTAAAAATAATATTTTAAATATTTTTTTTAAAAACCCAACCTCTCACTTTTTTTTTACTTTTGAAAATAATTACATTTTTTCGTTAAAAAAATTCCGCAGCGAAAGAGTCAAAGCCACCATATAATCTTTTAAATACGGTGAACTGTATCAAAAACATTCTCTTACATCACAGATTAATGACTTAAAATAAATTTCTCTATTACAAAAGAGAATATTTTTATTCTGCAAAGACATATGTTAATTTATTTGGGATATACACAAATTATGTATAATAATTATTTGTTTCCTTGAATTTCTCATCATGTATAATAATAGATCCCAAAGGATTGTATGAATTTTCTTTCTCCAAATCTTTTTATCCTTACATGAGAGTAAATAAAAATGAATAAAATAATCTTACTTGTGCCTTGAAAATCCAGTTGTCTCCCATGCTTCATCTCCATAAATTTTCACAGTGCTTGAAAGCAGTGGATTCTGGGATGATGTCCACTTAACGACATATTCGAGTTCTAACAGAAGTTGGCGAGAGACTGGTGCAATGTGACAAAAGAAGCGTCCATCTTGGCTGCTATCCCAGGACGACACAAGTGTAAATTCCAGAAGATTGCCTTTTAAACACCTTGTCAAAAGAGCCACACAAAAAATGGAATTTTTCTTTGGCCAGGAATTATTGAATTTAAGAGAAATATATTTAATAAAATAAATAAATATTTAATTTCAATAGTAATTCTAAACATTTTTAAATTTGAAAGTACTCTCTATATTTGACAGTACTATTAACTCTTTAGTTGCTCTACTCTACAGTGTTTTACAGTCATCAAAAACCACAATCACATTCAAACACCACACCACCTTATTTATTTTTCTCAAGATACGTACTGTTCTGGTTGACACCTTCTTTTATGATAATCTTTACAGTCAGCAGAACAATTTTTCTTGACACAACAGTTGTAGCACATCTAGGGAATAGCAACAATTTGAAATGGTTAACTCTTGTAATCATAACAGAAAAAACAAGTCTTTAAATGCGTTCATCTTTTTTTAAATAATAGAAAGTGCTTATTTTTGGTCACATGATCTAAGCTCATGTCACCTTAAAAGTCTTAAATGTTTCACATCCAGGAACTTCTGCAGCTACACATTTTGAGTTTTAAAACACATCAGCTTACAACTGATTTTCATGGACAGAACTTATTTACTGTCTGGTCAGTAGTTGCAACATGCCTTAAATATTGCAATAAAATTGTTACAAAAACTGATGAATCCTTTCTGTCTATTAGGTCTATCCTTCATTTATTTATATTTAATAAGTAGAATGAAGCTTGATGGTGAATGAGATGATTACAATGATGTCATTAAGAGAAGAAATATTCAAATTATGGATATATTTTTTGGAATTTTTTTCTTTTTGTTTTGAAATGATAAAAAAAAACATAAGGGAATTTATAATAAAAAAAATTATAAAACCAGTTTATACAAGTTTTAAAAGTTTTATTAGAATGATAAATGTTGCTAGAATTTCTCACAGGTGGCGGACATAAAAAAGCCTCTATTTTGAAAAGCAATGAATATGAATAGTTACATATCAGCTACACATCAGCTACACATGGGCTACACATCAGCTACATATCAGCTACATATCTTGGGCATGTATCTCAATTAAGCTCACCACAGACAAGATTTTTTTTCTTCATTTGACGAAATGGAAATTGACACAAGTCCAAAGACTTGCCATGTTGGACTAAGGGGCAATGAAGCATTCAATAATGTTTGATTTAACAAATAAAAGGTAATACTTCATGTAACAGTTAAAGTCTTGATTAATGAATTTCTTTTTTTTTAAATGCTCATAAGTCTAATTAGCGTGTTACAAAATATTTTTAGGGGGGCTCTAGATAAAAAATATAGCTATAGAAATAATAATTATCATAAAAAAGCCACAAATGATATTGAAAGAAATATAAAGCATATTAGTAGAAGCTTAGCTCCAGGCTCAGTGATAAAAAAGCAACTCACTTTAAGTCTTGGGGATACTCCATCATCATTCTCATCTGCACCAACATTGCAGGTTTGATCCCCTGAAAACATGGCGGTACCACAGTCTCTGATACAGGTCTCACAAACCTGGCTGTATCGCTGACATCTGTACAAAAAAAAATCTATGATAAATCACGGTAAAAAAAATTTAAGTTTTTAAGCAGGCAAAATTTTTTTTATTGAAACTTATCAAGCATAAAATGAATTGAAAGATAATAATCTAATTTATTCTCAAACATTCTGAAGGAATACCATGAAATTTAAAATGTATTTTAAAAAAGTATTAATATAAAAGTAAAAGAGAAACCTCTGAATGAATTTACCGTTTGCTTTTATCTACCCATTTTGTTCGTGCCAGGAAAAAGTTATCATCCATATTGAATATATTTGTTAATGTTCCAGGCTGAGAACAAAGAAATGACTGTCGATTTGCTGTACTCGGTAAGTTTGGCTCTCCATATACTCTATGTGTTTCACAGTCCTCCAGAGATCCATTGTCATATTGTTTGTAAGTCAGCCCCTTTCAAATAAAATTTAACAGAATTCAAATTTAACATATAAAGGTAAAATTTATGAAATTTTTCTATGCAAAGTAATTCTTTCAGCAGTTATAGACATAAAATATTAGCGCAATTTTGTTTCTTCTTCCAATTCCAGAAGATAACATCCGTTAGTTTAATTACAATACAAATTAATAATAATAATTTGTTAGCCAACCTCATGCTTTTTGTATCGCAGTATGTAATAATCAGGAACTGGGTGGGGACAAACTCGCTGGACAGGATATGATTTCAAAGCAGATGGCATCAAGCCCTCAAAGTTCATTGACTGTGAAGTGTTGACAGGTAAAAATTGTAAGGCTGCATCAATGAATCTGACAGTTAGGTCCAAAAACAATCCTGTCCCTAAAAAGAAATAAAAATAAGTCAAGTTGGTGCCCTCCTTATAGTACATGATATTTGGAATGGATGGCAAGAATTATTTTAAAATTATCCAGTGTGTAACATCATACACTGGAGATAGACTTGAAGGGTATTAAATTATAAAATTAATACAAAATAAAGTAATGGGCATTAAAAAAATTAGTACATTAATATATGCTATATAACCAAATTTTAAAAAAATCAGGTGCATCAAGTATTTTTATTTTAATATTAATAATGTAAGCTTATGATTGATTATTATCCTTTTTATTTGCCAAATAAAGTTAGCATACAATTTTTAAAAAATAAATGAATGAATTCACGTTTAATCTTCAGGAAAAGAAAACAATTCTAAATATCTTTTTACAAAATTATTATTTTTTTTTGCATATTTTTTTGAAGGAGTGATAATGTTTAGCACTGGTTTTCATAAGAAAATGTACATTTTTTATTTATAAAATGGATAAAATTGTGCCCCGAAGTTTGAGCAATCAGAGCTTAGTTCCCACCTCTGTTTAACTTGTATCTGGTAAAGCCGACGTAATGTGCTGGGAGTTTATCCAAGATAGCACTGTCATCCTTTATGTGGTTTTTTTCTTCAAGTATCACATTCCTTGAAGTTTCAGGTACCTCAAGTACGGAAACATCTTAAATAAAAGGAAACATACAATCAATGCTCCAAAATTTTATATAACTATACAGCCAATATTCCATTATTATGGTATAATGCTATATGTTCAATGTTCCATGTTTTAATACAACTACATTTGTATGGATTCTTAAAATCTTTATAAGAATGTAGCCAAATAAAAACAGTTAATTTTAAAATTGGAGCACAAGAGTGAGCAGAATAATCATGTAGTTTTATTTTTATTTTGTATCAAAGATACTGATAATTTTTTTTTAATATATTACTGATTTTAATAAACAAATCTGGCTAGTACATTTCTACCCAAAATATATTTTACTTCTAAAACGTATAAATAAAATGCATTGCTGGTGCACTTATGTATAATGCAAAGAATCCAGCAGCACTTTTTAAAATAGTTCAATTTCCTTATGTTTTCTTATGTTTCGTAGATGGGTCCCACACAGAAAATGCATATTCAAGTATAGGTCTGACCAAAGTAAGGTAGCATTTTAGTTTTATGATCTTATTAAATTAGTAAAATTTCTCTTTATAAAGGCTAAGGTTGGGTTGGATTTGTTAATTATTTCATGAACAAGTAACAATGAGTTATAGAACAGGTGGCTTTCATGGTTGCTCATGATAACATTACATTCAATAATCTTTTTTATAGGAGCATCTGCAACAGATAAGAGAGGATAAGATAACAGGATATATTAATGAGGGACAGACATTCTTCATTGCACTACAATTTCTTTTTAAATTAATTACAGAATTACAATCAATGACATTGTGGGGAAAAAATAAAAATATTACTAGATTTTATTGTACTCACTTTTACACTCTCTGTCATGATCATTGGTACATTGCCGAGACTCATATTCACCAGGAAGACATTCAGGTTTGCAAACTTTTTGAGGATTAAAATGTTACAAATTGTTTATTAACCCTAAAACAGATTAATAATTGTTTTGAAGTCATAAAAATAGATAAAAAGTTGCACTATTACTGTTATTCTAAAATATGTTGCAACTGGGAATTAATGAATGCTTTTCAATGAAATGAGTACTAGAATTTTTGCATTAAAATAATATTTAAAGCTTAATCTTTTGATCTGTGTGAATTTAAGGCTCATATTTGATATGGAACAATATTTATAAAGGAAAAATTAGAATTTTTTATTTGGTGTTTAAAACAATGAGGTTTGATAATTATCAGTCATTTTGACAAAAACAATTTTTTTTAAAAGCAAAAAAATAATAATTATGCAAACAAAACTTTTGAAAGACAATAAGCAATTTAAAAAAAAAGTGCAAAAAATTACCTCGACAGATGGCGTTTTCATGGCTAGAACAAGGTTCTGCCATATAGTAACCATTGCGACAAATCTGAGTGCAAGCTGAAAAAATAGATAAAATAAGTGAATTGTGAGTTGTGGTGGTGACAAAATAAATAACTAAAACTGCATACATTTTTTTAATTAGTGCCACAAATACCATAGTGATATGAGAAGTTAGAAGGAAAAAAAAATGTATCAGAGGAGTCCAGCGTACGCCTATACCTTCTATAAAGCCACAATTATCTTTTAAGCAGTATTTTTTTAAAAATTTACTTTCCTAACCAGAATCAAGAGTTGAACAATAAATAATGGCTAAGACTTAATAAAAGTAGTTGTGTATTTTTAAAACACATTTTAGATTCATTGTTTCCAAATATGTGAAATTTTACTAATATTTTCTTTGACATTTTAAAATCTTTAAATAATAATTAATAAGCTTACATTTGATAAAGATGAAAAATAATGCAGTGCAAGTATAATTTTTAAATTTAAAAAAAATTATTTTAAGAAAGCATAAACATAAAATAAATTACAATATACTGGGAGGGGTTCTGATTAACCACAAGCGCATACCAAAGTTTATCTCAAACTTTTCTTACGTTTACAGATTTTCTGTATTTCTGGACTGCATGGTTGAACTTCATAATGCTTTTCTGGGCATTCTTGTTTGCATTCTATCAAATGAAGTTTTTTGAATGAAGTTTAGTATTTTAAAACTTGTTAAAAACAAAATAAGTTTCAAACAATACATCTTAAAATAAAAGAATTCTTTTATTTTAAAATAATTTTCAGTTAGATTGAATATTATCTTAAAAGCCTACCTCATATCATTTTATTTTGATAAGCCTCTCCGGGCACTATTCATGTCAGATAAATAAAAAAATTATGAAACCAAAGTAAAAACTAAGAAATTCACCAGGTAGATTACTTGGTAAACAGGGTATCCAACAAACCTGTTTTAACCATGATTTACATTAGTTATTCTTACCTCGACACTTTTTCCCATTGCCATAAAAGTCTTCACCACAAATACAGTCATAAGAACCCTTTCTGTTGTAGCAGCCAGCAGCTTGGTCACATTTGGCTTTACCCTCCATGCATTCATTCACATCTGAAAAAAAGTTAAAATCTTGCATGAACATTCTTGCTTGACTGAATTTAATTTAAATTATGAATGTTCATGTCTCAATTAAGAGGAATTCTTCAAGCACTAATTAATCACATTTTGTTTAAATGGTATGTTAGGTCTGCAGCAAAAATTAAAGTCAAAAGAGGTCAAGTAATGTGTAAAATTGTGATTATTTCTACATCACTGGTACCCACCCATACTGAATGCTCGTAATGTGTAATACACAAATTATAAATCTTCTACTTATTCTTTTGGCCTGAGATATATTCTCTTAAGGCCTTGGCTAATACCTGGGCAACCAGCTTCATCTGCTGAGCAGTGCCATACAACATAGTCTTCACGTGGGACTCTTTTGGCTCCCTACATATGACACACAACTATTTGCTCTTATGCTTTCATCCTTTTTGTGGTTCCTTGGATTTCTAATGATAATACATGTACTTCCAAAAATTTGAAATTTATTTGAAAATTTTGTTAATAGTCCAATAGGTATTCAACCAGAATGCATTAGGAATTTATTATTTTTTATCATACGAAAACAAACAACTTACCGACACATTCTCCCGTGGCTATTAATTTAAAACCTTTAAAACAAATACACGATCCAGTGACTTCATCACAGCCATGATCACAGGTGACATTCCAGCATTTGTTGAAATGATTCACTTTGTTAACTAACAGGGGTTGAGTAACATCTGAGCCAGATTAAAAAAAATAAATAAACTAAATAATATGTTTGTTTAAAGCTAAATTTGTTTAAAATGTGAAATTATAGCATTGCTTCAGAAACAACAATTGCCAAGATGAGAGGTTCTTAAATTTTGTTTTTAGGTTTAGCACCATTTAACCCACACTTCCCCAAAGTGACCTGCAAAACAGAAGACATTAAAAAAATTCAATATTTATTTTGTATTCTACAAGAAAAAGTACTTGAACAATCGCACTTGGGTTAATCACAAGAGCATTCAGAGGATATAAATAGAAAAACATACAAAATTAAGACTATATTATACAGAGTCTATTTTTATGATCAAAGTAGGTAAAGAAACTATAAAGAAACTGACTTAAAAAGAGAAATATAGTCAGATTTGATAAGATTTCTTCAGTTTTCCATGAATTACTTAACATACAAAAACTCTGCTTGTTAAATTTGTTTTTTTAAAACTTCCTGGGTCTTGAAATGGATCAGGGACTCATTAGTTTAATATGTTACAGTTCAGGAACCCCTGATCTGGATACCGAATCTTTAAGAAGCATTTCTCATTTCTTTTAGTCATGTTAACAGTTCTATCAGGAGTTTAATTGTTTTTGTTTATTTTTCCATTTTTTTGATTTAACACATGTGAGTTCTCTGGTAAGATTATAGGCTTTTAAATCATAAAGGATATGATTGTAGCTTTCAGAAAAGTATCAAGAAAATTAGCAATTAATAAAAATGCTTATAAGACTGACACAATTTTATTTGCAAATTTCAGTTTTGAAATGGTCGTATTATCTTATTTTTAAATGTATCTATTAAAATTAGAATTCAAGATATAGTTTTTGAATAGAATATAAAAAATGAAGTAATGAATACAAATTTGACAATTATCAATACTTTTCATTCAGTACTTACCATAGACAAGCACCATGAAGTTGTCATTGTTAATTAGATCTGTTTCTTTGTTATAATTAAAGAAAATTCTGGTAGTATTGTTGAGCAAATGCCTGGGAGTGTAAATTATTATGTCCACTCTTGTCTGGCTCTTGTCTAAAGCACTATAAACTCCTGATGCCAGAGATAGGATGCACAGGGTCGACAAAATTGTCAAATTCATACTGAATAAAAGAATAAAAAATTATGGTCTTAAATTTCCATGCAAATGCCACACTGATGGCCAATTGTTAGTTGACAAAATTCTATCTTTAAAATGCTACTTAATTTCTATAAAGCATCATTTTTTATTTGAATATACAATTCTCTTTTTAACAGTTCATTAGTTGGATAAAATTCCCAATATTTTTGACAATATCTTAAAAATGTCTCCGGATACCTAATATTTTAATCTCATAAAATTTGATTATTGATGTCAATGAACTAAAAGGAGTGACATTAAAATTTTGAGAGTATTTAAGAGTAAATGGCAAGAAAAGGTAATACAGTAGGAAGATGTGGAAAAAATGGGATTTTAATGTGTGTTGAATGCATGTTTTGTCCAATAGTTTAAAAAGGTGAGAAGTGGGAATTAAACATTTTGTCATCACCCATACTAGACGTGTTATAATAACCACCATTGTTTGATGGCAGTTGTATATAAAATATATCAACCAACTTACTAAGTTGGATTGAGAGCAGAAGCCCCAGGACCAAAACTTGTCTGCTGCGGCGAAGTGTTTGTCTGGTTCTTGGGTTGTTTTATTTGCACATACTCCCCACCAGACTCTGGTTCTGTAGGTTTCACCCTCTTGTCCCAGGAAACGTTCTCATGAGGACTGAACATTTTTGGCGGAGGAGGAAACTGAAACACTGTGTCCACCTGGCTCACACCCTTGTCGTCAGGGTGGGGAGGCAGAGGTGGAGAGTCACTGGACTTTGATGGGCCTGTGTTCGTGCGCTGTGTGTTGCCGGCACTTAGAATGATGCTGCTGTTAGGCCGAGGTTTTTGAACTAATCTGTTTGCATTGGGCCCAGGGGATTTCAAAGCCCCTGGAATTAGTTTTATATCATCATTCGCCTTCCCTTTGGTACGCATTTTATACAAAGGCAAACCTAAAGGGCTGGGAAGACCTCCGTCTGATAAAATATCTTCAGCATCTAGAGGAGGAATGTCAAAGTCTGAATCAAGGTTGTAGTAGGTGTTTTCTGGGTCCTGGATGTCAAATATTTCACTACTTCCATACATTGACGCAGAGTTGGCACTGTCACTGACAATACTTTGCTGGTCCTCATGAGGATCTTCTAAGATATCACCCATTACCGGAAGATTTTCTGTGAACCACGGCACGTCCCTACGTGGCTTATCTTGAACATTATGAAAATTGTTATCAGTTGTTGAATGCCCCTCACGCTTCCCACTGTCCCCTATTGTGTTGTTTGCTGGAGCATTTTTGGGGGTACTGGTCATCCCAGGCCCAAAGGTGGACATGACGGGTTTTAATTCACTGGGGGTGACATAAATATTGCCGACTTTTGCGGGCTTGTCTGTGGTTATGCAGACAACTTCCAATTTCCTTGGATTGTCTTTGTGGACATCTGCTGATACTAACAACATGGGATCATTTGCATAAGCTGGTTCATTGCTGTTTTCAGTCAAGGGCAGTTCCTCTTTAACCATGCCAACACTTTTATCTTCATCAAGAATCACTTGTAAATCCTGAAAACTGAAATCTGTTTCCATTCCTGAACTTTTCAATTCCTGTTCATTCTCGTCATTGGACGTTTCTTCTTGTTCAGTAGGTAAGCCTTTGTAAACACCATTTAGTGTCCTTTTGTAAGAGACAGATTTTTTCCCAGCACTAGCTTTCTTGATCATTTCTTTGTGTACTGTTTTGGCCTGTGAGTGATATCTGCTTTTAATTAAATTTCTTTCTTGTGGATCGCTGTCTTCATTTTCACCTGACATTTCAATGTCTTCATGTAACTTTTGTTTTGTTAGCTGTTCCTTACAATAAAAATAAAAATTATTTGAGCTGTAGTCATATACATTTTTTTATTTTTATATTTTAATAAATGTATATGCATGTATTATAATAGAGATTGGTATATTTTTAAAGCTGACCTCATGATGCAATTAAACCTATTTAGCATTAATGATTATCTACTTGCATTAATTAAACATATTTTTATTAGGATTTTTGTGATAGTTTGAAAAATGACATAAAAGATTTAACAATATAAATTACATGAAAAGATAAAAGTTTTTACAGCACTTAAGAACACAAGAGGCTTACCATTTCCAAAGCTTCAGCTTCTTCTTCTTCAGGCAGCTCTGGAACCTGACGCAATTCTTCATCACACCTTCTGGAATTATCTGTCTCATCGCCTGGTATGAGATTCTCCCCCCTTCCACCAGCAGCGAATGGCACCATTGGAATGATATTGCCTGTCTTGTAAGCATTCCCCCGCTGGGATGAACTGGCGACACTTTTGTGATCAGGAACTTCATATTTTCCATGACTTTCTTTCTTGTACCTTAAGGAATGATATGAAACAAATCTTGCCGACATCATTTCTGACAACATATTAACAAATAACTAAACCTCTCACAACTATTGCTTTGCTTAGACCGCCATCTGCCAGATTAGATCGATGGTGGCCAAAGCTTTGCTAGCGAGCCACATGTGGCTCTACTGTGTTCACATTACAGCATTGGGGATCACCAACAATTAATGAAATAGAAACTTTCTGTTTCAAATATTTTAAATTTTAACAGTTCAAAGAAGGGATTAGTTTCTGATTGGTTGCAGGAAACGAAAATATAAAGAAGAAAATAGAAGTTTTCTACCAGAATGATAAGAGGACTTTGCCATTTATCAATTAAGTTGGTGAGCCAATTTGCCTCATTCGGCAAGCAACACTAGAAAATTACAAAGCTAGCAATTTGAAGCGACACTGAAAAATGTCATGAGTTCACATCGCTTATCCACTGCAATCTGAATTAAGAAAAAGCAAGCTTGCTGTGTTAAAGTGTGAAATGTATCAGCAGCAGACACTACTTTCTGCATTCAGCAGACACTACTTTCTGCATTCAGCAGACACTACTTTCTGCATTCAGCAGACACTACTTTCTGCATTCAGCAAAGAAGGTGTCTTATCTTATCAGTTACAGATGTTCCTTCTATACAGAAGATTATTGTATCCTCCACTTATCCTTTATGTCACTTCAGGTGAGGCAAGTTATGTCATCACTTGGATTATTGCTCATGCTAAATGGCCTCATTCTGATGGGGACTTAATTGAGAAGATTATCGAGTAAGTAATTTCAATATTAGGACGACATAATTCCAGACTTTTGCAACTAACACATAGTAAAACTAGTAAAGGGGAAAAAACAAAGCATATGTGAGGTTTTAGATGAAACCAATTTTTTTCCCATGATTAAGATGGCTTTTTTGACAGTATTTATCTAAAATTAAGGGGTGTGGGGGGCAAGTGCCCCCCTCCCCTTTGAATAAGCCCATACATCCTAGTAGTTAAAAGAAAATTATAAATTATTTTTAAAAGCAAAGATAACAAATGTTTCTTTGAATCACACCTCTGTCATTTCATAATCAGATAAAAGTTCTAAATTCCCTATTGCGGATTCTCTTAAAAACATTGGAGAGGATTGTAAGGTACAAAAGTTTTCTGTATCAACTCACTATTCCACATAACTGGGATTATAATATGAAGGAGAATGTTTTCAGTTAAAATATTGAACTTTAATTGTCCATAGTTAGTACTGGAAGAAAATTAAATCCTTTCTGATGGTAGAATGACTCTGATTATATAGCCATTTAATGAGTATAATGCTTCTATAAAATTTGACACACAACGAGGTGTCATCAATTACAGGTAAATTTGTGGGTCTACCGATATGCATTTTTGCCAATATTGCCGATACCGATATTACAGATATTTTTTGGCCGATATAAGTGCCAATATGAGTATTTGTTAGGACAAAAACCAACGGTCATATTTGATGACGTCATTCTTAAATTTATCACTCGTAAATATTTATATTCTATATGTTGGTCCACTGGTTTAATTTAAACAAACGTAAATTAGGATATAAATCCTACAACTTCATTTGAATTATAAGTGTGTGTTACATTTTATGAATGGCCAACATTATATTTTTAGGATTTTTAGTTTTAAAGTTATGAATTTTTGAAGTGCGTTTCAATTTGTCCCAATCCCCTTGGCATTTTATCTCCACATTTTGTGACAATTCCCCTGTTCGTGTCTCAGATTTTTCTCTCGTTTTAATAATGATTTTATTATCAGGATCAATGCTTTAAATAAAATTATTATTTATTTATTTTTTTAAAATAAATATAGTCTTTATAAATAACTCATTGAACTTTGTATTAACAGTAAAATTTATCTTTCAACGAAGTTTCTGATGTGTTTATAAGTTCCAGCTCACATATCTATAATGACCTACACATGACTCATGACAAAGAGAACTGTCTTCTATAAAAATGTACACATAAAATTAGGAACTCCTTTTGAACCTTCAATGACTCATAATTCATTCTAACCAATAGTTAAATCGCTTTTGCACACGGCCACCTTGTATGAATGAAATAATGAGAACAAAGCAATAGTAATAGAGTCAAAAATGAGGTTGAAGGATGAACGGTTGCCAATGACAACAAGTCAGGACAGGGTACATTTTGTTATTCCATACTAAACTAAATGTTTTAGACATTTGGGATTACACGTGCATCTTTGCTATTAGAGCAATTATGGCATACTCGGCATCGGCATCACTTACACAGTATTTCCGAGTATACGAAAATCGGCCGATACCTAAACAATATCATAGCACTTGGCACGCTGTATAGAGGCTGTACATATTAATACTAGGACTCTTTTGGTTCTTTTATTACCATTGTCGGGGTCAATATATTAATTTGTTGAGATATTTATAAATCTAAATGATAAATTTTGTTCTGAATTTTTTATCTGAAATATCGGTGATGCCAATATAGGGACCTTTACTTGTTACCGATACCGATATATCGGTAGACCCCTAGGTAAATTATATACTCCTACACCTTAATGAAAACATTAGCTGCAATGCAAACTAGCAATGAAATAGAAACTGGTGGAAAATCAAGACAAACATCATAAGTCAATGTGATACCATCACATTTACTTTACAGTGTAAATGTAATGTTGACAACTTTTTGGGTTTATATTACATGGAAAATATTTTCAAGATGTTAAAACTGTAGCAATACCATGACATAGTAATGTTAAAGGTTAATACATAATTAGTCTAGAAAACTAATGGTTTGCTCAAATTTTTTATTTAGAAAAAGAAATTAAATTGTAATTAAAAAAAATAAATGCATATTATCTAAGCTTTCCATTTTTAGTTGGGGGTTTTATCTCTAGAAAATTGTGATGTTATACATCATCAAGGCTGTTTGCAACCTGCTTGAATATAAACTAAGTGTCTATTACAATTCTCATATCCTGCATCACAGACATTAAATGACTATAACACACCCACATACCATTTGATGGCATATCCTGCAGTGCACAGAAACACCAAAAGTGTGGCCACTCCTATTCCTATTAATAGCCATGTAACACTTATCACAGTTGGTAGAGTTCGCTGCTCTTTCTGCAAAAGGAAACACACACATGAATTATTATTTTTTTAATAATTAATCTGTTGAATTAAACAACAATTGAGATGCAATCGATTTTAAAAAAACATATACACAAATATTATCATTTCTATATGTTTAAAGATACAATTTTATTTTACAAAACTTTATTCCACTTTATTTATAAATTATATTTTTTTAACCTCAGAATATATTTATACATTTTCACATTCAATGTAAATGCACAATTTGATAGGAGTTAAAGTGAGGTATGATCTAGATGAAAAAAAACCAACAAAACAACAGCAACAAAAAACAAGAGATGTAATCTTACAACTTCCAGCACAACACCACTGTGGTAGGAAAATAGCTGGGCATTGACCTCATACGCCTGCTGCAGAGTTGGAGCTGTAATATTCACTACCACCATGAAATCTTTAGATTCAACTATCTGGACATTTCCCTGAAATCATGAAAAGACAAATAATTCATGTCTTATTTCAACAAATAAAGAACAGACGCAGGAATAATTATTATTTAGACAACTGCTTAAAAAAAAATTAAATTAAATTATTTCAATTTCATTTAAGAATCTCTAAGTTTACAACTGTAAAAATCTAAACAAATTTAGAATATTTTCCTTTTTAAAAAATTGATTGTCGCAATAGGTAAAATATTAAATTTGGATTTACCTAAAATACTCTTTAATGATTTTTAAAGAATATATTTTGTTATGTTTTATAATTAAAACTGCAACTGTTTCACACACTTTATATATTCACTCAGCACTTAAGCCCAACCAACACCCATTGACTTACACTAAAGCCCCCTTTGCCCTGCCACACCAACTGACTTACACTAAAGCCCCCTTTGCCCTGCCACACCAACTGACTTACACTAAAGCCCCCTTTGCCCTGCCACACCAACTGACTTACACTGAAGTTTGTTCTAATATCAAAGTGGATGGCACTGTGGGTTGAGAATCCCTCAGGAAGGGAGTCCAACAGGAGAAGATGGTTGACCAAGTCTTCATCACCTTGCCCACTCCGTATGGCGGTCAGACAGAAGAGGGTTGTTAAAACGTGGACTGTCCAACCCATGGCTGGTTGGGGCAGTGATACTTTCAAATAGTTTTATTCACCTCCTTTCATTTTAAATGAACTGCACATTGTTCTGAAAGTAATGAAGATGTAAGAAGTCACTACTATTTACATCTAGTTCTTTATCAAAGTATTTACTTAATCCACAGTGTAATAGAACTTACAGGTCAAGTAAGACGACTTTAACACTCTGTGGTATGGTTACCAATATTTCTCCACAATAGACAATATGTAACAATAGGCAATATTAAACAATATGCAATTTGTAACTGTGTAGCAATATGCATTGAGCTATAAGTATAATAAGAAAGGTGTAACAAATTGGCACCCTGTAAAATATGTAGCAATAGGCAATTTGTAACTGTGTAGCCATAGGATAGTGATGGCGAACCCTTTTGAGATCGCGCACCAAGAATTCAACCGATACCCACTTATTCATAGCAAAGTGCCAAGGTGTAACAATTTGCACCATGTAAACAGGAAATGTGTAGCAATATGCAATTTGTAACTGTGCTGCAAAAGCCATTGTGTAATAATAAGAAAATGTGTAGCAATAGAAAATGTATAACAATAAACAAAAGTATATGTATCATAATGGTCTGTGATTATATTGAAAACTTAATATAAAACACATTTTGCTTCTTCTTTTACATCATTCTGTTAATTTTCATTTTAAGCTGTTTCACATTTTGAGTTAATTAAATTAAAAATAATAAAAATATGACAATAACAGTTTACATTTAAATTCAGGTGTACTAAAGCAGTGCTCCTCAAACTTTTTAGTAAGGACGCACCGGCAGGAAAGTTTCCATTGCACCAGGGACAGGTGAACTATTTTCACCAGAAATGACGCGGTAGCAAAATGTAATTTATTTTTAGGGCCGTGGAAATTAAAAAATTAATTTCTCAATTAATCGTTAAAAATTTTAACGATTCAAATTTTTTAAAATAATTAATCGACTCACCACTTATAAATGTACTGGAAGTCAAAAAGTAAAATATTTCGGCCGATAAATATAAACTAATTTCTGGACGATTACACAAACATTTTGGTTTTTAACTATTGACTAAAGTGAATGTTCAAAAAGTTGATAAAGGTTATTGTGTCCATTGAGAGAAAGCCTACTATGCAATGTTCCCTCTAAGTCTGAGCTTCGTTGGTCTGTTTGCAAAGTTTAAATAAAACAACTCGTGTGTTAAGTTGCACAACATCCATTTTTTGTGCAATATTTTACAAAATTTGCTGCGCTGTGATTCTAAACTCCTGCAAGGCGTCGATCAAATATCTACGCAGCTGCGCTGCTTAAAGGGAACATTGCTACCATGGTTCTAACACTTCGCTTACATATCACCTGCATACCAAACATTCACTACAGCAGGGGTGGGCAAACATTTTAGGGCGAAGGCCGCATTAATAAGAATTGAAACAAAGGACCGTACCTAACCAAAATTTAGCCTTGATTCAAGTACAAACATCCATCTTTAACATAAATTTATGACTTTTTCTATATTACCGCAGGCCACAAAGAACTCCGTAGCGGGTCGCATGCGGGTTGCCTTCGGACTGGCACCGGTCCGCGTACCACCACTTTGAGAAACACTGTACTAAAGGTATCTAAGTTTACATTTAAACACTAAGAGTGCATTGAGCCCGTGTTAGGTGTGGCACTTGGACTAACCGAGGAGCGAAAACGCGGTTTTTCAGGAAAACTTTTAAACTAAGATGAAAAAGTATTTAAGTACCATAAACTAATTTTTTATTGTATCAAAAAGTATTCAATACACAGCACATGCTTCAAATCATAGTGACATTAAATGGCATGTCCAGGTGTGTTGTTTATGTTGTACAAGCACAATTTGTCTATTGTACAAGTGGGGTATTTCTGTTGGACACACTTCCTTCTAATGGCCTTGAACTGTAGTTATCTACACCCCCCCCCCACTTCCCGAGTTTTCTCTCTATCCTGAATATGTGTAACACACATCCCTACTCCCCTAGTTTTCTCTCTATCCTGAATATGTGTAACACCCATCCCTACTCCCCTAGTTTTCTCTCTATCCTGAATATGTGTAACACCCATCCCTACTCCCCTAGTTTTCTCTCTATCCTGAATATGTGTAACACCCATCCCTACTCCCCTAGTTTTCTCTCTATCCTGAATATGTGTAACACCCATCCCTACTCCCCTAGTTTTCTCTCTATCCTGAATATGTGTAACACCCATCCCTACTCCCCTAGTTTTCTCTCTATCCTGAATATGTGTAACACCCATCCCTACTCCCCTAGTTTTCTCTCTATCCTGAATATGTGTAACACCCATCCCTACTCCCCTAGTTTTCTCTCTATCCTGAATATGTGTAACACCCATCCCTACTCCCCTAGTTTTCTCTCTATCCTGAATATGTGTAACACCCATCCCTACTCCCCTAGTTTTCTCTCTATCCTGAATATGTGTAACACTCATCCCTACTCCCCGAGTTTTCTCTCTATCCTGAAAATGTGTAACACCCATCCCTACTCCCCTAGTTTTCTCTCTATCCTGAATATGTGTAACACCCATCCCTACTCCCCTAGTTTTCTCTCTATCCTGAATATGTGTAACACCCATCCCTACTCCCCTAGTTTTCTCTCTATCCTGAATATGTGTAACACCCATCCCTACTCCCCTAGTTTGGGTCTTACAGGGCACAAAGAACGTTTACCCAACACTTTTTTCTCTATCAAAGACTCCATTGTCCATGTCATTAACACCAACACCACACAACTCTGGGCGGCATCAGCCTTGACCTAGTTAAAAAGTAGGACATACATCACTTCACACCCTTATTCCAAGTCCCCAAAAATATCTGTTCTGTAGATTTCTATCTACAATCTTTCAATTTATTTGTATTTATAACTGTTTCCCAAGTCGGGAATTTCGGGATAATTGTAGACTGCATTTGTAAATGATTTTTATAAAAAAAACCCACCATATTCCAATAGATCCACCATCATAATCCAATAGCTCCACCACAATGATCCAATAGCTCCACCAACACGATCCAATAGCTCCACCACCATGATCCAATAGCTCCACCACCACGATCCAATAGCTCCACCACCACGATCCAATAGCTCCACCACCATGATCCAATAGCTCCACCACCACGATCCAATAGCTCCACCACAATGATCCAATAGCTCCACCACCATTATCCAATAGCTCCACCACCATGATCCAATAGCTCCACCACCACGATCCAATAGCCCCACCACTATGATCCATAGCTCCACCACCATGATCCAATAGCTCCACCACTATGATCCATAGCTACACCACCATGATCCAATAGCTCCACCGTCACGATCCAATAGATCCACCACAATGTTTCAAAAGATCTACTGCCATTTAAAAAAAAACAACTCCACCATTATGAACCAAAAAATCTACCACTGTGATCTAATATATCCACTATTGTGATCTGATAGATCCACTACCATAATCCAACAGATACACCGCAATGATCCAACAGCATAGCATAACCATAAAGATCAAACAATTTCAAAGAACTCAATACAACTATCTCACCCCCCACCCTCATGTCTCACATCAATGAACCCCACCCACACCCCTGACATACGAAGCAAAGAGACAATCACTATCTGGTCAAGTCAGACAGAATTGCTGTCCCTGATAAAAACCAACTTGGACATTACCATCTGGATCGCCTAAAATCCGACAAGACGAGTTTCGGTTCAAACTTTCCGGGGAAGTTCAGCTCAACCACCATGCGAATGAGATGATGAGGTCTTGAACCTTGACCCGGTAGATGGATTAGAGCAGGTCTTTACTTGTCTTCCTCCAATCATTAACATGTTTATTGAAGAATGATTGATAGCCCCTCGCCACTGTGACGCACGGAGAGGTCCTTGTCCACTTGCCGAGATCTCGGGCGTTCAACAACAAACGTGGTTATCACATCCTAGTGTTAACCACGGCCCAATTAAAAGCTTGGTTTACAGACAACAATGACATGTTTTCCCGGGGTCAGAGACGCATCTCTTTGTTCAGCATCGCCAGATCTGAGGTTGTGGCGTCTGCCTTCTCAGGTTGGGCTACAGCTAGTGGCACCCCGGGCAAATCTACATGCCACCCACTTTCAGGATCTCTTTCTGAATTCGACGGGAAACGTTTTTCATGAAATTGTGAGACAAAGGTCAGGGGGAGACAAGAACTAAGAATACCGAGTCACTATACAAAGTGTGACTAACACTGAGTACATACTGTATGAACAATTGCAGTACCGTCCCTTATATTCATACTGTACAACTGCAGTAGTGTCCCTTCTATTCATACGGTATGTACAACTGCAGTAGCGTCCTTTCTATTAATACTGTATGAACTGTATGTACAACTGCAGTAGTGTCCCTTCTATTCATACTGTATGTACAACTGCAGTAGTGTCCCTTCTATTCTTAGTCTACAAAGTGAACTGTCAAATCCCATCAGTCTCCCCCCCCCGGGTATTTGGTCACTCCTTTTATTCATGTCAATGCATGATGTCATGCTGACCTTTCACCAAGCTATAGAAATGAATCTCTTAAGAGAGATTTACCAATAAAGACTTGTTCGTTCTTCGGTCTATATGTTGCAACACGGTAATATATAAGGATATCATTCACACATTCACTTGTACCAAACAGGTTCGCGATGCTGACTGCAACGGTGAAATAAAACTTTCCACAAAGCCCCACTAGCTCCAACACTGCTTGAATAGAGAGGTGCAGGGCGCAGGGAGTCACACCAACATATCAGAGGCGTAACAAGCCCATGGCGGTTTCAAGTACAATACCCCTAGAAGAGGAAAAATATTCTGCTAAGTTGAAAGTATTGTTTTCAAAACAAAGTTTTCCCATAATACATGTATTTTTGTATTTATGCTTTCCTACGACAACACTACATGTTCGCGTTGTTTTATCACATTCATTGTGTCTGGTCATATTCCTTGTGCCTGGTCATATTCCTTGTGTCTGCATTCATCATGTATGCCGTCCTATCCACCCTGCATTCATCATGTATGCGGTCCTATCCACTGTGCATTCATCATGTATGCGGTCCTATCAACTGTGCATTCATCATGTATGCGGTCCTATCCACCCTGCATTCATCATGTATGCGGTCTTATCCACCCTGCATTCATCATGTATGTGGTCCTATCCACCCTGCATTCATCATGTATGCGGTCCTATCCACCCTGCATTCATCATGTATGCGGTCCTATCCACCCTGCATTTATCATGTACGCGGTCCAATCCAACCTGCATTCCTTAAGGAACGCCCCATTCTGTCTAAAGATTAGGGTCATTCACTTAACCTGGTGCGTCATTCTTATTAGAGTATTACGAGTCCTTATTCTCAGGTGAGGTTTAAAGCCAGTGACCAGGTTTCTACATCCTTAAAACATACAAGGAGCATCAGTTTGTTGTATCAGTCTGCTTCTCGGCTTTATGTGTTGTTACAGTCTGGAGTATCTGTCCATTATATCAGTTGTTCGTTTCAGTCTGTTTTATCAGTCTGCTGATGGACTTTATGTGTTGTAGTATCAGTCTCTGGCTGGAAATTCTGTAACAATTTTCTGGCTTTCCACAAGTGTTGATTGAGTTACATTTAGCTGGTACTTGCGACTGCACATATGGTCTTGATGGACATCACAGTCCATATGGTCTTGATGGACATCACAGTCCATATGGTCTTGATGGACATCACAGTCCATATGGTCTTGATGGACAGCACCCTACATATTATGGTCTTGATGGACAGCACCTACATATTATGGTCTTGATGGACAGCACCTACATATTATGGTCTTGATGGACAGCACCTACACATTATGGTCTTGATGGACAGCACCTACACATTATGGTCTTGATGGACAGCACCTACACATTATGGTCTTGATGGACAGCACCTACACATTATGGTCTTGATGGACAGCACCTACATATTATGGTCTTGATGGACAGCACCTACATATTATGGTCTTGATGGACAGCACCTACACATTATGGTCTTGATGGACAGCACCTACACATTATGGTCTTGATGGACAGCACCTACACATTATGGTCTTGATGGACAGCACCTACACATTATGGTCTTGATGGACAGCACCTACACATTATGGTCTTGATGGACAGCACCTACACATTATGGTCTTGATGGACAGCACCTACACATTATGGTCTTGATGGACAGCACCTACACATTATGGTCTTGATGGACAGCACCTACACATTATGGTCTTGATGGACAGCACCTACACATTATGGTCTTGATGGACAGCACCTACACATTATGGTCTTGATGGACAGCAGTCCACATATTATTATGCTAATGGACAGACTTCCACACAATATTCTGAATAATTATTGACATCTTCCTGTACTGAAATCAAGCTTCAAGATCTCAACTTTATAACCGCACCTAGTCACACATCCAATGGTGACAGGCTACTGATTGAAGTGTAGTAATGGATGAGTCATGTTGACAGACTACTGATGACAATGTACTGGTGGTGGACGATTGATGACAAGGCAAAGATAGATTTTTTTTTCACAAGGGAAATAACCTATTTTTAAAGCGTGTGCCAAATAAAAGGGAGATTATTACGAAGGGACCACTTTGTAATTGAAAATAAAATCGTTTTCAATATTTTTAAAAGAATACAAAGGAAAAAAAATTCCATGTGGTTTAATATTAATACTACAACTAAATGCTAGCCACACAATCCCTTGCTCGTTAGTGGTGGCTCAATGAAACTTGTGTACGCTACTTCACTTGCCCCATAGCCATAGTGGGTCATAGGCAGTCAAGTTCTGAAAATGGGGTGATTACTAATACTATTATTATTAAATGGTATTTAATATAATAATAATTATTAAGCTCAACGCATCTCAACATTACAACTTTTCTTCTTTGCACAATAAAAATTAAAGTCAAGTGTCAAACCGATCAGATCAACAAATTTAATTTAAAACTAAAAGGTCTCTCTCGTGGTAGTTCTGTTAAATTAATCTCCCTAATTGCCTTTATTGGAAATTTGTATTTATCACCTGCCATCTCCTTTTCTCTTATAAGAGAATTAATTATAACAACCTTTTACATATCTCAGTCAAGTCCATGAAAATTTTCCCAGTCAAACCCAGGACTCCGCAGTGCTACTTCATTTATGTTTATAATAATAATAGTATACTTAATTAATTAATTAATATTATTATGGTTTAAAACCCCTTTAGGCAACACAGCGGCACAATCAATTTCTATCTTTCCAACTTTAAACATTAACATGAAAAACTTAAGACTTAAGATGATAAAACTATGAGTAATACAACACTCAAGAAATTAAAACAAGATTTATCGTAGCGCTTACATGCAACTTTCTTTGGTTATCGTTGACACGTCTTTGCCGTCACTTTGCCGTAGTCATCATAGTCATAGTGTAATACTCATAGTCATTCATTGAGCTAACGGGGTCTTTGAGGTTTAAAAAAGTTAATAAAGAAACGTGTCCTCTAAAAACTAACACACCTATGACCTATTCCTATGCATTACAGATCAATAGTTTTTACAATGGAAATCAACATACGTTTTTATTGCAAATATATAGACATTATTACTTAGACTTAACTATTACTATTAGTATTACTGAAAAGTTTACAATTTGAACTTTAAAGCTATGTCATGTGATCTATAACTATAACCAACAACAGTTACACCAATGACTCCAAAATATTTTTTTCTGTTTGGTAACAGTAACAAGTAACAGCAAAAGTAAAAGGCCAAGAATTACACATCAGTATTAGTATTAGTGCACCAGTCAAAGTCAATGTAACTTGCGCTGCTGTTGGTTGAAGAGTTTTGTATAGAGAATTAGAGTAATAACAGACGGCCCTAAGTTATAACTTATGATTTATCTGTAAATCACATTCACATTAAGTTTGTTTTGTGTGAGCGCTGAAAATATTCTTTAAAATGATGATACTAACACTAACAATGTCAGTGACAATGTGACAACGAGTGTGTCTTTCAACAGAACTCACCTGATTGTGTGAAATCAAAAGTAGGATTAGCTTGCTTAAAACTTAAAATTCCGCCCTTCCCATACAAAATACAAACACGCTGCACACATAGGTACGTCGTTTGGCTGCAGGACAGTCGCTGTTATTGTGGCACCCAACGACACATTCTGAACATCTCCGCTAACGCTAACAGGCCCCAGTGAACCCAACACACCACCTGCGAGAAGTGTGTGTGTTTGTTGGGGGGGGGGCGGGGGACCGAGATTTTTAGCTGCCTAGTTAACCTTAGTGAATCTGTGTGGCGCAGTGTGTGTTTGTAAGTCTGTGTGTGTGGTAAAGGGAGAGTCGCGTGTGTGTGGTACAGGAGGAGAAAAGGGAGAGTGTGTGTGTGCGTACATGTCGCCGTGCGACAAGTTTCTAGCGAGGACGGGTGACTGCCTTGCCTGCCTACTGCATATTTCGGGACAGACAAGAGCCCCCAAAAGTTTGGACCAAGTTTGTGACAGCCGCGTTAGGTCTACTGACTCTACTGTGTTAATTTTGTTTTCATTGCTGACTAAAGTGATTTCAATAATCTATCAATTATCAATCATTTCAGGAGATTCTGAATCAATATTTTCTGGCTTCTGGGCTTCTGTTTTTTTTTATATTAAAAATGTTTTTAAGTGTCATACAGATTAAACGTTTTTCAGTTTCTGCACGGTGAAGCTTTCACTGTTTGAAAGAATCGCCAGCACAGCCAGGCGAACATGAATGGCAGAAAGATGTGCTGTTTTCTGATGTTGCGGTTGTTGTGTCTCGGAAGTTTGGTGGGGCAGGTCACTGTGTGTCCACTTCAATCACCTGAAATTTCAACAACAAATCTCCCATCGGATCGCCCCACCACTTCCAAGACATTTAGTAAAATTGTTACCTGCAATAACGAAACGCCAGGAGTAGAATGTGTATTTCAACGTTCATGGGATAGCCACGAAGATAACTACTCGGACTCATGCGGTCAGCAAATTTTGGAAACACGCATTCTCCTGGAGCAGAATGTTTCGTTCGACAGCATCGGTCTGACGTTGGATATTGTACACGACTTTGATGTAAGTACAAATGAACGCAGACATTTTTTCACATTTGGCCATCTACAATAATGGAAGTTTAATCATCTGTAAAGATGCATTTCAGATTCAAGCAATTTATATAAGGCCAAAGTAGCACCCCCTGAGCCCCTCCCCAAACACATACAGATAAAAACAAAGTCTCCGTAACTGACATCGACATCAGCAGTTTGTTTGTTTGATGTTCCTTTTAAAGTGTTCTTTTCTGAAGCGAGCCACAATGATCAAATGAACACTGTCATATAGGAGCAGAATGTCGTCATGCATTGTATATGTAGCCACCAATAGCTTGAGTCTGAGTGGATGAGTTTGGTTGTAACATGTATGATCATTCAACATGATAAGAAATTACTGCGATACGTTAGTTACAGTGTTAATACAATCATATCAGATGTAAATTATTATTTTCATTCTCGATCCTTGAGTCATCGAATCTCATAATTCGTTCCTTATTCTTATAATGAAACAAAAAATAAGCCAGGTGTTGTAGCTAGCTATGTACTATATCATGTGGCGATTCTTTTACTTTGTATTTGGCTAGCAAGCATTATCCACCCATCCCAGTCTTGGGTCTGCCTCACCAATTCCTTCTACTCAGATCTAAAAAACAGGGCCGGATTTAGATTTGATTCCCCCCTAAGCTATTTGAGATATAGGGGCCCTTTTGAAGTCCAGATATTCTATGACAGTGCCAAATATGAAAAAAATTCAGGGGGCACCCAAGAAGGCGAGGACCCTAAGTTATAGCTTGTTTCAATAATATGGCATCCGTCCGTCCTCAAGGGACGATGGCGTTTACTCCTGCTCCTCTTCCCCCTTTTCCCTTACCCCTGACTCTTCTATAGCTTGTTTAGCAAATAGGTAAATCCAGCACTGCTAACCAATGCCTTTCTTCTCCAAGGTTGGATGCCCAGTTGCTGCTGATCTTTTTGTACATCATCTTTCTACTAAGTACTAAGCCTTGGTCTTCCATTTGGCCGTTTTCTTTTTGGGTTTTGGTGGTGATCCTCTTTGCTCCACTGTCAAATGTCATTCTTTCTAACTGTCCTGTCCAGCGTAGTCTGCCATTTTTTAAATTTCTGCTACTATCCTGGGATCCTGGTATAGATTGTACAGTTCATGGTTGGTTCGTATTCTCCATCCGTATTCTTCCTTTTTTGGTGCATATTTTTTCCTGAGCACTTTCCTCTCCCATGTATTTAACAGGTTTTCTGCGGTTTTTGTTAGGGTCCAAGTTTCACTTGTACATGTTAAAGAACGAAACATTACGATTTTATTTTTATCATTGAGACAGTTTTATTCAAAAATTGTCTAACGAGTTTAACGATACTATTATGAATAATAAAATAATTTGATAAAAGGATGAAGGCGAAGGGAAAAAACACATAACTGCTATAAACTTCACCATTCTAGTTTACTCAGAAAACCAACAATATTTTGGCATCTCAGGTCCCTTACATCATTGGATTTAATAGATTTCATAATAGGCAGAGAACAAAACGTAAACAATAATGTAAATTAATTAACACCAATAACAGTAAACTGATCAGTTACACAAGGATGCTCCCTACACAAGGATGCTCCCTATACAAGGATTGCTCCCTACTCAACTTAATTCACATAAATTAAATGATTTACCCAACAGCATCTCACCAAGACAGCTAGGTTATTTGCTGATGATTGTGTAATCTATAGAACAGTTACAGTTAACAAGATACCAAAACCTTACAAAAATACCAAGATGAAGATGAATTACAAAAAAGTACTTAGTACTTCATTCATAGAAAACATCTAATCCAAACTAAAGTTAAAGTACTTAGGAGTAACAATATATAAGAAATTGTCATGGAATGCAGATGTTATTGAAAAAATTATAACAATTCAACCAAATTTTATGATTTATATAAATAACCTTTTATATATATATATGTAATAAGAACATAAAACTAAAAGGATACCTTACGTTAGTCAGACCTTTTGTATGGGCCCCATCTACCAACGAAACTATAAATAAATTAGCACACAAAATGAAAAAAAAAGAAAAGAGCAGCAAGATTCATTACTAATGAAATGCAAAATTGACAAGAGTAACACCATTAGTCAAATCATTAAACCTTGAAACACTGGAGGATAGAAGAACAAAGAGCAAAGTAGTAATACTCCTTGAGGCAATTAATTCTAACTTGAAAATACAAAACAAAGATAACTTAATACAACCGTCAGATTGACATGGGGATAAAAACACTTTTCTTATTCCGTATGCAAGAACAAACATAAAAATTCTCGCTCTTTCCGTCCGGAAATGGGTTGCCTGAGGAAACCAGGAAAACCAACCCTCTATCAACATTTAAAACTCTAATAAAAATGCAAGATTAGACAAAATCCATGGATAAGCGTAGGACGCAATAATCTTCTGTATAGAAGGGACGTCTGTAACGGATATGATGAGATAAACATTAACATACGATTAGTAATAAAACACTAGGCATTCAATAATTCTAACTTGAAAATACAACGCAACACTCAGATAGACATACAGATTAAAAAAAGCAAACTTTTTTTGAGTGTTCCATTCGCAAGAAAGAGTAAACACAAACACACCCCCCTTCCCGTCCGCCTTCGAGTGTTGAATGGGTGGCTTGTACAAATCCAGAAAACCAAACACTATCAACATTTCCAAACTCTGATAAAAATGCAAGGCTTGACAAAAACTACGGATAAGCGTAGGACGCAATAGTCTTCTGTATAGAAGGGGCGTCTGTAATGTATTTAGTTAAATTTAATCTTTAGTTAACAGTTAAATTAGATTTTTAGCAACTTTGATTCGACCCTGGACAAAACAACCTAGGCCTAGAGAAAGTAGCCCCTCCGTCAACGGTTCCCGGCAAAAAAGATCCCCTGATGACGCGTGTGTGGCTTACTTATAGCCCCACCCCCTTACAAATTAGCGTGAAACTTTTCTATAACATAAAATTTAGTCAACTTTATTTTGCATGTCTTTTTTCCAGAATGTGTTTTTTTTTAAAAAACATTTTAATAGATTTTTTTTTATTAAAGTTGGCATGCAAATACCCTAACCAAAAAATCAACCCACGATTTTTTTAAAGGAAATAATTTTGGATCGATATGAAAGATTTTGAAACATTTTTATTTATTCACCTGTGTGTATTTTTATAGGGAATCATTGAAAAGTTAGATTAAAATTTGTCTTTTATGTCACGTTTTGCAGCTGTGAACACTTTTAAGTGTAAGTTTAAGCGCTAACTTAAATGGTATTGAACAATAAAGCTCAACGATTATAAAGTTTGGATACGTTCAGTATTTTATAGAACTTAATTACACATTTATAGAACACAATCATACATTTATAGAACGCAATCAAACCAAAAAAATGCAGCGGCTTGTTTTTGACAGGGCCCATATATTTCTTAATTGGCCCAATATTTATAGTCACCACTCTTTTGGTTTATTACAGGACGGTCGTCCCTATATTGGTTTGTCGCCCCTCTATTTGTTAGTCTCAACTGTATTAGTAGTTCACCTTTAAGATTGCATGTATTGGCCTAGGCCAAAAAATAATGAGCAAGATAAATATAATGATCAACAAATTAATACGTTTAATAAATCCGGAAATTCCTAAAATTTAAAATAATATTAATGATGATTTTACAATTTTTTCAGTGTTTTATTTTTTCACAAGAGTATTAAATTCTTCTTTTACATCTATGGAAATTATAATGAAAATTCAAAGTCAAAATGTAGAAAATTAATAAATGGACTATATTCGGGGTCAAACAAGTTATTTAAATAACTAAAATAGAACAAACATAGAAATCGGTAAGCTTTTTTAAATTGAAGTATCACAATGCTTGTTTTTTATTTAATAACTAGATTGTATTTAACACCTAGATTTGATTAACAACTTTATTTAATGTAGCAACTGTATTTGATCTACAACCAATCAACCCATCCAAAACTTGTCTCCAACCTTAGAATTTCTCCAGACATGTCACCAATCCTAGTTATATGTTTCAAATGTCAGTGTTGAAGTTTCCTGGTTAAATTTGACGACACACATAAACGTCATCTCTGAACTAAATATCCCGGTCCAGAAATAATCATGGCACTTAGTGTCTTGCCTATGATCACTCCTACTGCCTAGGGCAGGGGTCTTGCCTATGATCACTCCTACTGCCTAGGGCAGGGGTCTTGCCTATGATCACTCCTACTGCCTAGGGCCTAGGGAAAGGGTCTTGCCTATGATCACTCCTACTGCCTAGGGCCTAGGGAAAGGGTCTTGCCTATGATCACTCCTACTGCCTAGGGCAGGGGTCTTGCATATGATCACTCCTACTGCCTAGTGCAGGGGTCTTGCCTATGATCACTCCTACTGCCTAGGGCAGGGGTCTTGCCTATGATCACTCCTACTGCCTAGGGCAGGGGTCTTGCCTATGATCACTCCTACTGCCTAGGGCAGGGGTCTTGCATATGATCACTCCTACTGCCTAGGGCAGGGGTCTTGCCGATGATCACTCCTACTGCCTAGGTCAGGGGTCTTGCCTATGATCACTCCTACTGCCTAGGGCAGGGGTCTTGCCTATGATCACTCCTACTGCCTAGGGCAGGGGTCTTGCCTATGATCACTCCTACTGCCTAGGGCAAAGGGCTTGCCTATGATCACTCCTATTGCCTAGGGCAGGGGTCTTGCCTATGATCACTCCTACTCCTACTGCCTAGGGCAGGGGTCTTGCCTATGATCACTCCTACTGCCTAGGTCAGGGGTCTTGCCTATGATCACTCCTACTGCCTAGGGTGGGGGTCTTGCCTATGATCACTCGTACTGCCTAGGGCAGGGGTCTTGCCTATGATCACTCCTACTGCCTAGGGCCTGAGGGCTAGGGATCCCCAAGAAGTAAACATTTGATTTTTATGAGGAGTAAAATATATTATTTGTAAAAATTTTGTCAAATTTTTTATTTAAAAAAAGCAAATTACAGTACATACTTCCATATTAAAATTTCTGCATAAGCCAATAATAGAAGAAAATAAATAGATTTAATTTATTCGAAGAACTCAGAATAATATCATCAAAGCTAATCGGTTATCATCACTTAAAACATAACAATATTTAGAAAAAAAAATAAATAAACGACACGGAATTGGGAGAGTGGGATAGGGCATCTATTCCTATCGGGAAAGGCTTAGCTCCCCCACTCCCTTTCCCTCACCATGAATAATAAGCATACATTGTCTTGCACTGTTTCTTGTCGACAATTTGTGGTTGGTTTGAAAAGGACAGAGGGAGGGTTGGTTCTTAATTCATGGTTTTAGTTCGTGTGGGCAGTTCTAATGAACTAAGAGGGGGCGGAGGGGCTGAATCACCCCCGCTGTTCATTTTGGCATCTGGTCCCTTTTGTATTTTTCTTTAACACTTCAATATTGTTCCCTCGAGAACCCCGAATCTGGCCCACAAAAATGGGGTTAGGGTGATTTTATGGAACACCCTAGTTCAGTTTGGGAGTGGTTGCATTTGCTTCTACTAAGTGTACACGCCCCTGTTTGTCAGGTAATATTATTTTATGACGTTTATTATAGTTCGTCGTCAAGACATATGATGATTATGTCATTCATAAAATTTACAATCAGGTTTTAGTTTTAAGTAAAACTTACTAAAAGCTTTCAGTTGAATTTACTATCAGGATTTCAGTTGAATTTACTATCAGGCTTTCAGTAGAATTTATTATCAGGATTTCAGTTGAATTTACTATCAGGATTTCAGTTGAATTTACTATCAGGATTTCAGTTGAATTTACTATCAGGATTTCAGTTGAATTTACTATCAGGATTTCAGTTGAATTTACTATCGGGATTTCAGTTGAATTTATTATCAGGCTTTCAGTAGAATTTACCAGCCAATTATCTTTGCATATAATTACTGATATTTGCCAAATTTAACGTTTGGATACTTTTACAATAATTTTTGTCACGACATTGATTATTATTATATTTAATTGGGCTATTAACGATTAATTTAAATGTAATAATTAACTTTTGAAAAATTAACGATTAATTAATCGTTAATTTCGATTAAATACAAAATTGAAATTTATGGTGTCATAAGTAGCATTTAATAAAATATTTGTCGAAAATCGAAATACACTGGAATGTCTTGTTAATATGACATCTGTTAACCAACAACGCAAACAGACAAGTGTATTGACATTATTTTGTTCAAGTGATGAGCGGGTCTTATTGACAGTATAACCAGCTGAGCGGAACAATCGTTCACATAGCTTTAGACTTTAGATGGTGTCAGCAGAAGTTTCCGATACTGTAGTGGATGTTTGGTTTGCAGGTGATATGTAAGCGAAAAGTTAGAACCATGGTAGCAATGTTCACTTTAAGCAGCGCGGCTGAGCAGATAGATATTTGACCGACGCCACGACGGAGTTTAGATTCCCCGTGCAGCAAATTTTGTAAAATATTGCACACAAAATGGATGTTGTGCAACTTTGCACACGCTTTTCTTTTTTCTTTTTTTTTACTTTGCACACGGACCAACGAAGCTTAGTCTTAGAAGGAACATTGCATGGTGGTAGACAAACGATTTCTCTCAATGGACACAATAACCTTTATCAACATTTTGAACATTCACGTCAATCAATAGTTCAAAACCAAAATGTTCGTGTAATCGTCCGGAAATTAGTTTATATTTATCGGCCGAAATATTTTACTTTTTGACTTCCAGTACATTTATAAGTGGTGGGTCGATTAATCGTTAAAAAATTTAATCGTTAAAATTGTTAACGATTAATCGAGAAATTAATCGTTAATTTCCTCAGCCCTAATTTTTAATCTATTAGTGTTTGGAGAACTAAACTATCGGTCGAGTAACAACGAGACGAACCTGTAGGCCTAATGAATATGTTGCTGATATAACAATTAAAATTAATTTCTATGACTTTTTCGCAGTTTAATGTAAGTAATAAAAAAAAGTTGGAATAAAATTATAAAACAAAAAAAACACTCAAGAAAGACCATCCCAGTGTCGGTATTCCCCCCCCCTCCCTTTTGTTCCCCTCATTTTTTTGCGTAACTTATATGGAATGGTGAAAATAATTTAGTTCTGGGAAAATCAGGGGGCAAAAAAAAATGTTCATTTATAATAAATACATTTGAGAACCACTGACAGATCATTAATTGGCCGTTAAAAACGAAAGATAATTACCGGTGGATAAGGGGATTAACTCAATTGAGGAAACATTAACTCTAGCCTCAGGGGACTTATTTCATGCCTGGTTGGGTACGAGGTTGGGGAAGGGGGGATCGGGAGAGTAAATCACCAGGTGTCTCCCAGCGCACTTGACCTCTGGTTCACAATTTGAGTCTTGAACTCGTTAGTGTGACCCTAAATGAGAATTCAATTCAATTTTTTTATTATGGACATGAATATATATATTTTTAAATGGAAATGAACTTCCTTGGATATAAATAACAAGGTTGTGCTGCGGCGCCCACTTTTTAAGGGCGCTTCGGCGCCCGCCTTTTTCAAAATCCCAGCTAACTTGTCCATGTTTGATAAATATGAAATATTAAACTTTCTGAAATGTACACAAAGTATTTTATAATAGGGGTTGTAGGGCGCCTACGGCGCCCACTTTATTTTTTGTCAAAAGCCCAAGTAACTTGTCCTTGTTTGATAAATATGAAATATTAAACTTCCTGGAATGTACACAACGTATTTTATAATTAACCATCATCAAATCCTCTTTTTACACTGTTCCCTTTTCCAAATTTAAAATATGAGTTAAAACAATGACGTCATATAATATTTTTGTACAGCGCATCTTTAATTTATAATCATTTTGCTCACCGATGCACACCTTGTATTTTAAAATATAAGATCAAACAATGACGTTATATAAAAAATTTTACAGTGCTAATCACCACACAATTTTTTAACTGCTATAGACTGTTTTACACCGTTCCTCAGAGTTCCACATCCAGTGACTTGGGCTATTATATTATTACTAGCGTACACCCGTCAAGAATGACGGAAGTTTTCAGCTGAAATCTATTTATTTTATTAAAAATTCACGTTTTTTAGGGCGCCTATGGCGCCGACCTTTTTCAAAAGCCCAACTAACTTGTCCTTGTTTGATAAATACGAAATATTAAACTTTCTGAAATGTACACAAAGTATTTTATAATAGGGATTGTAGGGCGCCTACCCCCTTTGTTTTTTTAAATTTTATAATTAACCATCATCAAATCCTCTTTTTACATTGATCACTTTTCCAAAATTAAAATACATGTATGAGCGAAAACAATGACGTCATATAATATTTTTTTACAGCGCATCTTTAATTTGCACACCTTTTGATGCATTGGTGCAGTAATTTGGTTTTCCCTGCTTTCTAAAATTAGTAGCATCAGGACTGACAGACACTACTTGCGTGACAGATTGCAAGTTATGTTGTTTAATTTATTTTCACATTCAGAAACACTCAAGCAAAAAAGTATATGTAGACTTTTAAAAAAAAAGTTTTCTATATTTATCCTATATAAAGTAATTACTAATTATTGAAGGGCAATTACATGTATGAGTTTATCCAATTCTACACGAATTAATTTCCACAAAGGAACAACAATCACGTCACAGCATTCTTATTATTTATAATAATAAAAGGTATTTTTCTGTCCGTTCTTTTCGGTCCTCGATAGCGATTGGTCCCTCCAACACACATGACTCCTACAGCCAATCATATTGAACACGTTTACGCGGACTTTCAAAACTAGTTTTTTTTGATGCAGTATTTCTTCCAAGACTATATTTTGAGTTATGCGCGTTGGGAGTTATAGTCAAAAGCTCTGTTTTTACGAGTTATTTATTTAACTATAATGAATAGTATTTTTGACGTGATGCACATGTATGCCGGTCGAACGGCTGTCGGAGAGGAGTTACAACATGCCACCGAACGGTGGCGGAACATCCTTGGACGGGCTTTCTTGTTGCTCTTATCGCTATAATTTATATAATAAAAGTTAACCTCTGAAATAACTCATTTTATTAAACTTAAATAACTTTATCTATAAGTAAACTTGGATAACTTTATCTCTAAGTAAACTGGATAACTTAATCTCTAAGTAAACTTGGATAACTTTATCTCTAAGTAAACTTGGATAACTTTATCTCTAAGTAACCTTGGATAACTTTATCTCTAAGTAAACTTGTAAACTTGGATAACTTTATCTCTAAGTAAACTTGGATAACTTTATCTCTAAGTAAACTGGATAACTTTATCTCTAAGTAAACTTGGATAACTTTATCTCTAAGTAAACTTGGATAACTTTATCTCTAAGTAACCTTGGATAACTTTATCTCTAAGTAAACTTGTAAACTTGGATAACTTTATCTCTAAGTAAACTTGGATAACTTTATCTCTAAGTAAACTTGGATAACTTTATCTCTAAGTAAACTTGGATAACTTTATCTCTAAGTAAACTTGGATAACTTTATCTCTAAGTAAACTTGGATAACTTTATCTCTAAGTAAACTTGGATAACTTTATCTCTAAGTAAACTGGATAACTTTATCTCTAAGTAAACTTGGATAACTTTATCTCTAAGTAAACTTGGATAACTTTATCTCTAAGTAAACTTGGATAACTTTATCTCTAAGTAAACTTGGATAACTTTATCTCTAAGTAAACTTGGATAACTTTATCTCTAAGTAAACTTGGATAACTTTATCTCTAAGTAAACTTGGATAACTTAATCTCTAAGTAAACTTGGATAACTTAATCTCTAAAATGACACTTTGTAGTAGACTGGTGAATAACCTTCCAATAAATGGCGAAGGTTTAATTTGATAGCTGGAGACAAATTGGATCAAAGTTAACATACTTGTTGATATCGCCACACTTCTTAAAAACTTGAGCTACCTCCTCCCACTCAGCCAAACCCCTCCACCCACCCGGCCACCCCCTTCAAACCCGCTTGGAACCACGTCTATGTCTGTTCACGGAAGATAACTCAATGTAACCCCGGGTAGATTACCAAAGGGTAAGACTGGGAGGAAGATGATGACCGTTCTTTGTTAGTTCTCCTATACTAATCTCTCTCCTTAATGGATGATGTATTTGTTTTTAATCTTGGAGAGAGCTAACACAGTGTCCCCGCTACATAGGGGTATATGACTGAGCTCCAGTGTAGACGTTTCTAACTGTATGTTCATGTTGCCAAAGGGAGACTACGCCGTCTCTAACTATCTGTTCATGTTGCCATGGGGAGACGTCTCTAGATATATGTTCATGTTTCCATGGGAAGGCGTCTCTAGCTATATGTTCATGTTCCCATGGGAAGGCGTCTCTAGCTATATGTTCATGCTTCCATACGAAGGCGTCTCTAGCTATATCATCATGCTTCCATAGGAAGGCGTCTCTAGCTATATGTTCATGCTTCCATAGGAAGGCGTCTCTAGTTATATGTTCATGTTTCCATGGGAAGACGTTTCTAGCTATATGTTCATAATGCCTCAGGGAGACTAAGCCATCTCTAGCTATATGTTCATGTTAACATGGGAAGGCGTGACTAGCTATAAGTTTATGTTTCCATTGGAAGGCGTCTCTAGCTATATATTCAGCAGCACCCAAGAGTGTATATGTTATGTATCATAGCGTGTACAGCACCCAAGAGTGTATATGTTATGTATCAGCTTAGCGTGTACAGCACCCAAGAGTGTATATGTTATGTATCATCTTAGCGTGTACAGCACCCAAGAGTGTATATGTTATGTATCATCTTAGCGTGTACAGCACCCAAGAGTGTATATGTTATGTATCATCATAGCGTGTACAGCACCCAAGAGTGTATATGTTATGTATCATAGCGTGTACAGCACCCAAGAGTGTATATGTTATGTATCATAGCGTGTACAGCACCCAAGAGTGTATATGTTATGTTTCATAGCGTGTACAGCACCCAAGAGTGTATATGTTATGTATCATAGCGTGTACAGCACCCAAGAGTGTATATGTTATGTATCATAGCGTGTACAGCACCCAAGAGTGTATATGTTATGTATCATAGCGTGTACAGCACCCAAGAGTGTATATGTTATGTATCATAGCGTGTACAGCACCCAAGAGTGTATATGTTATGTATCATAGCGTGTACAGCACCCAAGAGTGTATATGTTATGTATCATATAGCGTGTACAGCACCCAAGAGTGTATATGTTATGTATCATAGCGTGTACAGCACCCAAGAGTGTATATGTTATGTATCATAGCGTGTACAGCACCCAAGAGTGTATATGTTATGTATCATCATAGCGTGTACAGCACCCAAGAGTGTATATGTTATGTATCATCATAGCGTGTACAGCACCCAAGAGTGTATATGTTATGTATCATCATAGCGTGTACAGCACCCAAGAGTGTATATGTTATGTATCATCATAGCGTGTACAGCACCCAAGAGTGTATATGTTATGTATCATCATAGCGTGTACAGCACCCAAGAGTGTATATGTTATGTATCATCATAGCGTGTACAGCACCCAAGAGTGTATATGTTATGTAGTCATCATTTCGTGTACAGCACCCAAAGAGTGTATATGTATGTTACATCTAGCGCGTACAGCACCCAAGAGTGTATATGGTTTTCTCGACTGTCACGTGTCACGACTGACATTGCTGTTAAGTCCTAGGACTGATACTAGTTTCTCTCTGTTGTGTACAATTAGTACAAGGTGAAAAGGAAGATACGCGGGTGTACAACTAGTACAAGGTGAAAGGAAGATACGCGGGTGTACAACTAGTACAAGATGAAGTGAAGATACGCGGGTGTACAACTAGTACAAGATGAAGTGACGATACACGGGTGTACAACTAGTACAAGATGAAGTGACGATACGCGGGTGTACAACTAGTACAAAATGAAGTGAAGATACGCGGGTGTACAACTAGTACAAGAGTGAAGTGAAGATACGCGGGTATACAACTAGTACAAGAGTGAAGTGAAGATACGCGGGTGTACAACTAGTACAAGATGAAGTGAAGATACGCGGGTGTACAACTAGACAAGGTGAAGTGAAGATACGCGGTGTAAACTAGTACAAGGTGAAGTGAAGATACGCGGGTGTACAACTAGTACAAGATGAAGTGAAGATACGCGGGTGTACAACTAGTACAAGGTGAAGTGAAGATACGCGGGTGTACAACAGTACAAGATGAAGTGAAGATACGCGGTGTACAACTAGTACAAGGTGAATGTGAAGATACGCGGGTGTACAACTAGTACAAGGTGAAGTGAAGATACGCGGGTGTACAACTAGTACAAGATGAAGTGAAGATACGCGGGTGTACAACTAGTACAAGATGAAAGTGAAGATACGCGGGTGTACAACTAGTACAAGGTGAAAGTGAAGATACGCGGGTGTACAACTAGTACAAGATGAAAGTGAAGATACGCGGGTGTACAACTAGTACAAGATGAAAGTGAAGATACGCGGGTGTACAACTAGTACAAGGTGAAAGTGAAGATACGCGGGTGTACAACTAGTACAAGATGAAGTGAAGATACGCGGGTGTACAACTAGTACAAGATGAAGTGAAGATACGCGGGTGTACAACTAGTACAAGATGAAGTGAAGATACGCGGGTGTACAACTAGTACAAGATGAAGTGAAGATACGCGGGTGTACAACTAGTACAAGATGAAAGTGAAGATACGCGGGTGTACAACTAGTACAAGATGAAAGGGAAGATACGCGGGTGTACAACTAGTACAAGGTGAAAGTGAAGATACGCGGGTGTACAACTAGTACAAGATGAAGTGAAGATACGCGGGTGTACAACTAGTACGAGATGAAGTGAAGAAACGCGGGTTTACAACTAGTACAAGATGACGTGAAGATACGCGGGTGTACAACTAGTACACAATGAAGTGAAGATACGCGGATGTACAACTAGTACAAGATGAAATGAAGATACGCGGGTGTACAACTAGTACAAGATGAAGTGAAGAAACGCGGGTTTACAACTAGTACAAGATGAAGTGAAGATACGCGGGTGTACAACTAGTACAAGATGAAGTGAAGATACGCGGGTGTACAACTAGTTCAAGATGAAGTGAAGATACGCGGGTGTACAACTAGTACAAGGGGAAACGCGGCGGATGACCTGTGTTTAAACTAGTTGGTGATCTGTTCACCTGTTGACAGTTGGTGATCTGTTCACCTGTTGACAGTTGGTGATCTGTTTACCTGTTGACAGTTGGTGATCTGTTCACCTGTTGACAGTTGGTGATCTGTTCACCTGTTGACAGTCGAGAAATCCGCCATCACCCTGTGTCACAGCTTAATTTCCAGGATGACATTAGGGATTTATTTACCCTCTAGTAGACCTCTCCCTGATCTCTCACCACCTCTTCCCTTACTCTCACCACCTCTCCCTGACTCTCACCACCTCTCCCTGACTCTCACCACCTCTCCCTGACTCTCACCACCTCTCCCTGACTCTCACCACCTCTCCCTGATCCTCACCACCTCTCCCTGACTCTCACCACCTCTCCCTGACTCTCACCACCTCTCCCTGATCCTCACCACCTCTCCCTGATCCTCACCACCTCTCCCTGATCCTCACCACCTCTCCCTGATCCTCACCACCTCTCCCTGACTCTCACCACCTCTCCCTGATCCTCACCACCTCTCCCTGATCCTCACCACCTCTCCCTGACTCTCACCACCTCTCCCTGATCCTCACCACCTCTCCCTGACTCTCACCACCTCTCCCTGATCCTCACCACCTCTCCCTGATCCTCACCACCTCTCCCTGATCCTCACCACCTCTCCCTGATCCTCACCACCTCTCCCTGACTCTCACCACCTCTCCCTGATCCTCACCACCTCTCCCTGATCCTCACCACCTCTCCCTGATCCTCACCACCTCTCCCTGACTCTCACCACCTCTCCCTGATCCTCACCACCTCTCCCTGATCCTCACCACCTCTCCCTGATCCTCACCACCTCTCCCTGTCTCTAACTTAGTAACTTTCATTGAGTAGTGTCCCCGCTCTAGTACCCCCCAATGTTGTTTTAAATACACGTAACTTAGTAACTTTCAATGATTTGTCTTCCCCTCTAGTCCCGCTAATTCCTACAAGCTGCCAAGGAAACACATTTTTCGGTAGTATTGTAACCGCCACCCTTAGGAGTTATCTTTCGTCAAATAAAATACAAACTTCTCTTAACGAGTTTAATTCATTCCAGGGTCTTACTCGTTAAGCGAAACAATCGTTTTACGAAACAATTTTTCCCATACAGATCAATGTACAATACGATAATCCGCTCCATGCTGAAGAAAATAAAACCTCATTTATTCAAATAAAATTACTTAAGAATTGTTAAAGAGTGAAACAACTTGATTACAATTTTGACACTCCATATGAAGCATCCATCTCCTTAATTGTTCTTGAGAATAGTGCAGATCGTTGATGTTAGCCGATTGTAGTTGCGCGCTAGACTAGCCACCTTGTTCTCCCTTTTCAATAGTTTTTCGTTTCATTTCACAGTTATTTTTTTCTCTCTTATTATTTTCTTGTGTTTGTTTTTTTTCGAAGACATTTTAGCACAGGTTATTACACTTTGCACATAAAAAAATTACGAATACCGTCTGAATACAAACATTTGTAAAAACGTGTGTTCACACACGAAAATAATACGCTAACAGACCAACTGCTTAACACAGAATAATACATCGCGGCGGAAGTTCCAGCTCAGCAAATGAATTTCTAGGAAAATGGGACTTTCCCTTTCTGCGTCATTCGTTATGCGAATCTTCCCTCGTTAATATCGTTATGAGAGGCTTCACTGTAATGTGTATGGAAAAATAATAATTAAAAAATAATTTTAAAAAAGGGTTCTCAGGTTATGTTGTTTCTTTGATTTTATTTCATCTGTGGCTGCTCTATCAAAACCTTATTATAGCTTAAAAACATTCTAAGTGATGACACGCGTGGAAGCGGCTGAGCCAAACACTGTTTGAGACTCACTGATCAATAGCCTGAAAAAACCCCATCTAGCCTAACTCTCCTCACCCGCTGTGCCGTTTGCTCCTTATAGAAACAAATTCGTGTGTAGCTTGTACAACATATATTCAACGCATATAGCGGAACAATAGTTTACACGTAGGCTATACATATTTTTAAATGAAAAAAATAAATACTTTTTTTTTAGAAACATTCGTAAGTAGATCAGCCGTTAAAAAAAAATTGTATAAGATGTACATGAACTATGACGGAGTGTGTGGGCCAGAGGCGGTTGTGTATAAGATCAACGCTATAATGAGGCGGTTGTGTATAAGATCAACGCTATAATGAGGCGGTTGTGTATAAGATCAACGCTATAATGAGGCGGTTGTGTATAAGATCAACGCTATAATGAGGCGGTTGTGTATAAGATCAACGCTATAATGAGGCGGTTGTGTATAAGATCAACGCTATAATGAGGCGGTTGTGTATAAGATCAACGCTATAATGAGGCGGTTGTGTATAAGATCAACGCTATAATGAGGCGGTTGTGTATAAGATCAACGCTATAATGAGGCGGTTGTGTATAAGATCAACGCTATAATGAGGCGGTTGTGTATAAGATCAACGCTATAATGAGGCGGTTGTGTATAAGATCAACGCTATAATGACACGCTATTTCACGCTACAGTGCACAAACAGCATGGAACCACCGTTAGATTTATTTATAATTCCTTTAAAATCGTCTCTTAAGAGAGAGAGAGAGGGAGAGAGATAGAAAGAGAGAGAGAGGGAGAGAGAGTTAGAGTGGTAAGTAAAAGTTAGATGGATGACCGTAGATAGAGGGTTAATTTAAGGCAAAGGGAGGTGCTATGGATGGCAACAGTAGTGTAGAAGGATGGAGGAAAGAGGTCCGGCCAATGTAACCAAGAAATAAATATTTTATATACGCGACTTTCTTATGGGCAATTAAAAAAAAGTAGAAAATTTTTTGCATATTCATGAGATGCATGGTGCAATGAAAGAATGTAAGGAAGTTTTCATGGTAACTGTTGCTCTCTTAGTTATAGAGACAAAATAAATTGTAATGTATATAACTATGATAGTTCCAATTTACTTCTTATTTAATGATAATAGGAAGACCAGAGTGAAAGCGAATGGGGAGAGAGAGAGAGAGAGAGAAGAAAAAAAAGACTGACAGAGATAAAGAGAAAGAGAGTGAATTAAACAACCCCGTAAAAACAAGGTTTTTGACTATAAATCCCTTATATAAGAGACATAACTAAATGTATTCATTAGGTTTAAACGCGACAAACATTTACAGACTGACACCGACTGATCTCCCGTTGCTTTAAAAACGGTGTGGTCACGGATGGCTGGACTTAACTCAGCGTGGCACGTGAATTAAACAAAGCAGGCCGCTACATATAGTTATTTAGAGATAAACCAAAAATGCATTAATTTAATTAAGGTACATTCGATCGATCCGAAATTTTGATACAATGCATTGTTAGTTGACACGAGTCTATGTGCAAAATTTCAGCTCGATAGCATCACTGGAAGTGTGTCATTTTTTACTTTTGTTTTTCCGCCCGAGTGCGAACGACAGAGACCACGACCGAGAGACAGAGAGACAAGACGGTGAAGTTAATATAAGGATTTAATTAAGGAATAAATTAAATTTAATTAATTAAATAAGGATTAACAACCCCGTAAAAACAAAGTTTTTGAATATAAATCCCTTATTAATGAGACATAACTAAAAGTATTGATTATGTTCAAACGCGACAAACATTTACAGACTGAAACCGACTTATCTTCCCTTGCTGTAAAACCGGAGGAGGGGGGGAGGTGTGGTATTCGATGGCTAGCGTGAACTCAAGCAAGGGACACGTGATTACAAACAACAACAGACGCTACATTGAGTTATATAGAGATTTACTAAAAATGCATTAATTTAATTGAGGTACATGCGATCGATCTGAAAATTTGAAACTATGCATTGTTACGTGACACTAGTCTATGTACAAAATTTCAGCTCGTTAGCATCACGGGTAGTGTGTCATTTTTTACTTTTGTTTTCCGCCCAATTGCGAACGACAGAGACCACGACCGAGAGACAGAGAGACAAGACGGTGAAGTTAATATAAGGATTTAATTAAACAACCTGGAGGTAGAGTCTCTGGTAATGTAGTTATGTCCTACCATGAACTTCACAGGTCATCTTACACTTATTCCTTCCCGTCCTTGGACGGGCTTTGTTGCTAGTAAGTCCATAAAGTGGCCAAAAGGGTAATTGACCCCGTTCACAAGGCTTAGTTACGCTCTGGAGACATAATAAGATGAAAATACATGTTCATGTACAATATTTATCAAATTAATAGACACTGAGGAACAGAAAGGGAAATAACCTGTTCGAATATATAATATATATCTACTTCAATTACGTGTGCTACATAGAACCAACTTTAAAATAACTTTTGAAATGCCTTAAAATTAGATAATCGTATCTTTAATTTCAGATGTTTGTGGAATTCCACGAGTCTGACGCCTCACCGCCTGCCTTGGGGTTGTTGTTGGAGGCGAATGAAACGGGAGACAACCCAAAAATATTCCCTGTCAGTTTTAATTACGAGGTTATATCCCTTGCTTCTACAACTAAAATAGTCTTACATTTGGTAAGTCGTATTGTCCGAGTGCCATGTCTCATTTATTTACATTGTTAGTTCAACTGGTCGAAATATATTATAATATAATATATTCTAATATATTAATATATTCTAATATATTCCAACTTGTCAATATTTAAATTTCTTCATTCTGCTCAATGTTAATCTCAGCCTCCTGGTATTTGTTATTTACTTCCTTAGTGTTAACATTATTTTCAGAATTATTTTCCCTCTACTACTTTACTACTAAAGAAAACCGACAATATTATATCTGTTTCTTCTTTACAATATAACATTACTTTTTGATTGGGAAAAATTAGATTTTATTCTTTTGCACTCTATTAAATATTTCCAACTGGAAATTAAACATCACTTTCTACTGGTCAATATAATATTATTTCCCCAAAGGTCAATATATTACTTCCTACTGGTCAATATATTATTTCTTACTGGTCAATATAATATTTCTTACTGGTCAATATATTATTTCCTACTGGTCAATATATTATTTCCTACTAGTTACATTATTTCACACTGGACATTGTTGCATTATTTCTAGTGTCCGTCTTATTCTCACTGGTTTGCTCCACAGTTTTATGATGACACTAAGTCCACTAAGTGGGATAACTGGACTGTAGGAACTGCACTTACCAACATATGTACAACTAGTATATTGGCCTTATTGGTCTATTCTACATTTGTTTTTACCAAGACACAGCGGCAAGGTCAGTGGATCCCAATTTGCTTTATTTTGATGACCCCATTACCTTGCAAAGACAACTCAAATTTCTCCCATACCAAAACACCCTACTAAAACACCACGCAAAAAATAAATACAGTGTTTCAAATAAAGCATCTACTAATAGGACGTTCACTTTATTTGAAATAAAGTTTACCTTATTTAATAGGAAGTTAACTTTGGTTTAATACATTGATTCTCGTTTAACAACATTTAATCAAAATTGTGGTGTCCCAAAAAGAATTCTGCTTTAAATTCTGTTTATAATGGACAAACAGGTATTTAAAATATAATAAACATGTCGAAGCCATAAAACTAATTTAAAATTACACCACACAGGCAGTGTTAGAACTGGTCAGTGTCAGAACTGGTCAGTGTCAGAACTGGTCGTTGTTTACGCTTCATGTGTTGTTTACGCTTCATGTGTTGTTTACGCTTCATGTGTTGTTTACGCTTCATGCTAATGATGTTGCAATGAACAATGCACAGTTGCTTACCGGAGTTAAGATACATAATGTTCTAATAAATAATTTTTATTTACTTGACATGTTGAAAACGTAAACTTTTTTAGGATTGGGTTTTGTGTTATCATTTACAATGGACAACAATGAGCTGTCAGTTCGGCCTAATGCTAAACATATAAAATGTCGTTTGGGTTTTTACTGAATTCCGAATTTCACTTTGGGGCCGTCCATAAAGTACGTCACGCTCCAGGAGGGGGGGGGGTGGGGGAAGGGGGTGTAAGAAAAAGTGACAGTTTGTGACTGGGGGCAGGGGGGGGGGTCCTGCTATGTGTGACATCACGGTGTTTTCTATTAAATTTGAATTATTTTTTTAATTTAAAAGAAAGTGTGACGTACTTTAGGGTCCTAGATTTGTGACAGTTTGTGACAAGGGAGGAGGGGGGAGCTAAAAATGTTCAAAAATATCGTGGCGTACTTTATGGACGGCCCCTTTCATGTAAGACCAGCTGAGCGCAAAAATTATTGTCCTAACCTAATAACACCGAACGTGTAAAATATTGTTCACTCTCATTTTGAGTCCTAAAATCAATAAAACTGCCAGTTCCATTAAAGGGCAATAACTCATTAAATCAAAGTTGACAATCTAGAATCTATGGCTTTTAGATGTGCATTTGACGCGCATGTAATCAAACCTACAACACGGGAAGCACCGAATGGGATTAAATAATATTGGTGCGCATTGAGACAGTGCCTGACTCAAATTTCGAGTGGTACCGGTTCCTGTCGCTTATCTTCAAATATTTCAGGAGATGCCTTTAGCCACAAACGCGCCAATGCCTCTGCTACTATTCAGACAATGCCTACGCCGTACTTAGACACTTCCTCTGAAAATCTTCAAGCAATGCCCATGTCACATTCAGACGATGCCTCTGTCACTAGTGCGATAATGCCCCAGTAAATCTGCGAGCAATGATTCATCAATATTCAGGTGATGCCTTTTGTAACTAATCCACAATGCCTCGGCTAATATTCAGAATGTGCCTCTGCCATGGAGGATGCCACTCTCATTAATCACGGCATTCCAGTTAAACACTCCCCGAGACATAATTTACTCGGATTTTTGTCTGATTTCACTCAAGCCAAATGTCATACACAGACAGTGACATTTGAAACAGCATGAAGACAGGACGGAATTGGTTGTATTATTAGCAGACACTCACCATCCGACCGGTTAATTCGGCTCCTATTGTCTCTGTCTCCAACATTGGACTCTCGTCCCCATTAGGGACTCTCGACATGGGAACAGTAGACCCCGTCGTGTGAATCGTTGATAAGTCATCACTATGTATGCCACTGATGTGACAAAGTTGTTTTCAAATTTGTATAAACATTTAAAGTATTTTTGAAGTTAACACACACCTCATCAGACTATCAGTGTCGGGAACAGCGTGAGCCAAACTATGAGAATCCCTGTGTTTAAAATAATCGCCCTACTAAAAGAGATTTGTCAAAACATATATGAATACCACAGAAGTTGCCTAATAAAAAATCTCAATAAAAATCTTCTCATTCGCCCCTCATTCTCAAGAGAGGACTCGAGTTTCACATGATAGTGTCAATGAAGTTAACATTTACATGATGGACTTAATGACATCATAGAGTGGAGTTAAATATATCTTAGTGTGGGATAAATGATATCCGAGGGTGACATTAATGACATCCTAGGGCGGCATTTACTCAACTCAAGGTTGTGCATAATGTGTGTGCTAGTGTTACAGATGACAGCGTCATAAATTGGGACGGCAGTGGGTAATACTTTAGATGGCAGTGGGTAATACGTTAGATGGCAGTGGGTAATACTTTAGATGGCAGTGGGTAATACGTTAGATGGCAGTGGGTAATACTTTAGATGGCAGTGGGTAATACGTAAGTTGGCAGTGGGTAATACTTTAGATGGCAGTGGGTAATACGTTAGATGGCAGTGGGTAATACTTTAGATGGCAGTGGGTAATACTTTAGATGGCAGTGGGTAATACGTTAGATGGCAGTGGGTAATACGTTAGATGGCAGTGGGTAATACTTTAGATGGCAGTGGGTAATACTTTAGATGGCAGTGGGTAATACGTTAGATGGCAGTGGGTAATACTTTAGATGGCAGTGGGTAATACGTAAGTTGGCAGTGGGTAATACTTTAGATGGCAGTGGGTAATACGTTAGATGGCAGTGGGTAATACTTTAGATGGCAGTGGGTAATACTTTAGATGGCAGTGGGTAATACGCAAGAGGGCAGTGGGTAATACGCAAGAGGGCAGTAGGATATATGTAAGAGGGTATTAGGTGATGAAGTTAGAGGGAAATGGGTGGTGACGTAAGGGGGCAGTGAGTTATGACGTAAGGGGTCAGTGGATGATGATGTAAGAGGGCAGTGTGTAATGACATAAGGGGCAGTGGGTGATGACGTAAGGGGCAGTGGGTGATGGCGTAAGGGGCAGTGGGTGATGACGTAAGGGGCAGTGGGTGATGACGTAAAGGGTAGTGGGTGATGACGTAAGGGACAGTGGGTGATGACGTAAGGGGGCAGAGGGTGATGACGAAAGAGGTCAGTGGGTGATGACGTAAGGGGCAGTGGGTGGTGACGTAAGGGGCAGTGGGTGATGACGTAAGAGTTCAGAGGGTGATGACGTAAGGGGCAGTGGGTGATGACGATAGGGCCAGTGGGTGATGACGTAAGAGGGCAGTGGGTGATGACGTAAGAGGGCAGTGCGTGATGACGTAAGAAAGCAGTTGTGATGACGTAAGGGGGCAGTGGGTGGTTAGGTATTTATAATCAAGAACATTGAAGTGCTACCACTTTCCACCCATCATATGTGCTATCCCTGCCCACCCACCATATGTGCTACCACGGTCCACCCATCAGATGTACTATCCCTGCCCACCCATCATATCTGCTACCACTGTCCACCCATCATATGTGCTAACACTGCCCACCCATCTTATGTGCTACCCCTGCCCACCCATCATATGTGCTACCCCTGCCCACCTATCATATGTGTTACCCCTGCCCACCCATCATATGTGCTACCCCTGCCCACCCATCATATATGCTACCCATGCTCACCCATCAGATGACCACTCACAGGAGTTTTACTCTTGTCTATTCATCTGATCACTCCGATTCCAAAATTGGAAAGTATCTGGATATTTGTAATATAAACATGCAAATAGTCAACTCTGAGTACTGTAACAAATAGATGATCACGTAATTCAACTTTCGGCACTTAGCACTGACCTGTTACTCTGAGTACTGTAACCGGTCTAATTGTATTGTTCCGTTTATGATGTTGTTATGATTTCCCCACCTTGTCCAATCCATTAGGGAAATGCCGTAACACCTCCTACAGAGGGCTGTGTCATGTTGGTCTCGTTTCACCGCCATGATGGAGATGGTGTGTACTTACAGACTGGGACAAAATTAAAAACACTGTCAGGCTCTTGTACTGCACCACGCTCAGGTGAAAACGAAAATAGACACGTCACTTCCGCATGCAGCACGTGACCTCAGTCAACTCGGGCTTATTGTTTATCAAGTGTCGTGAACTGCGCACCGATGCACAGTCCTTGCACACCAAGTGAAGGCGCACTTTAAACAGACGCCGAGTTGGCAGAGTAGCAGAACTCATCTCAACACACAGGAGATATGAAGACAAAATCATTTTTGTTTCAAAACATAAAGCAAGCCGCACTGCACATACTCATATATTGATAGAATGCGATGAATGGATCTTCTGTAGATACATTAATAACATTCGACGAATAGATCTTCTGTAGATACATTAATAACATTCGACGAATAGATCTTCTGTAGATACATTAATAAAATTCGACGAATAGATCTTCTGTAGATACATTAATGACATTCGACGAATAGATCTTCTGTAGATACATTAATAACATTCGATGAATGCCTTTACAAGAAAGACACAGTTTGTATTAAATAAAAACTCACCTTTAGTTTCCTGGCGATAAGAATTCCAAATGATTACAGAATTATACTTTGTTCCAAATGATAGCTCAACGGGATTTCCTTCGGAAACTGTGATTCGGCGTTCGTCAAGGAACGACTGTATTAACATGTTCACGAACTGAACGAGAAGGCATGCTGACCGGGACAAGGGGTTATCACCTGGCGAGTAAAATAAAACGATATGAAAGGCAAACGTCTCACCTTATCGCCTGCAAGTCAGGTTGACTCCGAGGTGTAATGACGATAACTGGCACTTTAAGCAACCGAGATATGGGGAGTGGAGCTAGATCAACATCATCATCGCTGGAACCCTTTCATGTCGCCCCGTGCTGGTGGTGGCTCGTTCTGGTGGTACCAGAGTTCACTGTGAGTTGATGTCACGGGGTACTAGCACTGCTAAACGTTTCGGATCATCCAAACGCACCCACCGGTACAGTAAGTAGAGTTGTACCTACAACAAACATGTGGTGGTTCGATCGGTATAAACCCGCCACATCCAGTTGCGAGCAACGACTCGAGTATCAACACTTGCAAGATGAGACAGCAGGTAACAAAAATATGTAATAAAACCAAGAAAACACTTGTCAATGGCCGGAGTTTAGAATGGATATCCGAACACACAAAAGACAGCTTAGTCGCTGGTGACTGTCACTGCCACAGCTGCTGTCACGGCTACTATACAGCTGGTGGTGATTCACTTCACCAAGCGGAGCTCCGTTTTCCCCTCTCCACACCTCTCACTCACATTTTCCCGCGGCTCCTCTTCGATAACTGAAAATTTGTTCTGAAAGGGACCGCGGTATTGGAGCCGTCTGCCGTCTGCTCGTACAAACGTTTAGTGGCGCGCCTGCCTGGAATCAATGGCTCGACGTTACGCTCCCCTGCCCGCTGTGGTGGAGGAGGGTTAGACTGTGCTGTGAACACTGGTTTGCGAAACTTCATTTTATGTTCAGTGTTCGGAGTTCGAAAACGTGTTTCTTATTTTTTTCACACGCTTCGACACCGAGGAATTTGTTGGCATAACGGTTTCGAAATTCGTTGACTTTCATTGGATACAAGTTTTAGACTTTAGAAGATATTGGAAATTTAGGATTTCGACACATTCTTCATGTTCGACAGTTGCAGAACTTGGGAAGCAAAACTAACGGAAGTGTTAAAAGAAGATTGGTGACGATTGTCATATGGCTGATTGTTGATAGTATTATTGCTGATTGTTGAAGGTATTATGGCTGAATTGTTGATGGTATTATGGCTGACTTGTTGATGGTATCATGGCTGACTTGTTGATGGTATCATGGCTGACTTGTTGATGTTATCATGGCTGACCTGTTGATGGTATCATGGCTGACTTGTTGATGGTATCATGGCTGACTTGTTGATGTTATCATGGTATCATAGTTGACTTGTTGATGATATTTTGGCTGATTGTTGAGGGTATTGTGGCTGAATTGTTGCTGGTATTATGGCTGATTGTTGCTAAGATTATGGCTGACTCGTTGACGGTATCATAGCTGACTTGTTGATGTTATCATGGTATCATAGTTGACTTGTTGATGATATTTTGGCTGATTGTTGAGGGTATTGTGGCTGAATTGTTGCTGGTATTATGGCTGATTGTTGCTAAGATTATGGCTGACTCGTTGACGGTATCATAGCTGACTTGTTGATGTTATCATGGTATCATAGTTGACTTGTTGATGATATTTTGGCTGATTGTTGAGGGTATTGTGGCTGAATTGTTGCTGGTATTATGGCTGATTGTTGCTAAGATTATGGCTGACTCATTGACGGTATCATAGCTGACTTCTTGATGACATTATGAACTATTATGGCTGACTTGTGGGTGGTATCATAGCTGACTTCTTGATGACATTATGAACTATTATGGCTGACTTGTGGCTGGTATCATAGCTGACTTCTTGATGACATTATGAACTATTATGGCTGACTTGTGGGTGGTATCATAGCTGACTTCTTGATGACATTATGAACTATTATGGCTGACTTGTGGCTGGTATCATAGCTGACTTCTTGATGACATTATGAACTATTATGGCTGACTTGTGGCTGGTATCATAGCTGACTTCTTGATGACATTATGAACTATTATGGCTGACTTGTGGGTGGTATCATAGCTGACTTCTTGATGACATTATGAACTATTATGGCTGACTTGTGGCTGGTATCATAGCTGACTTCTTCATGACATTATGAACTATTATGGCTGACTTGTGGGTGGTATCATAGCTGACTTCTTGATGACATTATGAACTATTATGGCTGACTTGTGGGTGGTATCATAGCTGACTTCTTGATGACATTATGAACTATTATGGCTGACTTGTGGGTGGTATCATAGCTGACTTCTTGATGACATTATGAACTATTATGGCTGACTTGTGGGTGGTATCATAGCTGACTTCTTGATGACATTATGAACTATTATGGCTGACTTGTGGCTGGTATCATAGCTGACTTCTTGATGACATTATGAACTATTATGGCTGACTTGTGGGTGGTATCATAGCTGACTTCTTGATGACATTATGAACTATTATGGCTGACTTGTGGGTGGTATCATAGCTGACTTCTTGATGACATTATGAACTATTATGGCTGACTTGTGGCTGGTATCATAGCTGACTTCTTGATGACATTATGAACTATTATGGCTGACTTGTGGGTGGTATCATAGCTGACTTCTTGATGACATTATGAACTATTATGGCTGACTTGTGGGTGGTATCATAGCTGACTTCTTGATGACATTATGAACTATTATGGCTGACTTGTGGGTGGTATCATAGCTGACTTCTTGATGACATTATGAACTATTATGGTTGACTTGTGGCTGGTATCATAGCTGACTTCTTGATGACATTATGAACTATTATGGCTGACTTGTGGCTGGTATCATAGCTGACTTCTTGATGACATTATGAACTATTATGGCTGACTTGTGGGTGGTATCATAGCTGACTTCTTGATGACATTATGAACTATTATGGCTGACTTGTGGCTGGTATCATAGCTGACTTCTTGATGACATTATGAACTATTATGGCTGACTTGTGGCTGGTATCATAGCTGACTTCTTGATGACACTATGAACTATTATGGCTGACTTGTGGCTGGTATCATAGCTGACTTCTTGATGACACTATGAACTATTATGGCTGACTTGTGGCTGGTATCATAGCTGACTTCTTGATGACACTATGAACTATTAATTATGGCTGACTTGTGGCTGGTATCATAGCTGACTTCTTGATGACACTATGAACTATTATGGCTGACTTGTGGCTGGTATCATGGTTAACTCCAACAGTGTTACATTATGTTATGAAAGACTTTAAACATCAGTCTTATCTATTTCTAGTTTCTAGGAATGTTCTCTGAATGCTGTTAGGTCTGTCTGAATGCTGTTAGGTCTGTCTGGATGCTGTTAGGTCTGTCTGGATGCTGTTAGGTCTGTCTGGATGCTGTTAGGTCTGTCTGGATGCTGTTAGTTCTGTCTGGATGCTGTTAGGTCTGTCTGGATGCTGTTAGGTCTGTCTGGATGCTGTTAGGTCTGTCTGAATGCTGTTAGGTCTGTCTGAATGCTGTTAGGTCTGTCTGAATGCTGTTAGGTCTGTCTGAATGCTGTTAGGTCTGTCTGGATGCTGTTAGGTCTGTCTGGATGCTGTTAGGTCTGTCTGAATGCTGTTAGGTCTGTCTGGATGCTGTTAGGTCTGTCTGGATGCTGTTAGGTCTGTCTGAATGCTGTTAGGTCTGTCTGGATGCTGTTAGGTCTGTCTGGATGCTGTTAGGTCTGTCTGAATGCTGTTAGGTCTGTCTGAATGCTGTTAGGTCTGTCTGGATGCTGTTAGGTCTGTCTGGATGCTGTTAGGTCTGTCTGGATGCTGTTAGGTCTGTCTGGATGCTGTTAGGTCTGTCTGGATGCTGTTAGGTCTGTCTGGATGCTGTTAGGTCTGTCTGGATGCTGTTAGGTCTGTCTGAATGCTGTTAGGTCTGTCTGGATGCTGTTAGGTCTGTCTGGATGCTGTTAGGTCTGTCTGGATGCTGTTAGGTCTGTCTGGATGCTGTTAGGTCTGTCTGGATGCTGTTAGGTCTGTCTGGATGCTGTTAGGTCTGTCTGGATGCTGTTAGGTCTGTCTGGATGCTGTTAGGTCTGTCTGGATGCTGTTAGGTCTGTCTGGATGCTGTTAGGTCTGTCTGGATGCTGTTAGGTCTGTCTGGATGCAGAAGTTAAGAATGAAAACCGTTTGGAAGATAATGATGCAGTTTCATTTTTTCTTTTTTTCTTTGTTTCCTTTTCTTGTGACATCATTTCTCGAGATGCTAATAACTAATGGCACGAGTTCAAATGATAACAAAAACTCTAGTAACATGACAAGTGACACAAATGACTAGTGACAAAATGTCATGTGATTTGAAGTTTTAGAATCACCAGTAGCCAGTTATGGATGGATATCTTATGTGACACATGCTGTAAAATGATAGAATACGAATACTCACTCCTTGCACGCGCTCTTCTTATTTAAGAGCTTGCCGCCTGTCACAATTTCTTTCCTTCCATCTTTGTTAGTGTCTGCATTGAGCTTTGTGTCATAAACCAAACGTTGTTTAAAATAAACTTTGTTACCCACCAACGCAATCACCGTCTGTGATTAGTGTTGTTGTAGGCGCGTGTTCTTCAATGTAATCTTAAGCAAAAACTGTAATGTCAGAAGTCTATGCCGACAACATTAACACGTGCGCAAAATTATGACATCAGTGTGGTTACTCCTTGCGTAAAGATGTGTGTACACACAGTTCACACATTATGTGTACACAAAGTATACACATTCTAATATAATGGTATTTTATTCACCCCTCCATGTGTACACATTCTAATGTAATGTAACACATCCCTCCATGTGTACACATTCTAATGTAATGTAACACATCCCTCCATGTGTACACATTCTAATGTAATGTAACACATCCCTCCATGTGTACACATTCTAATGTAATGTAACACATCCCTCCATGTGTACACATTCATTCTAACGTAATGTAACACATCCCTCCATGTGTACACATTCTAACGTAATGTAACACATCCCTCCATGTGTACACATTCTAATGTAATGTAACACATCCCTCCATGTGTACACATTCTAACGTAATGTAACACATCCCTCCATGTGTACACATTCTAACGTAATGTAACACATCCCTCCATGTGTACACATTCTAACGTAATGTAAGACATCCCTCCATGTGTACACATTCTAACGTAATGTAACACATCCCTCCATGTGTACACATTCTAATGTAATGTAACACATCCCTCCAGTTGTTCAATCAGATATAACAGCCTGGCAGCTTGAAAGTTGTCATTTATCTATTCCGACTATTGTTTGGGTTAATGGCCTTCTTATCCCAGGTGTCGCTCTAAATCAAACTTCTCTCCCACCCCCCACCCCCCCCTTGTCTACCTTTTCACTGTGTTGTTTAAATGTGGCATGCAGTACCATAACTTTAAATGATAAGAAATTTTTTTTAAAAAAAGTATTTATAATAGAAAGAAATTTTAGGGAGAGAAAAGAAAAAAAACATCTTTAGGGAAATAAGCGAAAACTTTAAATTTTTAATAAAAAACTATTAGTTATAACATTATTTTTTAATCGCTGATAATGATTCCTTATTAATAATAACAAATAAGTTTTAAACTTTAATTTGCAATTATCTTAACTCTGTCAAAACTGCGCCTATACATTTAAATATGTTTTAATACTGTTATTAAAAGTATTTATCAGAAACCATGTAAAAGTTACTTTAAAAAACAAAAAACAAACTATGATTGACGTTTGCCATTATCGCTCGACGTCCATATACAAATAATCACATGAAATATTAATTTAGTTGAGTGTTCCTGACTCTGAACATATCGCAATTTTTTAAAGAAACGTCACCCATCAGAAGGATAGACTAGACAATCAAATTTAATTAACATTTTAACTCCACTTTTCTGTTGTTTTTTTCCCCTACCTAACACAATCTGTATCCAAACACCGTTTCCAATCTTTTCCCAAGACCTTGGCTTTATGATCGTGGCTCCAAGATCTTGGCAATATAAAATTATTGGTCATATGATCGTTGATCTAATATCTTGGCTATATTATAGGTCGTTTTCATATGATTGGGTCTCTAAGATCTTGACTCAGTGGAAAGGCCTATAATCCACACACGAACCACGCGTTGGGTAAAACGAAAGTATCAGGGTAAAAAAAAACCGGTAATTAAAACATTTTGAATTTTCAGCACCTATAAATTGGGATTAACTTGTCATTTAAGAAGTTTAAATATAGCAAATCTTCCCACCCAAGCCCCTCCCATCATTTAATAGAAACAACTGCCCCCACTCACCCACCCCACCATCTGCAAGCAGCAACCGCTTCCTCTTCCTCCCCCGCCACCCAAGACCACATCCGAGGTGCACAAAAATTCGTTAACCTCTCAATTTTTTCCTACATGGCTTAGCCCGGATTTTCAGGTGATTGTAACTGAATGACAAACACGCTCGTAAATTGAGCCTATTGGCCTCAGCACGTTCTAGTGTGGTTAAGTCTATGGGTTGGTTTCACTGTTCTGAGAATGTTCTAATACGGGTTGGTCTATGGGTTGGTTTCACTGTTCTGAGAATGTTCTAATACGGGTTGGTCTATGGGTTGGTTTCACTGTTCTGAGAATGTTCTAATACGGGTTGGTCTATGGGTTGGTTTCACTGTTCTGAGAAAGTTCTAATACGGGTTGGTCTATGGGTTGGTTTCACTGTTCTGAGAATGTTCTAATACGGGTTGGTCTATGGGTTGGTTTCACTGTTCTGAGAATGTTCTAATACGGGTTGGTCTATGGGTTGGTTTCACTGTCCTGAGAATGTTCTAATACGGGTTGATCTATGGGTTGCCATCACTGTTATGAGAATGTTCTAATACGGGTTGGTATCTGGGTTGGTTTCACTGTTCTGAGAATGGGCTGGTCTATGGGTTGGTTTATGTGACTATGGGTATCATTGTCTGTGCGTGTAAGTTTGCTTCATGTCTTTGTTTCTTGTGTGCGCATTTGATGGTCATTAACAACTTTACTTTTATGTATATATATATATATATATATATATATATCTATATATCTATATATATATATATATATATATATATATATATATATATATATATATATATACTAGACGCCCCGCGGACTTGCTCATGGAGAGTTCTTTTACCCCTTTAATGCACTTTTTTAGGGCGCCTACGGTGCCGACCTTTTTCAAAAGCCCAACTAAATTGTCCTTGTTTGATCTATACGAAATATTAAACTTTCTGAAATGCACAAAAAGTATTTTATAATAGGGGTTGTAGGGCGCCTGCACATCAAGTGGCAGGATAAGATCATGAATGTCGAGGTACTCAGAAGGAGTCATATGCTGAGCATGCTCTCAATCCTGAGTGAGAGGCACCTGCGGTGGTTGGGACATGTCCGCAGGATGAGCCCGGAGCGCATTCCAAGAGCCTTGCTTTGCGGCGAGCTGGCAACTGGTATGCGGAAGAGAGGACGCCCCTGCTTGCGCTTCAAGGATGTCTGCAAGAAAGACATGACTCTGGCGCAGATTGACCATAAAACGTGGGAGACCATTGCTGTGGAGCGCACCTCCTGGCGGGCAAAAGTGCGCGAGGGCATTCAAGTCGCGGAAGCTTCCCTTACAGCCAGGAGCGAGGAGAAAAGGGCCAGGAGAAAGGGGAAGGGGGTAGAGGAGCAGGAGGAAACGCCATCATCCCATGAGGATGGACGGATGCCATAGAGGGTGCCTAAGTCGCCCCCTTTGTTTTTTGATGTTATAATTAACCATCATCAAATCCTCTTTTTACATTGTTCCCTTTTTACAAAATTAAAATATCAGCGGAAAAATGACGTCGTATAATCTTTTTTTTACAGCGCATATTTGCCTCCTCTTTTGCCCTCTCGTAATCTTCTATCTAAATGGTGACTGATGTGTCTGAATTGATTCTGAATGGTGTATGGATGGTGTCCGAATTGAGTATAGATAATGTCTGGATGGTGTTTGTATGCAATGTTTCCTCTAAGGTTCATTAGTGCAAAATATTAATTTGGTGTGCAGATTTGCACAGCATCCATTTTTTGTGCAAAAGTTTTCATCCCACAAACAGCTGTAATATTACCCGTATTAAAATTTGCTGCGCGGTAATTCTAAACTGATGCGCGGGTTTGGTCAGATAAATGCGCAGCCGCGCAGCTTAAAGGGAACGTTGAATGACTTCTGGATAGTGTCCGCATGGTGCCTGAAAGGTTACCAAACATTGTCTGGCTTTTATGTAAATTGTGTTTAAATGGCCTTAATATTTGAACATCTATAATGTATGGTAATACTATGGAAAGTTTACATCATGTTACGGAAACAGGTGTGTCTTGTTATTGAGTGCCTTGAAGCCAGTTGTTTTTAAATCCTTCCCTCAGGACTAAGAGCTAACGGTTTATAGTCGGGCAATAAAGTACGATGGGTAATAGATGGCGTTGGTGATGTTTGGACACGCCGTGCGCTGGATGTGAAATTTATAACAGTAGTGATGACATAATCAAAGTTAGCTAGAGTGGTGATGGTGTGGAAGCTTTGCTAAAATTAGCTGAACATGTCATATAATTTTAGGCTTTGTAAAAAGAATTAAAAAATGATCGTGCCAAGGATAAACGTTAGTAATGTTCCTTCGACAAAAAGTTGAGATGAATTTGTCCATATTTATTGGTCTTGATCTAAGTTCAGACGAGTGTGTAAATGTCTTGTACTGGCTTAGACAAAATTTCAAAAATGTATATGTCTTCTATTGGCCGAGACCATAAGTTCTTATGAATGTGTCCGTATTTTCTATTGACCCAGACAAAAAGTTGAGATGAATTTGTCCATATCTTTTATTGGCCTTGATCTAAGTTCAGACCAATGTGTAAATGTCTTGTACTGGCTTAGACAAAATTTCAAAAATGTATATGTCTTCTATTGGCCGAGACCATAAGTTCTTATGAATGTGTCCGTATTTTCTATTGACCCAGACAAAAAGTTCACTTGATTGTATCTATGTCTTATATAGAACCAAGACACAATTGGCTCATATAAATGTGTCCAAGTCGTCTATTGACTAGTTACCTATTTTATTTTCATGGCATAGAAACTTGTGTGAAATCAACAAACTGTCAGAACAATTGCGGCATTGTGTGTTTATTTTGTTTTCTCCCACGGTACATACTCAAGGCTCATGTCTTTATTCATGGGGTAATGTACTGATTCATGGATCAAGGTATTGATTCATGGGCCTATGTACTGATTCATGGACCAAGGTATTGATTCATGGGCCTATGTACTGATTCATGGATCAAGGTATTGATTCATAGGGCAATGTACTGATTCATGGACCAAGGTATTGATTCATAGGGCAATGTACTGATTCATGGACCAAGGTATTGATTCATAGGGCAATGTACTGATTCATGGATCAAGGTATTGATTAATAGGCTAATGTACTGATTCATGGACCAAGGTATTGATTCATAGGGCAATGTACTGATTCATGGATCAAGGTATTGATTCATAGGGCAATGTACTGATTCATGGATCAAGGTATTGATTCAAAGGGCAATGTACTGATTCATGGACCAAGGTATTGATTCATGGGCCAATTTACTGATTCATGAGCCAAGGTACTAATTCATGGTCAAGTACTGATTCATGAGCCAAGGTACTAATTCATGGTCAAAGTACTGATCCATGAGCCAAGGTACTGACTGATTCATGGGCCCTTTACTGCTACAGTTGTCAATTTACTATTAAAGTTTACCCATAGTTCAACGGCATATTTTCTTCAAATTATTTATGTAATTCAAAAAAATATTTCTAGATCTAGAACCCCTTATGACACACTCTATGACACACACAGAGACTCACACCTATTATCAATTTTATCTTTGAATTTTGCTATTAACGTGTTTCTTTGTTTGCAAAGGTTTAGAGACGTTGAGTTATTTGAAGCGATAAGGAAGATATATCAAGTGTTTGAGCAATAGGAGCCAGGGCCATATTAGTTCATTAAATACCTGACGAGTGCGTGTTGTCATGTATGCCACAGTGGAAGCTAACCACTAATACGCTGGATATATTCAAATTGATTTTTTAAGTTACATTTAAACCATCTTATGTGACTAATGTAAAGAGATAGAGAGATGCCTGACTAGTTGCTTTGTACAGGTCTGTCCATGTGTTTGGCTGCTTGTATCATAGTGGATGATTTAATCTCTATAACTTCCTTATTTGTATTTGTCTCACCGGTGGTCCAAGTTATTGACTCACGAATAATTAAGTGAACCCAAAACTGAGACACAGAATTGTTTAACGAAAATGTGATTCAAATAGTCCTAGGAGATATACGAATTGAGGAATATACAAGACTTTCAATGTCTGTACAGACGAAAAGATTCGGTGTCTGTTTGGAGACCATTTGAGGTAAGGTCAAGGTCATATTTACTTGCTGTTTAAAACTGGTTTCATGTTTTCATCTCAAAGTTTTGTTTCCTAACTTGGGGATCCCGTACTTGGTTTGTTTATTTGGTAAGGGGGTGAGGAGGGAGGGGGGGAATTGAGGATTATTGTAACAATGAAAACCTTCTTTAAAAAAACTAAAGACTATCGTGTATTGAAAACTTGGACTTTATTCCCGTCCACATTTTTAACACACCATTACAACATGACTACTCACATCATTACAACATGACTAGTCACATTACAACATCACTACTCACATCATTACAACATGACTACTCACATCATTACAACATGACTAGTCACATCATTACAACATGACTACTCACATCATTACAACATGACTACTCACATCATTACAACATGACTACTCACATCATTACAACATGACTACTCACATCATTACAACATGACTACTCACATCATTACAACATGACTACTCACATCATTACAACATGACTACTCACATCATTACAACATGACTACTCACATCATTACAACATGACTACTCACATCATTACAACATGACTACTCACATCATTACAACATGACTACTCACATCATTACAACATGACTACTCACATCATTACAACATCACTACTCACATCATTACAACATGACTACTCACATCATTACAACATGACTACTCACATCATTACAACATCCCTACTCACATCATTACAACATGACTACTCACATCATTACAACATGACTACTCACATCATTACAACATGACTACTCACATCATTACAACATGACTACTCACAAAGCCCAAGTAACTTACCCTTGTTTGATAAATACGAAATATTAAACTTCCTGAAATGTACACAAAGTATTTTATAATTATAAATCCTCAAATCCTATTTTTACATCGTTCCCTTTTCCAAAATTAAAATATAAGCTAAAACAATGACGTCATAGAATATTATTTTACAGCGAGTTTTTAATTTATAATTATTTTGTAGACCTTTTGATGCACACAATGTATTAAAATATAAGCTCAAAAATAACGTCATAACTTTAAGGATACAATGATCCATCCAGTGAGCCTGTGACTTGGGCTAATATATTATTTATTATTTTGTTGTAAAAGGATGATATTACATTAAAGAGGGCTTAGGAAAACAATGCATTTAATTTATAACGAACGTCCCACGCTTTTATTTAAGTCTTTAAAATGTTACATTATCCCTTAGTTATGTCTCGTACATAAAGAATTTTTAGTCAAAAACTTGGTTTTATACGGGTTCTTTTTATTTTCTCCCCCTCCCCCCTGTCACAAACTGTCACAAATCTCGGGACCCCCCTCCCCAAGTCTGTCACACTTTCGATTTTTGTTTGTTTGAATTAACACCTAACTAAAATATTTAATTTAATACTGAAAATACACTTTACTATTATACTGCATTAAAATATAAAATTTCCACTTTAAAGTAGGGATGTTTCGGAAATGCCGGAGCCATTATGAATATATATAAATTAGGGCTCCTGCCGGAGCCTAAGCCGGATTTGTAAAAATAGCCGTATTCCGGATTTTCCGGAGCTGGAGTCGAAATCCGGTACACCTCTACTTAAAAGAACTATCAGATTATGTAAATGATTTTAATGGTAGAATAGTTAATTGTCAACAGTTGTCACAGTTATTCAATTAAACAGTTACTCAATCTAGATCGAATTTGAAATTTTTTTTTGCAAAAATTAGAGTTTAAACTTTTATAATGCACGCACATCATTTATCTGCTACCTTTTCATTTACAGTGGGTGAGGTTAAGTTTTAGATAATCTTCCTATTATGCAATCTATTGACACAGAATAAGAAATAGATTAGCGAAACTTGACCTCACTCAGTTATTAAATAATAAAAAGGAAACAAAACAGTTTGACTAAAAAAAAAGACTAGATTGACAAATTACGCGACCAACTCATGTACTATATTGAATCTGTTTATTATGGTCCTGTGACTTATGTTTAATTCAAAAATATTCACTGGACATCATCTTACAACGGTGAAGTGAATTGTTCATCCATAGTTATGACTGACATCAATCTTTCATCATCATCGTTTCCTGGTAGGATAATTGCAGACAGATCAACTCGTCCTCATCTAGCCACTCAACAGCCTCTGTATGTGCATTTATGTTCATTTTCTCTTCTGGCAATAACTGCCATGGGTTCTCTTTGTCTTCTAGAAGTGATTCTCAAAGTACGGATGCGTTTTATCTGAGTTGATTCTTGAACAGTTTGAAGGGCACATTCTCCTGAGCCCGAGCTCTGTGTTGTCCTGCATGTTTCTTCAACATTGTTTGTGAGGCAAAATATGAGTGACATACTTTGCAAAGTGGATCAAATAAGCTGGTCTGCAAAGATGGACAATAAAGATCATATGCTTGTACTTTGAAAACTCCCGTTGATCTGGGCATAATACTATCATCAAATTTGAGAGTTTGTGTCACAAACAAGGAAGCAAATTCATGAGAATCTGCATCTTCTCTTTCTGAAGCTTTAAGTCTATCAATTGTTTGGTTGATTGGAATTAGAGGAGGAATGAATCTCGAAGTTAATATAATCTGGAAATATGAGCTTCGTTCTTTGTCGCAACATTTTATATCCTGATATTTCACAAGTTGAGTGAAATATTGGCTGGTGCGAACATGATTGTAGAACCATTCCTGATCCTTCGATATTAGTCCTGCTGCATCCAATTCAGATGTATGAACAACACATTCAAGAGATACGCATTTCATGCTATTTTGACATAAATCTAATTCAATTGTTTCACACAATTTTTGAAAATAATTTTTAAAGTTACTTAAGTTCTACTAAAAAATATTAAAAAATAAATTAGAAAAAAATATATATAAAAAAATAAATGTTTGACATCACACATGGCCTGACCCCTCCCCCCCCCGTCTCAAACCGTCACACTTTCTAACACACCCCCCTCTTGGAGCGTGACGTACTTTATGGACGGCCCCTTGACACTTTTATGTCCTGTGAGATTCTTGTAATCATGTTTCATCTTCGATCCGAGACGTAAGGTGTTTGACACTTAATTAACTCCACTTTACAATAACTATGTCAGAACTTTATATAAACCGAAATAACATTTTACACATTTTTTGAAAAACATTGTTCTCAATATAATTAAGTTTTGACATAAAATTATAAGTAAAATCAGTTAAAATATAAGTTCTACTCCTTTTTATTTTCATTCCATGAATACGTGTTATTGTCCAAAGTCCAGCTACAAAGGCCACTTAAATCTGAACGAACTCCAGCTACCAAAAGGCTGTCATATTCCAAAGTCCAGCTACCAAAAGGCTGTCACATTCCAAAGTCCAGCTACCAAAAGGCTGTCACATTCCAAAGTCCAGCTACCAAAAGGCTGTCACATTCCAAAGTCCATCTACCAAAAGGCTGTCACATTCCAAAGTCCAGCTACCGAAAGGCTGTCACATTCCAAAGTCCAGCTACCAAAAGGCTGTCACATTCCAAAGTCCAGCTACCAAAAGGCTGTCACATTCCAAAGTCCAGCTACCAAAAGGCTGTCACATTCTAAAGTCCAGCTACCAAAAGGGTGCCACATTCTAAGTACAGCTACCAAAAGGCCGTCACATTCCAAAATTTGAGTTTCTGTGGAAGATGAGAGGTTCTTACACAGTGACTGTAAAAAATGAATTGTTCTCACTCTGTTTCTATTGTACCTGAAATGTTCTTACAATTTGGCCAAATGAACTGTGCTGAGAACGTGTCCGGTAACTCCAGTGGGAGCAGACCGACCAGGGGACACAATCCATCTGTGGTGTTGTGCAACTTCATTTGTATTCTGGAAATATGACCAGCTGGACTGGCCAGTCTAATTATTGTTGGATAAGTGGGGTTGGGGGTGGAATTGGCCAGTAGCTTAAAGTGAAAGACAGTTTCTCGTTAGAGTTATAGAGTATCTGTTTGTCTGTCGTCTACCGACCACCATAAACAAGAGAGATTCCAAGGTTAGTTTTATACCATTGTTTATATCTTATTCAGTCGCAGTGTCCAAGCCTGTTACACATACCGGGTATATAATGGAAGAAATAGTATGAAATAAAATTAAACATAATTTATTTCCACTGATCGAACGTTGTTGATTTTGATACATTGTAATCTAAGATAGAGGCCTACCCAATTACTTGGATTTCTCCACTGTAGCAGATACATTGTAATCACAGCTAGAGATCTAGTCGAGAACTGGAATATTCCCCTGCAGCATTTATTTCTCTCTTTGTTTCCCACCGCCCACTTATTCTGTCAGTGATGGAGCTGCTCTGTATGGACTTTGGCCAAGTTCTCTGTCCGTTGTAAACATGCCTAGACAAACTTATCATCCTTGAAAATCCAACATTTAAGTTCCGTCATCCTAAAAAAAACACTTCAGCTTACATACCACTCCCTTGTGTTCAGTTGTTTTTTCACCAAGCCCTGTGGTCAGTTGCTTACATAATGCTGCCTTGTGGTCAGTTGCTTTCATAATGCTGCCTTGTGGTCAGTTGCTTACATAATGCTGCCTTGTGGTCAGTTGCTTACATAATGCTGCCTTGTGGTCAGTTGCTTACATAATGCTGCCTTGTGCTCAGTTGTTTCCTCGCTTAGCCCTGTGGTCAGTTGCTTACATAATGCTGCCTTGTGGTCAGTTGCTTACATAATGCTGCCTTGTGGTCAGTTGCTTACATAATGGTGCCTTGTCAGTTGCTTACATAATGCTGTCTTGTGGTCAGTTGCTTACATAGTGCTGCCTTGTGGTCAGTTGCTTACATAATGCTGCCTTGTGGTCAGTTGCTTACATAATGCTGTCTTGTGGTCAGTTGCTTACATAATGCTGCCTTGTGGTCAGTTGTTTTCTCACCGAGCCCTGTGGTCAGTTGCTTACATAATGCTGAATGGTGTCAGTTGTTTCAATACAACAGCTCCTTTGAGCTCACACAAACACGCTCCACGCCAACATGCCCCTACATTCACGCACACACCTACCACTCTTATACACACATCACTCACAATACACATTTCTATGACATTCAGGCATCAGATGTTCATACAACAGGCGTGTAGGCAGCGAACCCACGCGCATCACGATCACATGCATTATACACACATGCACAAATGCAACACACACACTCATTCACACAGACGCACGCACAACACTCATATGCATGACGCTTAGGGTTTATTACATAAAAATATTGGGCGATGCTATATTGCGTCGTCCATTCATTTGTCTCCCTTGTTACACGGCAGAACAACTCCACGCCTCAAGTGTATTTCCAAATGTCCGTCTTGGACAGGGTGGAGGGGCGGACGTTTCGGCATACCTCCCCCTCCCCCACCCCCTTGGTGGTCAAGCCAACGATCCCCAATCGTAAAGACGGCCCCATAAACCAGGCGTCACGTGACATTGAGCACTTGGCGCCGTTTAATAGGGCCTCACCCCGAGACCAGTTTGGACGTTGGGAAAACCTCAAGCGTATCCTAAGAGTTTGTCCATAACTCTTGACGAGATAGGATTCCTTCCATTGTACACACATCATGTTGCCTGAAAAGACGTTTATTTAAATACGCAACTATATACTGCTGTGGGAGAAAAGTTTGTGGGGGGGGCGACAGTCAAGAATAACATGTCTTATTTATGACAGAGGTTCTTATGTTTATATTTGCATGTATTATCGGAACCCAAAGTCAGTAAATTGAAAAATGTTAGTGTTTTAATGCTGTTATTATTTTTAGAACAGTTTGATGTTCTAGAGTCCTATATTAAATACATAAAAATACTGAAAGAATCCTTATGACCTAATGTCCCTAATGACCAGCACAAGGCTGTGGACACTTGGACGTTGGGTTTGAGGGGGAGGGCCTCGGTGGGATTGGGATGGGGAAGGAACATAAACATGTTAATCATAATTTTATCCTGTAAGTCCCATTCACCACTCGGTAAAAAGACCCCACATAGTTTCCAAGACACGAATCATTTGCTCTAGTCAATCATGCGATAGCTTTATGTGAAGAATAAATGGATGTATCTTGGTTCTGTCGCTGGGACGCAGATACAGTGAGTAGCTAGAAGTTAGCTGTGGTGTTTGGCTTGACTTCCCCTCATGCACGGAAGACATAAACAAACGCACACAAACCACAAAGAAATACACACACGAAAGAATACCAAATCAGAGACAGATACGGGATAATCCTATGAACAGACAATATAGGTTGCTCTCTACTCGCCTGGGGTAAACCAGCCCTCCTTGTCTGGGGTGAACCTCCCCCTCCATGTCTGGGTGAACCGCCCCTTCCATGTCTGGGGTGAACCGCCCCCTCCATGTCTGGGGTGAACCGCCCCCTCCATGTCTGGGGTGTACCGCCCCTTCCATGTCTGGAGTGAACCGCCCCCTCCATGTCTGGGGTGAACCGCCCCTTCCATGTCTGGGGTGAACCGCCCTCTCCATATCTGGGGTGAACCGCCCCCTCCATGTCTGGGGTGAACCGCCCCTTCCATGTCTGGGGTGAACCGCCCCTTCCATGTCTGGGGTGAACCGCCCCCTCCTTGTCAGGGGGGAACTTCCCCCTCCATGTCAGGGGTGTACCGCCCCCTCTATGTCTGGGGTGAACCGCCCCTCCATGTCTGGGGTGAACCGCCCCCTCCGTGCCTGGGGTGAACCGCCACCTCCCCCACAGCTTTTAAATAACCGCCCTCTCCTTCCTTGATGTTAAACTGCCCCCTCATCCCCTGGGGGGCACTCCTTTGGGCTCCCCTCCAAGTGTTACTAGACCGAATTAGGCTTACCAAGACCGGATAAGGGTTAAGGTTACTAGAAAGGGTTAGGCTTTAGTATTTGTGGTTATCAATATACATATAGCATCATGCGGATTGGGGATTTCTTTCTGCGAGGTGTTGGCTTTAAGAGCTTGCTCAAGCTTGGTGTTAAGTTGATCACTTATCTCAGGGCAGTTGATATTCTGCGTGTTGATGCGAGTTTTACCCTTGCTCTTAGAGTGACACAATTTCTTTGGTATTAATTTGATTCTGCTTGCGACCAAAGAGTGGTCTGTGTCACAGTCGGCAATGTGGTAGCTGCGTGTTTGGAGCACACTGGCCAGATCAGATCGCCTGGTGAGAACCAGATCAAGCTGGTGCCAGTGCTTGGAGCGGGGATGTCTCCAAGACACTTTGTGGATGTCCTTGCATTTGAAGAATGTGTTAGTTACACACAGATTGTGAGTACTGCATAGCTCGAGCAGTCGCTGGCCGTTGTTATTAATTTTACCAATGCCATGTAAGCCAATGCTGGTGGACCAGGCTTTGTGATCTGCACCTACCCTGGCGTTGAAGTCACCGAGGAGGTATAGACTCTCATATGTGGGAATATTTGCTACTGCGGAGTCTAGAGCCTCATAGAAGTTGTCTTTTAGCTCTTCTTCGGAGCAGAGAGTTGGTGCATACAGGCTGAGGATATAGGCTGCGCCAGATGATGTTGAAAGTTTAATGCCGAGTATCCTCTCAGTGCCAAGTGCCGCCAGTTCAACGTATGACATAAGAGAGTTTTTTATGGCAAAAACAACGCCATGCTGCCTTGGTCTGTCTGATGGTAGTCCTTGCCAGACAAATGTGTAGTTGGCCTAATTTGTAATTTGCAATGTATGGCACTTCTGTCTGTCCGTGACGCTACTAATTTTAGAAAGTAGCGCACCAAATTACTGCACCAAAAATAACTCTTTTCGAACTTTCCGCATAAAATTGTTCATTAAGAAAATACATGAATAAAATAAAATAAATAAAACAAATGAAAGTTCTGTATTACATTATTTTTTAATTATGATGTGCATTTTTTCAAAATAAATAGATTTCAGCTGAAATGTATTGATTTAGAAAACTTCCGTCATTTTTGACGGGTAATACACTAGTAATTCTATAAGCTCGCGTGAACTTTTTTTACCCTTGTTACATCCTCGAGTTATGTGAAGATCTAATACATGTGCATGTTTTTATCTCTCTTACACTGAATGGCTTACAAGAGAAACTCGTGCCTCGCGTGCTGATCAGGTCCTTAGACATGGTGCCAAAGATTATTGATAAGAGAACTGTATTGTTGGTGAAATCTGGTGGAGGAAAGCTCTTGAATTCTGGCTAGTGACCTCTAGGGGGTGGGGGACAGCTGGTGAATCCAGGGGGGGGGGAGAAAGCTATTGAACAGGGCTTGGGCGAGTCTGGAAAAAAACACAATAGAGAATGATTGTATCGGCTTCCTGGGCAAACAATATATATATATAACTTTTTGTTTAAAATGTTTTTTCTTTAAATAAAAATTTAGCTGCGATATCTAGTCCCAGTGAACATGAACATGAATCAGTTTCAGTCTGTGGTAAGATAACTAGTGACGTCTGGGAAAACCTAACTAATGAATTCTGGTTGACGATAACTCTGAAACACTCAGGCAGAAAAACTAATGAGTGTACCATAACTCGTGTACCATAACTCGTGTACCATAACTCGTGTACCATAACTCGTGCACCATAACTCGTGTACCATAACTCGTGTACCATAACTCGTGTACCATAACTCGTGTACCATAACTCGTGTACCATAACTCGTGTACCATAACTCGTGTACCATAACTCGTGTACCATAACTCGTGTACCATAACTCGTGTACCATAACTCGTGAATTCTCTGGAATGCAACATTTCCACCTAATTACATTGAAAAACATGATTTTACACTTCATCCCCTAAAATATAATTATCCATCTCATCCACTGAAATATAATACTCCACCTCATCCATTAAAATGTGATGTCCACCTCATCCACTAACATATGAGTGTTCACCTTATCCACTCAAATATGATTATCCACTTTATCCACTCAAATATGATTATCCACTTTATCCAAATATGATTATCCACCTTATCAACTCATATATGATTATCAATCATAATCCAGTGGTTGAAATCTCCCAGTGACCAACAAAGTTCAATAGTAACCGAATAGTAACATGACAATGATAACACCGTAACACTAGGGTAACATGACAAGCCCGCTTGATGGGGGCTGGTCGGCTCTCCAGCATACAATCCAATTGGACGGAGCAGGGGCCCAGCAGCTGTCAAATCCAATAAGACTGGTCCTACTCTTCAGTGTCCTGGCCAGGGTGATGAACTCATGGCCAATAGAGGTGAAGGAATGTGATGAACTCATGGACAATAGAGGTGAAGGAATGTGATGAACTTATGGCCAAAAGAGGTGAAGGAATGTGATGAACTCATGTCCAATAGAGGTGAAGGAATGTGATGAACTCATGGCCAATAGAGGTGAAGGAATGTGATGAACTTATGGCCAATAGAGGTGAAGGAATGTGATGAACTCATGGCCAAGAGAGGTGAAGGAATGTGATGAACTCATGGCCAATAGAGGTGAAGGAATGTGATGAACTCATGGACAATAGAGGTGAAGGAATGTGATGAACTCATGGCCAATAGAGGTGAAGGAATGTGATGAACTCATGGACAATAGAGGTGAAGGAATGTGATGAACTTATGTCCAATAGAGGTGAAGGAATGTGATGAACTTATGGCCAATAGAGGTGATGGAATGTGATGAACTTATGTCCAATAGAGGTGAAGGAATGTGATGAACTTATGGCCAATAGAGGTGATGGAATGTGATGAACTTATGTCCAATAGAGGTGAAGGAATGTGATGAACTTATGGCCAATAGAGGTGATGGAATGTGATGAACTTATGTCCAATAGAGGTGAAGGAATGTGATGAACTTATGGCCAATAGAGGTGAAGGAATGTGATGAACTCATGGCCAAGAGAGGTGATGGAATGTGATGAACTCATGGCCAAGAGAGGTGAAGGAATGTGATGAACTCATGTCCAATAGAGGTGAAGGAATGTGATGAACGTATGGCCAATAGAGGTGATGGAATGTGATGAACTTATGTCCAATAGAGGTGAAGGAATGTGATGAACTCATGTCCAATAGAGGTGATGGAATGTGATGAACTTATGGCCAATAGAGGTGAAGGAATGTGATGAACTTATGGCCAAGAGAGGTGATGGAATGTGATGAACTCATGGCCAATAGAGGTGATGGAATGTGATGAACTTATGGCCAATAGAGGTGAAGGAATGTGATGAACTTATGGCCAAGAGAGGTGATGGAATGTGATGAACTCATGTCCAATAGAGGTGAAGGAATGTGATGAACTTATGGCCAATAGAGGTGATGGAATGTGATGAACTTATGGCCAATAGAGGTGAAGGAATGTGATGAACTTATGGCCAAGAGAGGTGATGGAATGTGATGAACTCATGTCCAATAGAGGTGAAGGAATGTGATGAACTTATGGCCAATAGAGGTGAAGGAATGTGATGAACTCATGTTCAAGAGAGGTGAAGGAATGTGATGAACTTATGGCCAATAGAGGTGAAGGAATGTGATGAACTTATGGCCAATAGAGGTGAAGGAATGTGATGAACTTATGGCCAATAGAGGTGAAGGAATGTGATGAACTCATGGCCAATAGAGGTGAAGGAATGTGATGAACTTATGGCCAATAGAGGTGATGGAATGTGATGAACTTATGTCCAATAGAGGTGAAGGAATGTGATGAACTCATGTCCAATAGAGGTGATGGAATGTGATGAACTCATGTCCAATAGAGGTGATGGAATGTGATGAACTTATGGCCAATAGAGGTGAAGGAATGTGATGAACTTATGGCCAAGAGAGGTGATGGAATGTGATGAACTCATGTCCAATAGAGGTGAAGGAATGTGATGAACTTATGGCCAATAGAGGTGAAGGAATGTGATGAACTCATGTTCAAGAGAGGTGAAGGAATGTGATGAACTTATGGCCAATAGAGGTGAAGGAATGTGATGAACTTATGGCCAATAGAGGTGAAGGAATGTGATGAACTTATGGCCAATAGAGGTGAAGGAATGTGATGAACTTATGGCCAATAGAGGTGAAGGAATGTGATGAACTTATGGCCAATAGAGGTGAAGGAATGTGATGAACTTATGGCCAATAGAGGTGAAGGAATGTGATGAACTTATGGCCAATAGAGGTGAAGGAATGTGATGAACTTATGGCCAATAGAGGTGAAGGAATGTGATGAACTCATGGCCAATGGAGGTGAAGGAATGTGATGAACTCATGTCCAATAGAGGTGAAGGAATGTGATGAACTTATGGCCAATAGAGGTGAAGGAATGTGATGAACTTATGGCCAATAGAGGTGAAGGAATGTGATGAACTTATGGCCAATAGAGGTGAAGGAATGTGATGAACTCATGTCCAAGAGAGGTGAAGGAATGTGATGAACTTATGGCCAATAGAGGTGAAGGAATGTGATGAACTTATGGCCAATAGAGGTGAAGGAATGTGATGAACTTATGGCCAATAGAGGTGAAGGAATGTGATGAACTCATGTCCAAGAGAGGTGAAGGAATGTGATGAACTTATGGCCAATAGAGGTGAAGGAATGTGATGAACTTATGGCCAATAGAGGTGAAGGAATGTGATGAACTTATGGCCAATAGAGGTGAAGGAATGTGATGAACTCATGTCCAAGAGAGGTGAAGGAATGTGATGAACTTATGGCCAATAGAGGTGAAGGAATGTGATGAACTTATGGCCAATAGAGGTGAAGGAATGTGATGAACTTATGGCCAATAGAGGTGAAGGAATGTGATGAACTTATGGCCAATAGAGGTGAAGGAATGTGATGAACTTATGGCCAATAGAGGTGAAGGAATGTGATGAACTTATGGCCAATAGAGGTGAAGGAATGTGATGAACTTATGGCCAATAGAGGTGAAGGAATGTGATGAACTTATGGCCAATAGAGGTGAAGGAATGTGATGAACTCATGTCCAAGAGAGGTGAAGGAATGTGATGAACTTATGGCCAATAGAGGTGAAGGAATGTGATGAACTTATGGCCAATAGAGGTGAAGGAATGTGATGAACTCATGTCCAAGAGAGGTGAAGGAATGTGATGAACTTATGGCCAATAGAGGTGAAGGAATGTGATGAACTTATGGCCAATAGAGGTGAAGGAATGTGATGAACTTATGGCCAATAGAGGTGAAGGAATGTGATGAACTTATGGCCAATAGAGGTGAAGGAATGTGATGAACTCATGTCCAAGAGAGGTGAAGGAATGTGATGAACTTATGGCCAATAGAGGTGAAGGAATGTGATGAACTTATGGCCAATAGAGGTGAAGGAATGTGATGAACTTATGGCCAATAGAGGTGAAGGAATGTGATGAACTTATGGCCAATAGAGGTGAAGGAATGTGATGAACTTATGGCCAATAGAGGTGAAGGAATGTGATGAACTTATGGCCAATAGAGGTGAAGGAATGTGATGAACTTATGGCCAATAGAGGTGAAGGAATGTGATGAACTTATGGCCAATAGAGGTGAAGGAATGTGATGAACTTATGGCCAATAGAGGTGAAGGAATGTGATGAACTTATGGCCAATAGAGGTGAAGGAATGTGATGAACTTATGGCCAATAGAGGTGAAGGAATGTGATGAACTTATGGCCAATAGAGGTGAAGGAATGTGATGAACTTATGACCAATAGAGGTGATGGAATGTGATGAACTCATGGCCAAGAGAGATGAACATACTTTTAGATATGTCTCGTAAATAAAGGATTTATAGTCAAAAACTTTGTTTTTACTTTTTTTTTATAAATGGATTAATTCGTTTCTAATATGAGTAATGATCTGTATGTTGGAATAGGCGCCGTTGTATGGAAAGGTCTCCCTAAAATTAGAATGGGAATATCCTTATAGTGACAGAATCAAACGCGTAGAACAGCAATTAAGAAAATATACTCAATTATTTTGGGGATATGTTAAAAAAAAGACATAATAACATTTATTAAGAGACTCATGTTTGAAACAAAGATGTTTATAGTGACTATATATCTTTATGTGTAGCAAATAGGTCTAAATATTACTAAGTATAGTTTGGCAAACATCAATTATATTCTTTCATTTAATCTATCTTGACGATAATAAACATAAGTTCCTGTTGCATTAAACCCTTAATCATTTGGTAAAATATATTTTGGTCTACATAAAAAGATCTATGTTACATTAACATATGTTTGATATGTGGAACTAACTTATGGTCTAGGTCTAGAAATGAAGATCAATGTTACATTAAAATATGAAGCAAATATAAAACTACGTCTAGACTATAGACAACACGATCTATGATGCATTAAAATCCGTAGCAAATGTGAAACTAACTTATGGTCCATATAACGATATCAACGTTACAATCCAATCTTTTGTAATTGTGGTCCACTTATTACCCATTTAACTAAATCAAAGTACTCAACATATTATGTGAACTTCCACACACCACATATTATATCGTCTATATTCTCGCCCTTTGTAGTACATGAATAAATGAACACTATCGATGTTGTCTTGAAATTAATATCTTATGTTCTTCTAAAATCTTACAAACATGCGTTAGCTTTGATATATTTCTCATTTATTTGTGTGCCTATTACGTTTTATATACTAAAGGTGTTACTTTGTTCTTTTACACTTTTGGTGATGATTGTTTCAGTGTTTAACTCATATTTAAACTTTGCCCCCACCCCATCCCCACCACTTCCCAACTAGCAATCCAAAAACTACAGCAATATCTTATTCTATTTCTTTGTGTTTGTAACACCATCCCTCATCTTATTCTCTACCTTTGTGTTGCTAACACCATCCCTCATCTTATTCTCTATCTTTGTGTTTGTAACACCATCCCTCACTTTATTTTATATCTTTGTGTTTCTAACACCATCCCTCACTTTATTTTATACCTGTGTGTTTGTAACACCATCACTCACGTTATTCCATATCTTTGTGTTTGTAACACCATCACTCACCTTATTTTATATCTTTGTGTTTGTAACACCATCACTCACGTTATTCCATATCTTTGTGTTTGTAACACCATCCATCACCTTATTATATATCTATGTGTTTGTAACACCATCCCTCACCTTATTTTATATCTTTGTGTTTGTAGCACCATCCATCACCTTATTATATATCTATGTGTTTGTAACACCATCCATCACCTTATTATATATCTATGTGTTTGTAACACCATCCATCACCTTATTATATATCTATGTGTTTGTAACACCATCCATCACCTTATTATAATATATCTATGTGTTTGTAACACCATCCATCACCTTATTATATATCTATGTGTTGTTCTATCGCTCTTTTAGAAATCGGTCAACGTGCTCATAATGGTTTTCTCTTAACTAATTCTACGCCCCTGAATAGCTGTAGGTCACCTGGTTACCCGTCTCAGATTATAGTTTTAGACTGGAAGCCGTGCGATTTTTCTCCCGTTTATTTGATAGACCTGGGATCAAAGCAAAGGTTTAATAGACTCTCAACGCGTGTGTATTTTCTCTTGGAAATCGACACCTTTATTAAGTAGTTCAAACCGTAACAAACATTTGGTGAAGTGTGTAAACAAACGGCCGATATCCAGGTAAATTAACAACAGCAATATAACCAATGGCTGGTTAAATTATTAGAAACACAACCAATGGCTGGTTAAATTATTAGAAACACAACCAATGGCTTGTTAATTAACAACAGCAACACAACCAATGGCTTGTTAATTAACAACATCAACACAACCAATGGCTTGTTAATTAACAACAGCAACACAACCAATGGCTTGTTAATTAACAACAGCAACACAACCAATTGCTTGTTAATTAACAACAGAAACACAACCAATGGCTTGTTAATTAACAACAGCAACACAACCAATAGCTGGTTAAATAATGTACACGGTCAATAACCAGGTAAGTTAACAGCAACTGCACAACCAAGACCTGGTAAATTAACAATAAAACAACTAATAGCCAAGTAGATTAGAAATCACAACAAACAACTAATAGCCAAGTAGATTAGAAATAACATCAAACAACTAATAGCCAAGTAGATTAGAAATAACATCAAACAACTAATAGCCAAGTAGATTAGAAATAACATCAAACAACTAATAGCCAAGTAGATTAGAAATAACATCAAACAACTAATAGCCAAGTAGATTAGAAAAAACATCAAACAACTAATAACCAAGTAGATTATAAATAACATCAAACAACTAATAGCAAAGTAGATTAGAAATAACATCAAACAACCAATAGCCAAGTAGATTAGAAATAACATCAAACAACTAATAGCCAAATAGATTAGAAATAACATCAAACGGCCAATAGCCAGGTAACGTAATAACCAAAATAAACAGTTAACTGCATTTAAGGGCGAGATGGAGACTTGTCTGCTAAAGTGGGATACGGTTTTTTAGGCTAGTGTGTCTTATTAGGCTCTTCTTATAAATTGATTTTGTTTACATTCTGTCTTCGTCCCGCCAAGTACAGTTATGCCTCGCGTAACCTGACTCCACAGACTCTAGCGTTATAGAGAGCTGATTTTATTTTGAAACCATGTTTCCTGTCGGAAGTGGATAAATCTAATGGGGTACACGAGTTAATCACCTAAATATACATGATGCCCCGGTAAGGCTAACTTCTCTATTGTTAACTTTTAGCTAAATTCACTATTGCCAATTTTTTGGTTAACTCACTGTTGCTAACGTTAAGCTAAATTTACTATTGTCAATATTTTGGTCTAATCTCATTATTGCCGATAAGATAAAATTGCCAACATTCGTTTGTCCACTTTTGGAAAAACTCAATGCTGCCAACATTGTCTAAATTGACTTTCCGAATACGTTTGTACCCATGAATGGGTGGGGGCGGCACTAGTAAAGTTTGATCAATTCTATCCACCCCCTCCCCCACTTTCCACACCCATGCAGTTTTTGTGTGTGTATTTTTTGTCTGTTATGTCCCCGGCCCATCAGCCCCCATCCTCATTCGCCCCTGTTTAGTCTCTATTTGAGAGAAGGACAAAACCATGTTTGGATTTGATTCACGTCATCTGCCCATTCACTGGCCGCCTGTCTGTCTTTCCGTTTGTTACATCCGACTGACAGAACCTTTTTCTATTCAATTATTCAACTTCGGGCACAATGCTCGTCAACTGACTCCAAGACGTGCTTGAAGACATGCGTCAGGTGTCCAGTTGATCGACGATAGGATACTGTTTCCAGTAGAATTGCGATAGGGCGCTGCGCCCATTTGACTGCATGCAATAGGGCAATGCGTACATTTGACTGCATGCAATAGGGCGCCCATTTGATTGCATGCAATAGGGCGCTGCGTTCATTTGACTGCATGCAATAAGGCGCTGCGTCCATTTGAACTGCGATAGGGCGTTGCGTCCATTTGAACTGCCATAGGGCACTGCGTCCATTTGAACTGCCATAGGGCGCTGCGTCGATTTGAACTGCGATAGGGCGCTGCGTCCATTTGAACTGCCATAGGGCACTGAGTCCATTTGAACTGCGAAAGGGCACTGTGTCCATTTGAACTGCCATAGGGCACTGCGTCCATTTGAACTGCCATAGGGCACTGCGTCCATTTGAACTGCGATAGGGCGCTGCGTCCATTTGAACTGCGATAGGGCGCTGCGTCCATTTGAACTGCCATATGGCACTGCGTCCATTTGAACTGCGATAGGGCACTGCGTCCATTTGAACTGCCATTGGGCGCTGCGTCCATTTGAACTGCGATAGGGCGCTGCGACCATTTGAACTGCGATAGGGCACTGCGTCCATTTGAACTGCGATAGGGCGCTGCGTCCATTTGAACTGCCATAGGGCACTGCGTCCATTTGAACTGCCATAGGGCGCTGCATCCATTTGAACTGCCATAGGGCGCTGCGTTCATTTGAACTGCCATAGGGCGCTGCGTCCATTTGAACTGCCATAGGGCGCTGCGTCCATTTGAACTGCCATATGCCGCTGCGTCCATTTGAACTGCTATGGGCGATGTTTAAAAAGCACATCAACATTGAGCTAATGTTGTGTTCAATCAAAATGCAAAACTTCTTTGAGATGAGGATATCCCCATTTAGTGCCTGGAAACTGAGGAGACCAAGACTTTCTCAGTAAATCTGAATGTTTGTAGTAATGAAATGTTATATTTATGTATGTACAGTAACCCTCGTATGTATTTATTATATTTATGTATGTACAGTAACCCTCGTATGTATTTATTATATTTATGTATGTACAGTAACCCTCGTATGTATTTATTATATTTATGTATGTACAGTAACCCTCGTATGTATTTATTATATTTATGTATGTACAGTAACCCTCGTATGTATTTATTATATTTATGTATGTACAGTAACCCTCGTATGTATTTATTATATTTATGTATGTACAGTAACCCTCGTATGTATTTATTATATTTATGTATGTACAGTAACCCTCGTATGTATTTATTTTGACATATATTTTATCTTATTTTGAATATATTATTAACTGTGTTATACCACGATTAAATATATATAATATACACAATACACATGTATATGGGTGTGTTTAGCAGAGCAAATATACTTTTTTAAAAAATGCTAAAAATTCATTAGTAAAATTAGTAATAATTAATTCTTATAAATAATTTTTTTAATGGCGTTATTATTCATTTATACATTTTTTTCAATTAATGTAATCACTTATCTCGACTCAAGTGTAATTCCTTTTATTAAATCCCTTTTATTATTAAATCCCATATATTAACTTTACCGCCTCTCTCTCTCTCTCTCTCTCTCTCTCTCTCTCTCTCTCTCTCTCTCTCTCTCTCTCTCTCTCTCTCTCTCTCTCTCTCCCTCCCTCTCTCTCTCTCTCTCTCTCTCTCTCTCTCTCTCTCTCTCTCTCTCTCTCTCCTCTCTCTCTCTCTCTCCTCTCTCTCTCTCTCTCCTCTCTCTCTCTCTCTCTCTCCTCTCTCTCTCTCTCTCCTCTCTCTCTCTCTCTTTCTCTCTTTCTCTCTTTCTCTCTCTCTCTCTCTCTGTCTCTCTCTGTCTCTCTCTGTCTCTATGTCTCTCTGTCTCTCTGTCTTGGGCGGGCGGAAAAACAAAAGTAAAACATGACACACTTCCCGTGATGCTATCGAGCTGACCTTTTGCACATATACATGTGTCACCTAACAATGCATCGTATCAAAATTTCAGATCGATCGAACGTACCGTAATTAAATTGATGCATTTTTAGTTTATCTCTATACAACATATGTAATTCAATTTCACAGCTCGTTATTGTTTTCCTTCCACGTTCCAGTTGAGTTCACGCCACCCGTCGATGTCCGCACCCCCTCGCCCCTTCCCCCGGTTTTAAAGCCAGGGGAGATAATTTGGTTTCAGTCTGTAAATGTGTGTCGCGTTTGAACATAATCAATACTTTTAGTTATATCTCATACATAAGGGATTTATAGTCAAAACTTTGTTTTTACGGTTTTTTTTTATTCATGTTGAGGTGGTGTGGAGACCACTCAAGGTAGAGATTGAAGTTGATGGTAAAGGTTGGGGGGGGGGCAGTGCGTCAGGATGCCATGATGTAACCATTCTAAATGACACCACATAATGTGGTGTCGCTAACCCTAGCCCTAACAATTTGTGTCCCTTACCCTAAACCTAAACAAATGTGTGTCCCCTACCCTAAACAATTATGTGTCGCTAACCCTAACCCCTCAACAATTTGTGTCGCTAACCCTAATCCTAAACAATGTTGTGTCCCGTACCGTAACCCTAATCAATGTTGTGTCGCTAACCCTAACCCTAAACAATGTTATGTCGCTAACCCTAACCCTAATCAATGTTGTGTCGCTAACCCTAACCCTAAACAATGTTATGTCGCTAACCCTAACCCTAAACAATGTTATGTCGCTAACCCTAACCCTAAACAATGTTATGTCGCTAACCCTAACCCTAAACAATGTTATATCGCTTCTGTTGTAGAGAAGTTCAAATAAAAACTGAGCCATCCCTTGTCTTTTACCCCTTCCCCCCGTGGCCCCGCAATCCACTGTCCCACTATTGTATACGATAAAGTTGAACACATTTTGTCTGGACGGGGTCGCTGAATGGCTTTTCTCCTCTCGGCCACAGCTCGTGATGTTGCTGACAATGTTTCATTGTGGTGGAGTCCGTGCAGCTCTAGGAGCTCACCCATTGTTGGCCGAGTCTCTCGTATCACGAGCCGGTCTCCATCACGCAGCTCGAGGTTTTGTCGAGTGTCCTAGCGGCACGCGCGGGGTGTCTCTTTTGTTGATCATATCGATCTAACAAATATTTCACACCCCCCTCCCCCGTCAACTACCTTATTTTGGTACAAAAATTAAGTTTACTATGCTGGTGCGCATGCGTGCCGGAATGAGACTCAAGGCTTATCTTCTAACCAATGTTTCCATTAATGAAAGTACTCAACTCTTCTGTACCACTAATGTAGGCTCATGTTTTCCAACCAATATTGCTACCATAGGTAGCACTCAAATACTGTATAGGTCTATTATTTTTCTCAAGTCATCATTTCTATTGTATAAAGTGCAAAACCTTTTTGTAGGTCTCATATTTTTCAAACAATAATTCTACTGACAGCTACTGTCTAAGTCTCATATTTTACTCTGAGAAAGTCCAACCATAGACAGCTCAATTCGTCAAAGAAGATTTCATCTGAGCCCGTAATCCCATCGTTTTTGTTGGGATTATTTGGTCACATTATTTAGTTTGATAATTGCCTTGAATTTTGGTAAGAGATATAATTTTGTATACAACGCCGTGAAGGTTTTGAAAAATGGTGTCCGTCTCTCTACCTCTTTATCCGCACCATATTCATGATCCCAAGCCACGGATCGCCGTCTTATATGTGTGTGATTTCTTCTCTCATTGTCCAACTAAATCTTCTCTATTGGACATACTATGGTCTGATGAAACAAGCAGTTGGTCACAAAGGTATACCAGCTGTTGAAGTTACAAACAACCGACTTTGGGAAAAGGGGGGGGGGTGTCTTCGATTTGTTAGCAAAACAAGGCGAAAATTCTCCTGAGGGAGTTCATCTCAAAAAAGGGGTTGGGGACGTAAAACTTCTAGGGTAGGTCAACTCTTAAAGGGAGGGGGTGGGCTTCATCCTTCTGAATGAGATCAATTCAGGGGTAAAGATTCCCACCCCAAAGATGCCACGCGGCAGACATCCTGGAGTGGTGGAGTGTGACCAAAAACTCCGGCATGCACGCAAAAAAAAAGAAAGAAAAAAATAAAATTAAAAGAAAGAAAGCTATAAAATATTAAAATAATACATTAATACATGTTTATTAATTTCATGTGAAGCTACACATAGATATAATGATTTTGTCAACATTCCTACTCTAATAACGATCTTCCCATCTACCTCTCATCTACCCTCTAATTTCTCATCTATTCCACCACATCTAATCTCTACTTTCTCATCCATCCCCCACCTCTTATCTACCCTCTAATTTCTCATCAACCCCCCACGTCTCATCTACCCTCTAATTTCTCATCTACTCCCCCCCACGTCTCATCTATCCTCTAATTTCTTATCTACCCCCTTAAACGTCTCATCTATCCTCTAATTTCTCATCTACCCTCTAATTTCTTTTCTACGCCCTTAAACGTCTCATCTATCCTCTAATTTCTCATCTACCCTCTAATTTCTTATCTACGCCCCACCTCTCATCTACCCTCTAATTTCTCATCTACCCCCCCCACGTCTCATCTATCCTCTAAATTCTCATCTACCCTCTAATTTCTCATCTATCCTCTAATTTCTCATCTAACCCGCGCCCCCACGTCTCATTTACCCTCTAATTTCTCATCTACCCTCTAATTTCTGATCTAACCCGCGCCCCCACCTCTCATCTACCCTCTAATTTCTCATCTAACCCGCGCCCCCACCTCTCATCTACCCTCTAATTTCTCATCTAACCCGCGCCCCCACCTCTCATCTACCCTCTAATTTCTCATCTACCCCCCCACGTCTCATCTATCCTCTAAATTCTCATCTACCCTCTAATTTCTCATCTATCCTCTAATTTCTCATCTAACCCGCACCCCCACGTCTCATTTACCCTCTAATTTCTCATCTACCCTCTAATTTCTCATCTATCCCCCCACGTCTCATCTACCCTCTAATTTCTTATCTAACCCCCCCCCACGTCTCATCTATCCTCTAATTTCTCATCTACCCTCTAATTTATTATCTACCCCCCACGTCTCATCTACCCTCTAATTTCTCATCTACCCCCCACGTCTCCTCTACTCTCTAATTTCTCATCTACCCCCCACGTCTCCTCTACTCTCTAATTTCTCATCTACCCCCCACGTCTCCTCTACTCTCTAATTTCTCATCTACCCCCCCACGTCTCATCTATCCCCACGTCTTATCTACCCTCTAATTTCTCATCTACCCCCCACGTCTCCTCTACTCTCTAATTTCTCATCTACCCCCCACGTCTCATCTATCCCCACGTCTTATCTACCCTCTAATTTCTCATCTACCCCCCCACGTCTCCTCTACTCTCTAATTTCTTATCTACCCCCCACGTCTCATCTACCCTCTAATTTCTCATCTACCCCCCCCCCACGTCTCCTCTACTCTCTAATTTCTCATCTACCCCCCACGTCTCCTCTACTCTCTAATTTCTCATGTAACCCCCCACGTCTCATATATCACATAATTTCTCATCTAACCTCCCCCCCACGTCTCATCTACCCTCTAATTTCTCATCTACCCCCCACGTCTCCTCTACTCTCTAATTTCTCATCTACCCCCCACGTCTCCTCTACTCTCTAATTTCTCATGTAACCCCCCACGTCTCATATATCCTCTAATTTCTCATCTAACCTCCCCCCACGTCTCATCTACCCTCTAATTTCTCATCTACCCCCCACGTCTCCTCTACTCTCTAATTTCTCATCTACCCCCCACGTCTCATCTACCCTCTAATTTCTAATCTACCCCCACGTCTCGTCTACTCTCTCATTTCTCATCTACCCCCCCACGACCCATGTACCCTCTAATTTCTTATCTGACCTCCCCCACGTCTCCTCTACTCTCTTATTTCTCATCTATCCCCCCACGACTCATCTACCCTCTAATTTCTCATCTACCCCCCACGTCTCATCTACCCTCTAATTTCTAATCTACCCCCCACGTCTCGTCTACTCTCTAATTTCTCATCTACCCCCCCCCACGACTCATCTACCCTCTAATTTCTCATCTACCCCCCCACGACTCATCTACCCTCTAATTTCTCATCTACCCTCTACTTTCTCATCTACCCTCCCCCCACGTCTCATCTACCCCCACGACCCATCTACCCCCCCCACGACTCATCTACCCTCTAATTTCTAATCTATTCTGCCACCTCATCCACCCGCCACCCCCTCCCCCTGTCATCAAACCTCCAGCCTCTCATATATCCCCGCCCTCCCACCACCATTCATTCCTTTCCGTAACCGTTACAACCTGCCTGTGTGCAATGTTTACATTTAGACAGGTTTGAGTTCTTGATGGCCAGGATAAGGTAACTCCCCCCTAGCCTGAAATTAGTTGTATTACAATGAAGGGAATATCTAATACAAATCGACTATGCGCCCCCCTCCCCCGGGGTCCATCAGCCGTCCTAAAAATGTATAACGATCCTGCATGACAAATAGGATCGCCTCCCCCCCACCCCTCGTCATCCAAACTGTTGCATGTGATCTCCATACTTTAGTAGAGCAGACACGGGTGTGTGCCTGAGGAACTGCGATGAATATTTCAACAAACTACTACGTCATCTTGTCGTCGTCTGGTTGTTGTGGTAAGAGTACACAATGAAATAAAGAACGTCGGCTGCTGATCTCTTGTTCCTCTTCTTCCGCAGTTAACTTAGCAGCCCGCGTCACATGACACCACCAATTCTCCGCGGTAGATTATTATTATTTGTTCACTTCTATAGCGCAGTACTCCAGCCTACAGCTGGGCTCACAGCGCTTTACAAACATGTTCAACAACTACATAAACTGCATCATCATCAACAGTTCATCACCCTCATAGACTGTTAATTTGATAGAGCGAGAGCAGTGCACCTCATCGCTTATCCGCCCGAAACAGGTGTAAAGAGTGTCCTTAGCGAAAAAGGAATCCATGATGAAGATCCTTATCCAGAAATAATAACAAGACAAATACACACAATTAAATTAAGAGTTCGAGGCTATGCATGCCTGTTATGCGTAGTCTCGTTCTAAAGATTCCACCAAGAAATTTAATCGCAATGGTCGTCCCGTGGTTCGTTGTAGTCTCTGTCACTTCCATCAGGTTGAACCACATTTATGCATGATTTTATTGTCTACATGGATTACATTTGCCCAATCTATTAGCACTGGAGCATCATAACTAACCCAGGGCTTCCCAAACGTTTTGAATCTCGAAGGCCCGATAAGAATACTTTTTTAAATAGTGGATCGCCTCGGGCCGTCCCTGTGTCTTACAAGTGTCAATTAAGTTTTTAAAATGATTTATTTCCGGAGGGGGTGGGTTGGGTGACGCCCCTGAGAACTGGAGCACGTGTTGTCAAACACTAATTGTTAACGGTGGCCAACAGACGCACTGCTCCTGTCTGACAGACGGTCGTCAGGAGTTCGATTAATGGTAAAATGTGCTCCACGATCTCTTTAATTAACAGCAATCGAAGACAAAGAAAATCACTTTTTTAAAGGACTCTTTATTAATATGTATCACTCTTAAAATACATGTTTATGAAACAGAACATGTTTGCAACTGAAATGAAAGTACTCAAACAAATGGAGTTTATATTGAATGGGTTTGTATAACAGTTTGACATGTATGTTGGTTTTTTTAAAATAACATTGCTTGAAAGTGTAACCAGAGTGCCTGTGTTTATATATGCATTGTGCCCTGTGTGCCGGTGGATGTGTTTATATATACATTGTGCCCTGTGTGCCGGTGGATGTGTTTATATATACATTGTGCCCTGTGTGCCGGTGGATGTGTTTATATATACATTGTGTCCTGTGTGCCGGTGGATGTGTTTATATATATGCATTGTGTCCTGTGTGCCGGTGGATGTGTTTATATATACATTGTGCCCTGTGTGCCGGTGGATGTGTTTATATATACATTGTGCCCTGTGTGCCGGTGGATGTGTTTATATATACATTGTGTCCTGTGTGCCGGTGGATGTGTTTATATATACATTGTGCCCTGTGTGCCGGTGGATGTGTTTATATATACATTGTGCCCTGTGTGCCGGTGGATGTGTTTATATATACATTGTGTCCTGTGTGCCGGTGGATGTGTTTATATATATGCATTGTGTCCTGTGTGCCGGTGGATGTGTTTATATATATACATTGTGCCCTGTGTGCCGGTGGATGTGTTTATATATACATTGTGCCCTGTGTGCCGGTGGATGTGTTTATATATACATTGTGCCCTGTGTGCCGGTGGATGTGTTTATATATACATTGTGTCCTGTGTGCCGGTGGATGTGTTTATATATATGCATTGTGTGCCCTGTGTGCCGGTGGATGTGTTTATATATACATTGTGCCCTGTGTGCCGGTGGATGTGTTTATATATACATTGTGCCCTGTGTGCCGGTGGATGTGTTTATATATACATTGTGTCCTGTGTGCCGGTGGATGTGTTTATATATATGCATTGTGTCCTGTGTGCCGGTGGATGTGTTTATATATATGCATTGTGTCCTGTGTGCCGGTGGATGTGTTTATATACATGCATTGTGTCCTGTATGCCGGTGGATGTGTTTATATATATGCACTGTGTCCTGTATGCCGGTGGATGTGTTTATATATACATTGTGTCCTGTGTGCCGGTGGATGTGTTTATATATATGCATTGTGCCCTGTGTGCCGGTGGATGTGTTTATATAAACATTGTGCCCTGTGTGCCGGTGGATGTGTTTATATATACATTGTGCCCTGTGTGCCGGTGGATGTGTTTATATATACATTGTGTCCTGTGTGCCGGTGGATGTGTTTATATATATGCATTGTGTCCTGTGTGCCGGTGGATGTGTTTATATATATGCATTGCGTCCTGTGTGCCGGTGGATGTGTTTATATATATGCACTGTGTCCTGTGTGCCGGTGGATGTGTTTATATATATATGTGTTGTGTCCTGTGTGCCGGTGGATGTGTTTATATATACATTGTGTCCTGTGTGCCGGTGGATGTGTTTATATATATGCACTGTGTCCTGTGTGCCGCTGGATGTGTTTATATATATGCACTGTGTCCTGTGTGCCGGTGGATGTGTTTATATATACATTGTGTCCTGTGTGCCGGTGGATGTGTTTATATATATGCACTGTGTCCTGTGTGCCGGTGGATGTGTTTATATATACATTGTGTCCTGTGTGCCGGTGGATGTGTTTATATATATGCATTGTGTCCTGTGTGCCGGTGGATGTGTTTATATATATACATTGTGTCCTGTGTGCCGGTGGATGTGTTTATATATATACATTGTGTCCTGTGTGCCGGTGGATGTGTTTATATATACATTGTGTCCTGTGTGCCGGTGGATGTGTTTATATATACATTGTGTCCTGTGTGCCGGTGGATGTGTTTATATATACATTGTGTCCTGTGTGCCGTTGGATGTGTTTATATATATGCATTGTGTCCTGTGTGCCGGTGGATGTGTTTATATATATACATTGTGTCCTGTGTGCCGGTGGATGTGTTTATATATATACATTGTGTCCTGTGTGCCGGTGGATGTGTTTATATATACATTGTGTCCTGTGTGCCGGTGGATGTGTTTATATATACATTGTGTCCTGTGTGCCGGTGGATGTGTTTATATATACATTGTGTCCTGTGTGCCGGTGGATGTGTTTATATATACATTGTGTCCTGTGTGCCCGTGGATGTGTTTATACATACATTGTGTCCTGTGTGCCGGTGGATGTGTTTAAATATACATTGTGTCCTGTGTGCCGGTGGATGTGTTTATATATACATTGTGTCCTGTGTGCCGGTGGATGTGTTTATATATACATTGTGTCCTGTGTGCCGGTGGATGTGTTTATATATACATTGTGTCCTGTGTGCCGGTGGATGTGTTTATATATACATTGTGTCCTGTGTGCCGGTGGATGTGTTTATATATACATTGTGTCCTGTGTGCCGGTGGATGTGTTTATATATACATTGTGTCCTGTGTGCCGGTGGATGTGTTTATATATACATTGTGTCCTGTGTGCCGGTGGATGTGTTTATATATACATTGTGTCCTGTGTGCCGGTGGATGTGTTTATATATACATTGTGTCCTGTGTGCCGGTGGATGTGTTTATATATACATTGTGTCCTGTGTGCCGGTGGATGTGTTTATATATATGCATTGTGTCCTGTGTGCCGGTGGATGTGTTTATATATATACATTGTGTCCTGTGTGCCGGTGGATGTGTTTATATATATACATTGTGTCCTGTGTGCCGGTGGATGTGTTTATATATATACATTGTGTCCTGTGTGCCGGTGGATGTGTTTATATATACATTGTGTCCTGTGTGCCGGTGGATGTGTTTATATATACATTGTGTCCTGTGTGCCGGTGGATGTGTTTATATATACATTGTGTCCTGTGTGCCGGTGGATGTGTTTATATATACATTGTGTCCTGTGTGCCGGTGGATGTGTTTATATATACATTGTGTCCTGTGTGCGGTTATATACATTGTGTCCTGTGTGCCGGTGGATGTGTTTATATATACATTGTGTCCTGTGTGCCGGTGGATGTGTTTATATATACATTGTGTCCTGTGTGCCGGTGGATGTGTTTATATATACATTGTGTCCTGTGTGCCGGTGGATGTGTTTATATATACATTGTGTCCTGTGTGCCGGTGGATGTGTTTATATATACATTGTGTCCTGTGTGCCGGTGGATGTGTTTATATATACATTGTGTCCTGTGTGCCGGTGGATGTGTTTATATATATACATTGTGTCCTGTGTGCCGGTGGATGTGTTTATATATACATTGTGTCCTGTGTGCCGGTGGATGTGTTTATATATACATTGTGTCCTGTGTGCCGGTGGATGTGTTTATATATACATTGTGTCCTGTGTGCCGGTGGATGTGTTTATATATACATTGTGTCCTGTGTGCCGGTGGATGTGTTTATATATACATTGTGTCCTGTGTGCCGGTGGATGTGTTTATATATACATTGTGTCCTGTGTGCCGGTGGATGTGTTTATATATACATTGTGTCCTGTGTGCCGGTGGATGTGTTTATATATACATTGTGTCCTGTGTGCCGGTGGATGTGTTTATATATACATTGTGTCCTGTGTGCCGGTGGATGTGTTTATATATACATTGTGTCCTGTGTGCCGGTGGATGTGTTTATATATACATTGTGTCCTGTGTGCCGGTGGATGTGTTTATATATACATTGTGTCCTGTGTGCCGGTGGATGTGTTTATATATACATTGTGTCCTGTGTGCCGGTGGATGTGTTTATATATACATTGTGTCCTGTGTGCCGGTGGATGTGTTTATATATACATTGTGTCCTGTGTGCCGGTGGATGTGTTTATATATACATTGTGTCCTGTGTGCCGGTGGATGTGTTTATATATACATTGTGTCCTGTGTGCCGGTGGATGTGTTTATATATACATTGTGTCCTGTGTGCCGGTGGATGTGTTTATATATACATTGTGTCCTGTGTGCCGGTGGATGTGTTTATATATATACATTGTGTCCTGTGTGCCGGTGGATGTGTTTATATATATACATTGTGTCCTGTGTGCCGGTGGATGTGTGTTTTGTCAGGTGAACTCACAACTCACAGTGACAGTAAACTTAATGAATGAAGACTGAACAAGTGACTTGGTGTACAGATCAAGGACCCGATTGTTGAATACGTCACAATCCATGAGAGTTAGGAACTGAAATCAAAGTACACAAATAAAACGATTGATTGGGGCTGTAACTAACATAAAATAACATATACAACAAAATTCATATTTAACTGTTTTAATTTCTAAAAAAAGCGAAGTTAATTATGATGTAAAAGTAAAAGCGCGCTAACAGTTCAGTATATCATGTTACCAAAGTCAAACTTCATTCATATTTTAGAGACATATTAATTATCATCACCAGTCAGATTTGATTACTAGCTAATTCATCCTGTCATTCCGGACATTTAAGTTTTATTCAAATAATTCTGTCATCCATCCACTTTAATGTGGCAAAATCGCCGAGTAATGAGAAAATATAAAAAAATAATATATTTTAAAAAAATTGTTTTTAAGCCTCTCTGAATTACAATCAAATCTTTTGATGTAGCTTACAGATCTGCTCAATTCTTAGAAGCCAATATATTAAAATATTATTTTGATATCGCAAAAGCTTTTCTTTGTGAAACCGGAAGTGCTTCGAATGAAAATTTTAATTTTTGAATCTTTGAAAGAAAAGATGAATAAAACAAATTGCAATAAGAAACGTTGTCAAGACTTTTATCTTATCTTATCTTATCTTATCTTATCTTATCTGTTTACAGACGCTCCTTCTATACAGAAGATTATTGCGTCCTACGCTTATCTATGGTTTATGTTTAGTCCTGCATTTTTATTAGATATTTAAATGTTGATAAAGTGTTGGTTTTCCTGGATTCTTCAGGCAACCCATTCCACGCCCGAATTCCGGACGGGAAGAAGGAAAACTTGTATGTGTTTGTTCTTGCATACGGAAAAAGAAAGGTGTTTTTATCCTTATGTCTATCTGAGGGTTGTATTAAGTTATCTTTGTGTTGTATTTCTAAATTAGAATTAATTGCTTTATGTATGATTACTACTTTGCTCTTGGTTCTTCTATCCTCTAGTGTTTCAAGGTTTAATGATTTAACTAATGGTGTTATTCTTGTCAGTTTCGAATATTCTCTAGTAATGAATCTGGCAGCTCTTTTTTGAATTTGTTCTAGTTTATCAATGTTTTCTTTGGTGGATGGGTCCCATACAGAAGATGCATATTCTAGTACAGGTCTCACCAAAGTGAGGTAGCATTTTAGTTTTATATCTCTATTACATTTGTTAAAGTTCCTTTTTATAAAGCCTAAGGTTTTGTTTGATTTTTTAATAACTTCATTGACATGTGGATTCCATGATAGTTTCTCATTTATTAAGACTCCTAAGTATTTTGCATCTTTAGTTTGGGTCAGTTCTTTTCCATGAATGTAATATTTTGAATTTATTTGTTTATTTTTCTTTGTTACTCTTAACAGTTGACACTTTTCTGGGTGGAAAGACATACTCCAGTTAGTTTCCCATTTTATCAATTCATCTAAGTCTTTTTGTAAAATTTTGCTATCTTGTTCTGATTTAATTGTTCTATAGATTATACAATCATCAGCAAATAACCTAACTTTTGTACCTGTTGAGATGTTGTTGGGTAAATCATTTATGTAAATTAAAAAGAGTAAGGGACCTAGCACAGTTCCTTGTGGAACTCCTGAGTTAACCTTTATTGGTGCAGATTTAGATCCATTAATAATTACAGTTTGCTCCCTGCCTAAAAGGAAGTCTTGGATCCAGTGATGTAAGGAACCTGAGATTCCAAAGTAGTTAAGTTTTTTAAGTAAACTAAGGTGGTGAACTTTGTCAAATGCTTTTGAGAAGTCTAGTAATAATTGTATCTATTTGATCATTTTTGTCCAAGCCTTTTGATAGTTCATCTATTAAACCTATTAATTGTGTTTCACGTGATCTGTTTTTTCTAAAGCCGTGTTGATGTGGGCATAGGGCATTATATTTGTCAAGGTGGTTAACTATTCTACTATATATTATGTGTTCTAGTAATTTACAGGTGATACTAGTAAGTGATACAGGCCTGTAATTACCAGGGTCTGATTTATCCCCTTTCTTAAAGAGTGGAGTTACGTTAGCTAATTTCCAATCCTGGGGCACTTTACCCTGGTTTAGAGAGGCTTGAAAGAGAACTACTTTTAAAAATATTATCGCATCAAATTTTATCTCCAACTATAAAATGGTTAAATTCTTATTTTGTTAGTGTATAATATCGTTATTATTAGTCTCTCTCTCTAAGCTCACAGCCTCACGGCCAAAAATTATTATTGGTAAATGTATAACATATAAACAGGGTATTAGTTAACCTGACAGGACGTAACACAACAGCGAACGTTTCGGCAAAGAGCCTTCCTCAACGGACAAATAGTACGCAAATAAAACGAATATAACGAAAGAATAAAAATACTTAGCTGCGGTGAAATCCAAGTAGTCCAGTAGAGATACATAGATTATCTATAGATTACACTCAATATTTCTTTTCAACATACTTCCAAACAATCGCTAACTTATCTGTGTCAATCGCAAACTTATCTGTGTCAATCGCTAACTTATCTGTGTCAATCGCTAACTTATCTGTGTCAATCGCTAACTTATGTGTCAATCGCTAACTTAGGGGCCATCCATAAAGTACGTCACGCTCCAGAGGGGGAAGGGCTGTAAGAAAGTGTGACAGTTTGTGACGGGGGGGTAGGGCGGTGTCCGGCCATTTGTGACGTCACGGTGTTTTATATTAAATTTCAATTATTTTGTTAATTAAAAATAGGAATTTTTGTTCGAAAGTGTGACGTACTTTGGGGGGGGGGTTCCAAGATTTGTGACAGGGGGAGGGGTGAGCTAAAAATGTTCAAAAATAGCGTGACGTACTTTATGGACGGCCCCTTATCTGTGTGTATCCACAAAGACCAAACAGAGACTAAAATGATCCAATTATTATTCCAAGAACAAGTTCAGATTTAGTTTTGTGTTGTTGTTTAGCTTAAATGGAGGTCGAATAAAAATCCTTCCAGTCCTGCTGGATAACTGATGGCATCGGCTTTGGAATCTCGACTTCCTGTTATTGAATAACAACAAAATGGATAGAACCGCCTTCGTTACAACATCAACAAATTGTTTACGTTAATAATGTGTATCCCCTCCTTCCTGTGGTAATCCTAGACAATCCTGTTAAATAAAGGAGGCATTTATTTTACCCTTCATCTTCACGTTAACGAGGCGCCGATTTAATGGCGTTGGGAATAAATTTAATTATATCTTGCTACATCGTAATTCGGTCTTCACAACTTTTTGTGTCGGTGTGTTTCGTTGTCATTGGACGGAGGGGGCAGCCTCAAAATGGATGCATATGTGGCCTCCAATCGGATGCACGGGCAATCTTAGATTGGACGTAGGGGCAGTCTCGGATTGGATGTAGGGGGAGTCTCAGATTGGACGTAGGGGCAGTCTCAGATCGGACACAAGGGTAGTCTTTGATTGGACATAGGGGCAGACCCAGATGGTACGTAGCGATGGTCTCATATTGAACGTAAGGGTCTCTCTGACTATGTTAGTGTATAGTTACGAACTGTTAGTCCATATTTAGTTCACACTGTTAGAGTGTGAGTCCGTCATGGCACACTGTTAAACCATAAGGATAGACTGTATGAATTACATTAGTTTACAGAAGTCTGTATAGGTGGTGAAACTATTTATTTGCACGTGCTAAGCGCTGTGCATCTTCCGTTTTGCTAACCCGTTGAAAATGTGAATGAATTTTTAAAACGAAACAATTAATTTGATACTGAATGACTTACTGAGGAGGAAAGTGGGGGGGGGGTGCCAATAGGATGGTAATAAAATAAGGGATTAAAGAAAGGATGATAATAAAACTAGAGCTTAATGATTAAAAGAGAATGTTGGTTCATACACCAAAGGAGTAAAACGCTCTGAAGTCATACACAAAATAATTATAACTGGGGTAAGGAGTTAGTTTACAAAATAGCCTACGACTTGCTTTAAATAGACTATGACGTGCAAATGTTTTGTTGCGGATCTGCAGGTGCGAGTATTTAATGGTTACACTTGGTTGAGTCAGGTGCGAGTATTTAATGGTTACACTTGGTTGAGTCAGGTGCGAGTATTTAATGGTTACACTTGGTTGAGTCAGGTGCGAGTATTTAATGGTTACACTTGGTTGAGTCAGGTGCGAGTATTTAATGGTTACACTTGGTTGAGTCAGGTGCGAGTATTTAATGGTTACACTTGGTTGAGTCAGGTGCTGGTTACCATTACTTTAGTTTAGCCATATCTCTAGAATTGTCAAGCGGATCAAAGTGGGAAAGTGTTAATGGTTTAAAGTGAGCCGTTAGATCACTACAAGGTTGTAGTGTGCTGAGGAATTTGGTGGACTGCAAGTGCGGCGTTGGTTCAAGGTCATGATCCAGTCGGCTCTATAACGGTCGTCATTACAAGGTCATGATCTAGTCGGCTCTATAACGGTCGTCATTACAAGGTCATGATCCAGTCGGCTCTATAACGGTCGTCATTACAAGGTCATGATCCAGTCGGCTCTATAACGGTCGTCATTACAAGGTCATGATCCAGTCGGCTCTATAACGGTCGTCATTACAAGGTCATGATCTAGTCGGCTCTGTAACGGTCGTCATTACAAGCAGGTTTCAATGGTTTTGAGTTGAACATTGGACTTAATGGTTGGAGACTGTGGGTGGTGACAAATGAGTAATTTTGGAACAAATGAACTTTTAAATGTCGGTCTAAGGGAGTGGTCACGCTAAACGCTGGGCAAAGTGGGCGTTTCGTCATGGACCACGTGATCCTAGCTGGTTGCACTCGCGCGAGCAGGGGTGTTCAAACACGAGCACCTACGAGTGTTTATTTTGTTTATTTAGATCCGCGAGTTTGTTCAAACATCGAATCTACTTTTATTTATGCAACCTGTCAGCTTATTTGGGTAATCGATACCTCGGTGTGGTGATGGAAGATCTGACGGTTGAGATGGACCCGAGATTGATTGAACAAATAAAAAAGGTATCACGAAATGACTGCTAGACAGCCCAGGATCCAATCAGTGCCACCGTACAGGTAGAGCACCACGGCTAATAACACGGCAAGGAACACGTGCTAATAGCAGAGATAGTTGGTGGGCCGCGCTATTACACCGACTCTTATTTACCGAAAGCTTGTTTGGCTAGGAAAAATCTTACTTTGGTTTAGTTCGACTAATTGTAGTTTGTGTATTCTTAGACATATCCTGCTTTGATTCATTCAGCAGTCTTACACGCATGGGCATTGAGTTACGTCCAACATGCTATGAATGACTTGGACACATCCTAAACAGCTGATTGAGTCGCCTGGAGCGCCTACTCCACTCCCGCCCCCGCCTACCCACCACTCAGCATAACAAATCGTGGGCCAACAAAATATGAATAAAACAATTATTGTATGGGTATTAGATCTTGAGCATTGATCATCGCAGTGACTTGGGTTATCTTACTTTGTTTTGTTTGTTTTTTCAATGTCTGTTTAAAGTTTTAAATAAATAAATCTACACATTTTACGCACAATCTATTTTAAAATGATAACAATCTATATATACCTAGCCGTTGAATAATCGACAAAACAGCCGGGTATCGTTATCTTTGTGATTTTGTTCTCAGCTTTAAACTCACGAACCTGCGTGTTCAAAGGGAGATAAGATCGTATGATGCAACGGAGTTTTCTTTTGTGTTAGCTTGATGTTAGGGTTGGGGTTAGGTTTAGGGTTGGATTTAGGGTAAGGTTTAGGGTTTATGGTTAGGGAAAGTCTAGGGTGAAGGTTTTTTTTAATGGGTGTTTGTGGGCTAGAGTTAGGAGTAGTCGCAAGGGTTAACCTGAGGTGTAGAGTTAGGTTAGGGTTAGGATAAGATTGGGTCATATTTTAAATAGATTTATGAGGTTGATGTGAAGATTTTAGAACAATCACTTTGTTCATAATGCTATTGTTTATAGTACCAACACTAAAATCGTACCTAATAATGTTGCAACTCAAAAGTTTCCAAGACTCGTGTGTTTAGTATATGACCTTTTTATCTAATGGAATACCGACATAAGAAAATATTAATTCAATATCAATGAACGTGTGCGTAGGTTGGATGTAAACTAAAAAACACAATCACATGACCCACACGTTGAGTCCTTCAACGTCAACACCGACGTGTGTTTGTACATGGGTGGGCTGCTTATATATCTATCGATACCACTACCCCCTCCAATCTTGTCTCTTATCCACTACCCCCTCCAATCTTGTCTCTTATCCACTACCCCCTCCAATCTTGTCTCTTATCCACTACCCCCTCCAATCTTGTCTCTTATCCACTACCCCCTCCAATCTTGTCTCTTATCCACTACCCCCTCCAATATTGTCTCTTATCCGTTACAACTCTAATCTTGTCTCTTATCCACTACCCCCTCCAATCTTGTCTCTTATTCACTACCCCCTCCAATCTTGTCTCTTATCCACTAGCCCCTCCAATCTTGTCTCTTATCCACTACCCCCTCCAATCTTGTCTCTTATCCACTACCCCCTCTAATCTTGTCTCTTATCCACTACCCCCTCTAATCTTGTCTCTTATCCACTACCCCTCCAATCTTGTCTCTTATCCACTACCCCCTCCAATATTGTCTCTTATCCATTACCCCTCTAATCTTGTCTCTTATCCACTACCCCCTCCAATCTTGTCTCTTATCCACTACCCCCTCCAATCTTGTCTCTTATCCACTACCCCTCCAATCTTGTCTTTCAGTCATTAACCCTCTCTGATTTTGTTTGCCAGCTCTTATCCGGTGACGGATTTAAGTATAAGCAACACAATCTATATCTTAGGGCCCTCATTTTCTTAAAATGAAAAGACTTTTCCGAGTGAGCAACTGTCACATTTGGCACTGACATAGAGCATTTGGACTTATAAAGGTCCTCATATCTGAACAGATTAGGGCCTTGTCATGACCAAATCCGGCACTGCTCTTATGTCTCCCAGATCGTTTTTGGCCATTATCCCGCCCCCATCTTGTCTCCCAGCCATTATCCTGACCCCATCTTGTCTCCCAGCCATTATCCCGCCCTCTTTTTAAATCCCTTATATTAACTTGCTTTGTAAGTTTAATCGGACATCCGAACCGACTATTTGTTTATAATTCTTTTCACGTGCCAGTTCAGTACACGCATTGACGCCGACCGTCGATGTTCACACCCCCTACCGTCCCTGCGCCCGGTTTTAAAACCAGGGGAGATAATTCTGTTTCAGTCTGTAAATGTCGCGTTTAAACATAATCACTACTTTTAGTTATGTCTCATATATAAGGGATTTATAGTCAAAAGCTTTGTTTTTACATCTATTTATTGTCTCCCAGCCATTACCCCGCCCCCATCTTGTCTCCCGGCCATTATCCCGCCCCCATCGTGTCTCCCGGCCATTATCCCACCCCCATCTTGTCTCCCGGCCATTTTCCCGCCCCCAATCTTGTCTCCCGGCCATTATCCCACCCCCATCTTGTCTCCCGGCCATTATCCCGCCCCCATCTTGTCTCCCGGCCATTATCCCGCCCCCATCTTGTCTCCCGGCCATTATCCCGCCCCCATCTTGTCTCCCGGCCATTATCCTGCCCCCATCTTTTCTCCCAGCCATTTGTTCTTGCCGGTCTTGTCTCTTAGCCAAAACACCTTTGATGTTTATGATCACTAATTACATCACCCTCAAACTTGAGATGTCATTTCCCTTTATTATCATGTACATAACCTGACAAGGCTATGAAATTATGTCAAATTCTTTATTTTCGAGCTCCAATAATGTATTATGTCCATTTCTTTACATTAAACCTGCCATACATTGTGCAATTCTAATCAAGGCTATGCAATTCAGTCCATTTCTTTACATTAAACCTGCCATACATTGTGCAATTCTAATCAAGGCTATGCAATTCAGTCCATTTCTTTACATTAAACCTGCCATACATTGTGCAATTCTAATCAAGGCTATGCAATTCAGTCCATTTCTTTACATTAAACCTGCCATACATTGTGCAATTCTAATCAAGGCTATGCAATTCAGTCCATTTCTTTACATTAAACCTGCCATACATTGTGCAATTCTAATCAAGGCTATGCAATTCAGTCCATTTCTTTACATTAAACCTGCCATACATTGTGCAATTCTAATCAATGCTATGCAATTCAGTCCATTTCTTTACATTAAACCTGCCATACATTGTGCAATTCTAATCAAGGCTATGCAATTCAGTCCATTTCTTTACGACAAACTTTCCACAAATTGTAAAACGCTAATCAATGCCATAAATTTATTTCCACTTCTTTACCGTAAACCTTCTATAAATTGCACAAAATCATAGTTGGACGTTGCCAAATGTTAAAGTTGTCGACACATTTCTGAGACTGTAATAAATGTTCTTTCTGACCATGACCCAAAACGTTTTTATCCAATCTATTGGTTATCTTGACCTGTCACTGTAGTCACGGTTACATGAGTGCAGCATTCATGTTCCTTAGAGATCGTGCAGGCCCCTCTCCCCCGCCATTCATGTCACGTGAACCTATGAAAGCATGTGTTTAATCAGTTTCTAGCGATCCCTATCCTAACCCCAAAACTTTCAACAAATATTCTTGTATATTCTTCAATGTTACCAGCCGATATCACGCGCTGCCAGTAGACTCAAAGGGGAAGTATATCGGGATGAAATTCCTAACTAAACACCGTACCAAGGGAGGTGATCGATAAGCCAGCATTATCCCCCTTTCCTCTGTGTCTAGATCCCAGACATACTGAACATACTTCCGACAAACTAATGCAGAACTGTGTGAGAGTGAAAGAATAGCTAAATAACCATCTATTTATCCGTACACTACTGAAAATACTGTTGTTGGGAAGCACCTCTGTGTTGAATGAATGCACGCGGGGATGAATGACTGGGGGAAAATGACTGGGGGGGACTGGAGGAATGAATGGCTGTGGGGGGAATGAATGCACGAAAGTGCTAGTGAATGCATAACATGCGGAAAGAGAGAGGGGGAGAGATGATATCACAGACGGTACAAAACTATGGTTCCACGAAGCTATGAAGAATGAACTCGCGCTGTTATCAATAACACGAGGCCGCACTTCCCATGCGACGGTCAGTTATTTGGCGCCGTCTGCCAAAATTGGTCTAGGAGTTTTCGGGGCTCAGTGAGAGCTCATCAAAAAAGTTTTCCGGTGTATCTCTTGTCACATCTCCACATTAGATTATTGCCCTCTTACGACCCGCGTAACGAATTCCAGATCTATTGGTTATCAATGGCTAATGACACACACAAAGACGTTAACACACACTCACGCAGGTATGCAAGCACACACTCTGGCAGGCTTACGAAAACACACCGACACATCTCCCACATCCTAAACTAGTAGACATTAGAGCGGGGATGTGTAAGACAGTTAAGGAACCAGCATCAGAGGAGATAACTATTGATTAGAGGAGTCTGACGTACAAGACCACAGGGGTTAATGATTATTTTTATGTCCACGTCGTGGGTCAGGTTTGGTTGTCTTTTGGGGTTTCTAGTGGAAGGGGGGAGGGGAAGGGAGGGAGTGAGGCTGAAGAAGTTGAGAGGTTGAGGGGAGGAGGGAAGGAGAGCACGGATTCAGAGAGGTAGTTAAAAAGACATAAAACCCTGACAGAATACCTCACTAATATCCACTTTGTTGTTTTGTATCAATGCTAATTGTTTACAATAGGCAATTAACTTGGGAAACTAAACGTTCAAGGAAAGCAATTACAGATTCCTCATTAGTGTCTGAATAACGTCCCCATTTCATACATATGGTATTCTTTAAATAAGTACATACTTCATTATTCAAATATATTTGCATAACATATACTTGTTCTCTTCTATAAATTAGTGAATAATTAATAAATACGTACATTATTTTTTTTATATAACAGTAATTAAACAATCCTATTTTTTTAAAAAATGTCTTTGAAGTTACGGATAGCTACTGATGACAATAATTTTCCTGTGTAAACTTGATCTAAATCACTAATGCCCAAATGAAGCCATTTTAGCCATGGGTGTTGGCACCCCACATCCTAACATGGTTCGTGGGATAAAGTTTAGAGTGGTTTAGGGCGAAAGGAACAATTGATATTTTGTTTCTAATACTTTTCAATTTTTAATAATCTGCTTAGCCGAGAAATCTGTGTCAAATTGAAGATGTATGATTGAGCCAGCTGGCCGCAATAATATTATGAACACCTGACTTAAAAGAATATAAACAATTTCCTCCTTGAAGCACTTTTAATACAGTTTTATTACATTTCAGATCTAGCTGAACAAAAGAATAGAATTGATGGCCGCCATGTTCACGGTTTGAGACGCATTTATATCAAGTCTAAGGTATGTTTCTATAATTTGTAGCTATATTTCGTATCGTGTTGGCACCACGTTTACTGTTTGAGAAGCCTTCATTTCAAGTCTAACGTATGTTTCAATAATGAGTATCTATCTTTCACATCCTGTTTGTACCATCACCGACAACCCAAATCGCTCTCCTTCCTGATGATCCTCCTCTCAAGCATTAATCCCCGTTGACCAACCGATCACCTCGTCTCTTCTGCCGACCCTAACGCCACCCGCCCCACACCCTAACGCCACCCGCCCCACACAATAACGCCTCCTGCCCCCCACCCTAAAGCCACCCGCACCCACCCTAAAGCCACCCGCACCCACCCTAACGCCACCCGCCCCACACCCTAACGCCACCCGCACCCACCCTAACGCCACCCGCCCCACACAATAACGCCTCCTTCCCCCCACCCTAACGCCACCCGCACCCACCCTAACGCCACCCGCACCCACCCTAACGCCACCCTCCCCACACCCTAACGCCACCCGCCCCACACCCTAACGCTTCCTGCCCCCACCCCAACAGCAATAATGATACACTCGGGAGCCAGTGGTCACCTCTGAATCGCCCGTGGCGTATGGTCAGTTGTTAGATGGACCGTCATTCCAACAAAAACCCAAGTTGTAGTAATCGATTATTCAATTCTGGGATTGTGCTCTTATAAATTAATCGTCCCCCTTACCACCGTCAGCCCTTCCTACTCCAGACCAGTCTCTTTGTCCACCCGTCGATACCACGGTACTTAATAGAATCAATACGAACACCGGGCGGCATCGACCCGGTAATTGGTTCTGGAGACCATCATCCGCAGGACGGTCGTTTGTGTCCGCTTTCACGCTTGACTGACCGCGGCATGGGAAACCTGGGCCAACACAACGTGTAAACTTGGGCCAACACAACGTGTAAACTTGGGCCAACACAACTTGTAAACTTGGGCCAACACAACGTGTAAACTTGGGCCAACACAGCGTGTAAACTTGGGCCAACACAACGTGTAAACTTGGGCCAACACAGCGTGTAAACTTGGGCCAACACAACGTGTAAACCTGGGCCAACACAACGTGTAAACCTGGGCCAACACAACTTGTAAACCTGGGCCAACACAACGTGTAAACCTGGGCCAACACAACGTGTAAACTTGGGCCAACACAACGTGTAAACCTGGGCCAACACAACGTGTAAACCTGGGCCAACAAAACGTGTAAACTTGGGCCAACACAACGTGTAAACTTGGGCCAACAAAACGTGTAAACCTCCGCCCATCCTTCTTCCCCCCGCTCCTAAAAAGTTTCGTGTGACGTCACGGCGCCATCAATACGAGAGTCAAATTGTGTTTTCACCAGAAAGAAATCTGAGCAACCTCGTGAAGACACATGCTTTATTCTTTGTGTAACACCACAGAGACACCTCTACAACACTTTATGTAACACCACACAGTCACCAATTTTCCCTCTAAGGTTCATTGGTCCGTGTGCAAAGTAAAAATAATTGGTGTGCAAAGTTGAACAGTATCCATTTTTTAAATACTGTTTTACAAATTTGGTGCTCGGTATCTCTAAACTGCTGCGCGGCTTCGGTAAGATATATGCGCGGTCGCGCACCCGCGCAGCTTAAAGGGAACATTGACAGTCACCTCTACAAACGTTATGTTACACCACAAAGTCACCTTTACAACACTTTATGTAATACAGTCACCTCTACAACACTTTATGTAATACAGTCACCTCTACAACAATTTATATAACACACAGTCACCTCTAAACTACTTTATGTAACAATACAGTCACCTCTACAACACTTTATAATATAATAATAATAACACACAGTCACCTCTACAACACTTTATAATATAATAATAATAACACACAGTCACCTCTACAACACTTTATAATATAATAATAATAACACACAGTCACCTCTACAACACTTTATATTATAATAATAACACACAGTCACCTCTACAACACTTTATATAAATAATAATAACACACAGTCACCTCTACAAGACTGTAACAGTCACCTACTTCTACAACAGTGTATGTAACAAACACGAGACCTATAAATCTCTAATATACTTGTAACAAAAAACATAAATCTCTGCTAATATAATATACGTAACACTTGGAGGATACCCCCTAAAATATCCTATATGTCATTTTTCAAAAATACCCTAACCGATGGTAGGTGACATTTAGTCAAGTTTACCCCCCCCCTCTTACATCCCTGTATCCGACCTCGACGATCCAGTAATATTACAGCCGACATCTCGACTGTGATTCATTTCCACTCACATTGTACATCTCTAGTGTGATTCATTTCCACTCACATTGTACATCTCGACTGTGATTCATTTCCACTCACATTGTACATCTCGACTGTGATTCATTTCCACTCACATTGTACATCTCGACTGTGATTCATTTCCACTCACATTGTACATCTCGACTGTGATTCATTTCCACTCACTTTGTACATCTCTAGTGTGATTCATTTCCACTCACATTGTACATCTCGACTGTGATTCATTTCCACTCACATTGTACATCTCGACTGTGATTCATTTCCACTCACATTTTACATCTCGACTGTGATTCATTTCCACTCACATTGTACATCTCGATTGTGATTCATTTCCACTCACATTGTACATCTCGACTGTGATTCATTTCCACTCACATTGTACATCTAGACATTGCTGTAATTATTCCCCTTGCTTAAATCCGTAACTTGGACAAAGACCAACATTGGGGGGCAGCAATGCTGGGGTCGTGAGAACTCAGTGTTAATGAGCCGCTTAAATACCAACAGAACATAGAAATTACCCACTAATTGGCTTGATATATTCAAAACTTCATTGGTCTGGTCAACTGTTTCAAATAGTTATGGGGGGGGGGCAGGGGGGGGGGAAAGCACTTCGAATGCCAAAGAAAATGCCCGCCAGCAACGTTTTGACTTGTTCTAGTCTGAGATGTTCTAGTTAGTGGCATTGATAGTCTTATATGTTCTAGTTAGTGGCATTGATAGTCTTATATGTTCTAGTTAGAGGCATTGATTGTCTTATATGTTCTAGTTAGTGGCATTGATTGTCTTATATGTTCTAGTTAGAGGCATTGATTGTCTTATATGTTCTAGTTAGTGGCATTGATTGTCTTATATGTTCTAGTTAGAGGCATTGATAGTCTTATATGTTCTAGTTAGTGGCATTGATTGTCTTATATGTTCTAGTTAGTGGCATTGATTGTCTTATATGTTCTAGTTAGTGGCATTGATAGTCTTATATGTTCTAGTTAGTGGCATTGATAGTCTTATATGTTCTAGTTAGTGGCATTGATAGTCTTATATGTTCTAGTTAGTGGCATTGATTGTCTTATATGTTCTAGTTAGTGGCATTGATAGTCTTATATGTTCTAGTTAGTGGCATTGATTGTCTTATATGTTCTAGTTAGTGGCATTGATAGTCTTATATGTTCTAGTTAGTGGCATTGATTGTCTTATATGTTCTAGTTAGAGGCATTGATTGTCTTATGTCTAGTTAGGGCATTGATTGTCTTATATGTTCTAGTTAGTGGCATGATTGTCTATATGTCGTTAGAGCATTGATGTCTTATATGTCTAGTTATGGCATTGATTGTCTTATATGTTCTAGTTAGTGGCATTGATTGTCTATAGTTCTAGTAGTGCATTGATAGTCTTATATGTTCTAGTTAGTGGCATTGATAGTCTTATATGTTCTAGTTAGTGGCATTGATAGTCTTATATGTTCTAGTTAGTGGCATTGATTGTCTTATATGTTCTAGTTAGTGGCATTGATAGTCTTATATGTTCTAGTTAGTGGCATTGATTGTCTTATATGTTCTAGTTAGTGGCATTGATTGTCTAACATATTTGAGGTGGTGACATTGTTTATATTGTGGGATATTTTCTAATTAAACTCTTGCCAACACATGTTTGTTTGTACCTCGCTATTATTTGTGAAATTATATGAGTAAATGTTGTAATTACCCCAGGCCCATATGCTAATCATTTAACAAATTAATGTAGGGCAACAGTCGTGGTAAAGTCAAGTGTTAGCAATCAGCATGAAATATCCAGTAACTTTCTATGCGAAAAAATACTTAGTAGGATACTTTCATGTACACATCTACCTCATCAGTTATATTTGAAATGCAAATACGAGACTTTTTTTAGTAAAATAGAAAATCCGCAAATCAACTGGAAAGTCACAAACCCTATTGGAGAATTCTTCTTAGACTCCATCTTCTGACCATAAACAAAACTCGATCTTCTGACCATAAACAAAACTCGATCTTCTGACCACTTACAGAACTTCATCTTCTGACCACTAACAAAACTTTCATCTTCTGACCACTATCAAAACCCCATCTTCTGACCATAAACAAAACTCCATCTTCTGACCACTATCAAAATTTCATTCTCTGACCACTAACAAAACTTCATCTTCTGACCACTAACAAAACTCCATCTTCTGACCACTAACAAAACTCCACCTTCTGACAACTAACAAAACTTCATCTTCTGACCACTACCAAAACTCCATCTTCTGACCGCTAACAAAACTCCATCACCTCACCTGTATCAAAACTCCATCACCTCACCTGTATCAAAACTCCATCACCTTACCTGTATCAAAACTCCATCCCCTCACCTGTATCAAAACTCCATCACCTCACCTGTATCAAAACTCCATCACCTTATCTGTATCAAAACTCCATCACCTCACCTGTATCAAAACTCCATCACCTCACCTGTATCAAAACTCCATCACCTTACCTGTATCAAAACTCCATCCTCTCACCTGTATCAAAACTCCATCACCTCACCTGTATCAAAACTCCATCACCTTATCTGTATCAAAACTCCATCACCTCACCTGTATCAAAACTCCATCACCTCACCTGTATCAAAACTCCATCACCTTACCTGTATCAAAACTCCATCCTCTCACCTGTATCAAAACTCCATCACCTCACCTGTATCAAAACTCCATCACCTTATCTGTATCAAAACTCCATCACCTCACCTGTATAAAAACTCCATCACCTCACCTGTATCAAAACTCCATCACCTCACCTGTATCAAAACTCCATCACCTCATCTGTATCAAAACTCCATCACCTTACCTGTATCAAAACTCCATCCTCTCACCTGTATCAAAACTCCATCACCTCACCTGTATCAAAACTCCATCACCTTATCTGTATCAAAACTCCATCACCTCACCTGTATAAAAACTCCATCACCTCACCTGTATCAAAACTCCATCACCTCACCTGTATCAAAACTCCATCACCTTACCTGTATCAAAACTCCATCCTCTCACCTGTATCAAAACTCCATCACCTCACCTGTATCAAAACTCCATCACATTATCTGTATCAAAACTCCATCACCTCACCTGTATAAAAACTCAATCACCTCACCTGTATCAAAACTCCATCACCTTATCTGTATCAAAACTCCATCACCTCACCTGTATCAAAACTCCATCACCTCACCTGTATCAAAACTCCATCACCTCACCTGTATCAAAACTCCATCACCTCACCTGTATCAAAACTCCATCACCTCACCTGTATCAAAACTCCATCACCTCACCTGTATCAAAACTCCATCACCTCACCTGTATCAAAACTCCATCACCTCACCTGTATCAAAACTCCATCACCTTATCTGTATCAAAACTCCATCACCTCACCTGTATCAAAACTCCATCACCTCACCTGTATCAAAACTCCATCACCTCACCTGTATCAAAACTCCATCACCTCACCTGTATCAAAACTCCATCACCTTACCTGTATCAAAACCCTACCTGTATCAAACCTCCATCACCTCACCTGTATCAAAACTCCATCACCTCACCTGTATCAAACCTCTATAATTCACCTCAATCAAAACTCAACGTACTAAACGTTTCCAAGGCGCCATCAATGATATTGTTTCTTGTGTCGAATAATGAAATATTACTGCACCCTAAAAAAATAAAATAATTTAAAAAATAAAAGAACAACTTAACTCAAATGCTCCGTGTGTATTTCAACAACTTAAATAACACAAGTCCGAACTACTTACTAAATGTGACTCCCCCCTACACAACAAAATTTACAACAAAACCCTAGCCCGAGAAGTGGGATCCAGTAAGAGATGTTCCCGCGGGGGGAGGCAGTCAGTCCAAAGCAATATGTCAGGAGATTTGAGGTGTGATCTTTGTTGTTTATATCCCGAGTACTGGTCACAGCTTTAGATATCATTTCTAAGTGTAGGATCTGGGGGTCGCGGTGGTCGAGTGGCAGCGCACTGGACTGTCGTACCGATGGTCACGGGTTCGAATCCGTGTGAAGGCAAGAGTTTGTTCCCGGGGCCTAGGGCGTCCCTGAGTCACCCCGCTCCGAATGGGTACCTAACACTAAATGTAGTTAGGCGGCTGGGTAATGCGTGGAACCCACATAGCCGTGGCCTGTGAATGCTGCATCACTTGCCAACAGATCATCTGTCATGGTCTGTGGACGCAACTATCTTCTGCATAGAAGGAGCGTCTGTATAGATAAGATAAGATAAGGATGTGATGTGGTGTGGCGGAGGCTAAATCAGTTTGAAAAGTGTTGTTTGCGAGGGCTGTCTCTGAGGGCTGTCTCTGATGGATTCTTGTCTAAGAGTTGTGTATGTGTAAAAAGATTTGTCGGTCTATCTTAGAATTTTCTCCTGTAGAGTATTTTCTTAAAGTGTTATATCTTTGATCTCCTATAGAGTATTTTCTTAAAGTGTTATATTTTTGATCTCCTGTAGAGTATTTTCTTAAAGTGTTATATCTTTGATCTGCTATAGAGTATTTTCTTAAAGTGTTTATATATTTGATCTCCTATATAGAGTATTTTCTTAAAGTGTTATATCTTTAATCTCCTATAGAGTATTTTCTTAAAGTGTTATATCTTTGATCTCCTATAGAGTATTTTCTTAAAGTGTTATATCTTTGATCTGCTATAGAGTATTTTCTTAAAGTGTTATATATTTGATCTCCTATAGAGTATTTTCTTAAAGTGTTATATCTTTGATCTCCTATAGAGTATTTTCTTAAAGTGTTATATTTTTGATCTCCTGTAGAGTATTTTCTTAAAGTGTTAGATCTTTGATCTCCTATAGAGTATTTTCTTAAAGTGTTATATTTTTGATCTCCTGTAGAGTATTTTCTTAAAGTGTTATATCTTTGATCTGCTATAGAGTATTTTCTTAAAGTGTTATATATTTGATCTCCTATAGAGTATTTTCTTAACGTGTTATATCTTTAATCTCCTATAGAGTATTTTCTTATAGTGTTATATCTTTAATCTCCTATAGAGTATTTTCTTAAAGTGTTATATCTTTAATCTCCTATAGAGTATTTTCTTAAAGTTTTATATCTTTAATCTCCTATAGAGTATTTTCTTAAAGTGCTATATCTTTGATCTCCTATATAGTATTTTCTTTAAAGTGTTATATCTTTGATCTCCTATGGAGTATTTTCTTAAAGTGTTATATCTTTGATCTCCTATAGAGTATTTTCTTAAAGTGTTATATCTTTGATCTCCTATAGAGTATTTTCTTAAAGTGTTATATCTTTGATCTCATATAGAGTATTTTCTTAAAGTGTTATATCTTTGATCTCATATAGAGTATTTTCTTAAAGTGTTATATCTTTTGTCTCGGGAGAAACGTTAACATAGGGAGATGCATTAAATTGTATGCCCTTTTCATATTTTCAAAAGACATTAGAACTTTTAAAATTATTATTTGGCGTGCCCTAGTCTTTAACTTTATGAAAACATCTTTCCTTCAATCAGCAACTACCAAAATCTACACACTTATAGCAATAATGTGAGATTTAAAGAAAAATTCAAATCAACTTTTTCAGACACTGTAGGTCTATTGGGGCAAATAAAGTAGTGTAGGTCTATTGGGGCAAGTCAAGTAGTGTAGGTCTATTGGGGCAAGTCAAGTAGTGTAGGTCTATTGAGGCAAGTCAAGTAGTGTAGGTCTATTGGGGCAAGTAAAGTAGTGTAGGTCTATTGTGGCAAGTCAAGTAGTGTAGGTCTATTGTGGCAATTAAAGTAATTTAGGTCTATTGGGGCAAGTGAAGTAATGTAGGTCTATCGGGGCAAGTGAAGCAGTGTAGGTCTATTGGGGCAAGTGAAGTAGTGTAGGTCTATTGGGGCAAGTCAAGTAGTGTAGGTCTATTGTGGCAAGTAAAGTAATGTAGGTCTATTGTGGAAAGTCAAGTAGTGTAGGTCTATTAGGGCAACTCAAGTCATGTAGGTCTATTGGGGCAAGTGAAGCAGTGTAGGTCTAGTGGGGCAAGTGAAGTAGTGTATGTCTATTGGGGAAAGTCAAGTAGTGTAGATCTATTGTGGCAAGTCAAGTAGTGTAGATCTATTGTGGCAAGTCAAGTAGTGTAGATCTATTGTGGCAAGTCAAGTAGTGTAGATCTATTGTGGCAAGTCAAGTAGTGTAGATCTATTGGGGAAAGTCAAGTAGTGTAGATCTATTGTGGCAAGTCAAGTAGTGTAGATCTATTGTGGCAAGTCAAGTAGTGTAGGTCTATTGGGGCACGTTCAAAAGTTTCAGTTAGCCCAAAATACAGCCGCCTTATTTACCTTATGTCAGGCACTCATGGAACCCAACACTCATCGGTTTGCTAGCCGAACGCGCTGCTTCTCGGCAACCGCTTACTGTATAACACAAATTACTACCAATGACCAATGTAACTATTTCAAACCATTGGCGACTAACATGACACAATGCGATTAATGTAACACAGTTTCTACCTAACGGAGACTAATGTAACACGATTTTAAAACTTAAATGGAATGGTACACACACACATTTCTACCTAACTGTGATTAAAGTAACATAATTTCATGCTGTGATTTTTATATCACAATTTCTCCCTGTGATTGTTGTATCACAATTTCTCCCTGTGATTGTTGTATCACAATTTCTCCCTGTGATTGTTGTATCACAATTTCTCCCTGTGATTGTTGTATCACAATTTCTCCCTGTGATTGTTGTATCACAATTTCTCCCTGTGATTGTTGTATCACAATTTCTCCCTGTGATTGTTGTATCACAATTTCTCACTGTGATTGTTGTATCACAATTTCTCACTGTAATTGTTGAATAAAAAAATCCCCCCCCCCTCTTTTTTTGAATCGGCGATAGCTGTGTACCAAAAAGTGAAAAGTGTGCCAGGAATTCAAGGCCTCGAGGTAGCAGCTTAAAATCATTACCTCCAACTTGAAGCATTTCTTGACGTCGTTTTAGACAATGTTGAAAACTGATTTTCTTGTTGAGCCCAGGTGCTAAAGTGGTTGTATGCAAATCCTTCCTTCTATTATCTCCCCTGCTCTCCCCCCCATTTAAAAGGGAAAAAAATGTTTTTGTTACCTTGCCGTTGTCTGGGCAGGATCGGAAAATGATGGGGTGGGGTAGATAATGTGTGTGAGGAGGGGTGGTGTGTGGGAGGAATGAAAGCGTGTGTGTGGGAGGGAGTGGTGACGATATTTCAATCTTGGAAACAGACAAACTGCTTGGGATTTCATTTTGATAGATGATTTACGGCTACACCCATTTAAACTAACCCCTTACAACTCTTTCCGTTTGTAGCCGTAAGTATCCGAAAATATACGTATGTACCCAAACATAACCGTATTACCCCCCCAGAATACTCGTATAAAACCGAACATACCCGTACATAAACCCACACAGACCAGTATGTACCCGAACATGCCCATCGTTATCAGAACAGACACTCAAGTATCTACCGTAAAATACCAATGTTTTGTCGTGTCTTGACCGTATAAGACCTATGTTGTCGTAAACGATTTTATGTCTGATAGACGACACAAATGTAGATATTTCCATTATATGTAAATCGAGGTTAATTTAAATATAAACAAACCAAAGTTTATTGTCGGGCTGCTATTCCAAACCAACCGCGCCACAGTTTTGTCAATAATAAATGTTCTTATTCTATGACACAGACACATATTGGTAATAATCATGTCGTAATTCTATTACACATACACATATCGATGATAATCATGTCCTTATTCTATGACACAGACACATATTGGTGATAATCATGTCGTAATTCTATGACACATACACATATCGATGATAATCATGTCCTTATTCTATGACACATAAACATATTGGTGATAATCATCTTCTAATTCTCTGATACATGCACATATTGCTAACGTATTTGTCCTATAATCTTTGATGCTCAGAGATCTCGATAGTTGTAACAGTCGTAGTTATTAATCTAGAACCAGAATCAGGTGTACATATTACCATAGAACTAGACTTTTGTGTTCATTTTACTATAATACCAGACAAAAGTGTACATATTACCATAGAACCAGACCCTTGTGTTTGTGTTACTCTAGAACCAGACACTTGTGTTTGTGTTACTCTAGAACCAGACACTTGTGTTTGTGTTACTCTAGAACCAGACCCTTGTGTTTGTGTTACTCTAGAACCAGACCCTTGTGTTTGTGTTACTCTAGAACAAGACCCTTGTGTTTGTGTTACTCTAGAACCAGACCCTTGTGTTTGTGTTACTCTAGAAACAGACCCTTGTGTTTGTGTTACTCTAGAAACAGACCCTTGTGTTTGTGTTACTCTAGAACCAGACCCTTGTGTTTGTGTTACTCTAGAACTAGACCCTTGTGTGCATGCTACTTTATAACCAGACCCTTGTGTGCATTCTACTTTGTAAGCAGACACTTGTGTGTACATGTTACTCCAGAAGCAGACTCCTGTGTATAGATGTTACTCTAAACCCTCATTTGGTGTATAGAGTGTAAGCTGGACAACTAACCGCCTGTTATCTCTATGGACCATGTGCTTTGAAAATATTTTTTTTTCACTTCAAGTTTTTACCCATGGGATCAAACAGTTCGACTGCCACCAATGTCGAGCTTCCATACCTGCAGTTTGCACATACGTCTGTTAGAATCATCTGGTGGGTTGCACCAAATTCGCTTCAAGCCTACCCCATTATCTGACCAGGCCATCATTTCAATCACTTTGTGTGCGTTACCCATCAGTAGTTGACATGAGTGAAACCTGAATCTGTTTGCATTAGTGAGACCAGCAACAGTTGTCATTGGTGAGAGCAGCATCAGTCGTCGTCAGTGAGACTAGTATCAGTCGTCATTAGTGAGACCAGCATCAGTCGTCATTAGTGAGACCAGCATCAGTCGTCATTAGTGAGACCATCATCAGTCGTCATTAGTGAGACCAGCATCAGTCGTCATTAGTGAGACCAGCATCAGTCGTCATTAGTGAGACCAGCATCAGTCGTCATTAGTGAGACCAGCATCAGTCGTCATTAGTGAGACCAGCATCAGTCGTCATAGTGAGACCAGCATCAGTCGTCATTAGTGAGACCAGCATCATTTGTCATTAGTGAGACCAGCATCAGTCGTCATTAGTGAGACCAGCATCAGTCGTCATTAGTGAGGCCAACATCAGTCGTCATTAGTGAGACCAGCATCAGTCGTCATTAGTGAGACCAGCATCAGTCGTCATTAGTGAGACCAGCATCAGTCGTCATTAGTGAGACCAGCATCAGTCGTCATTAGTGAGACCAGCATCAGTCGTCATTAGTGAGACCAGCATCAGTCGTCATTAGTGAGACCAGCATCAGTCGTCATTAGTGAGACCAGCATCAGTCGTCATTAGTGAGACCAGCATCAGTCGTCATTAGTGAGACCAGCATCAGTCGTCATTAGTGAGACCAGCATCAGTCGTCATTAGTGAGACCAGCATCAGTCGTCATTAGTGAGACCAGCATCGGTCGTCATTAGTGAGACCAGCATCAGTCGTCATTAGTGAGACCAGCATCGGTCGTCATTAGTGAGACCAGCATCGGTCGTCATTAGTGAGACCAGCATCAGTCGTCATTAGTGAGACCAGCATCAGTCGTCATTAGTGAGACCAGCATCAGTTGACATATATAAAACCAGCATCAGCTTACATTAGTGACAAGAAGACCACACATTTTTTGTCCGTCCAATAACGTCTATCTACGGTACTCCACCAACCCCCGAGAACTCCGGCGAGATTGTTGTTACCAAGAACCATAACCCCATAATTTTTCTGGTTAAGTGCGTTACCGGCAGATCGCATTTACTTTTCCACCAGCAAAAATTTTGTTTTGACATTTTTAAGCATCCTCGCCAGTTCTGTAGTGCTCTGTAGCACCAACATCCGCATAAAAAAAATATCGTGGGTGTTTTTTTCCCCTCGTCACCGCTATTTTAAGTTTTCAAATGGGGTAGCGGCATGGTAATTAAAGAAAACGGGGGAACAACTATTTTCAAGATTTTGTTTCACCATTGGAGAAGCTGGTTAGAGCGAATAGGTATTCTGTGTTAAGATGTTTTGTAAAGATGGGGGGCGAAGCGCGTGGTCATAATGTGGGCACAGACAATTCGTCGGTGAAACAAATGAGTATAAGTAGGTAAAGAGACTTTTGGCTAAAACTTGCTGTATTGATAAATAGGTCACCCTTTTGTAATAAAACTTGCTGTATTGATAAATAGGTCACCCTTTTGTAATAAAACTTGCTGTATTGATAAATAGGTCACCCTTTTGTAATAAAACTTGCTGTATTGATAAATAGGTCACCCTTTTGTAATAAAACTTGCTGTGTTGATAAATAGGTCACCCTTTTGTAATAAAACTTGCTGTGTTGATAAATAGGTCACCCTTTTGTAATAAAACTTGCTGTGTTGATAAATAGGTCACCCTTTTGTAATAAAACTTGCTGTATTGATATAAGATAATTTTTGGGCTACTTTTTAATACCCGTTTACAACTTAGTGCACGTAGGTTACCATGCAGTAAAATGATATAAAGAATGTGTAAATGTTTAGTTTAATTCAGTGAGACTGTAAAAGTAAAAGGTACAGTAACCATGCAGTAGGTTGTGCTGTTATACAGGCTTGAATGGACTTGGGCCGACCCTGGAAGGAACTAGGGCCGACCCTGGAAGGGACTAAGGCCGACCCTGGAAGGGACTAAGGCCGACCCTGGAAGGGACTAAGGCTGTACACAACACAATGAATAACTAATGTAGACTCGCTGTTTGTTGTAGTTAATTTTGTCGAATTAAATAATGACTCAACATTTCGCCGAAAGCCAGACATTCTTCTCTGCGATAGGTTTGAGGAAATAAACTTCTCTCCGATTCGAACTACACACGACGACTTCCAAAGACCACACGGGGAGAGAGCCGCTGTACGTAACATGACTCAGGAGAATTCGCTTAGTTTGACTTCAAGATGCTCTGTTTCCGCTGTATACATTTGAACAATCAATGACTTCCTTCCTGCACCAGTTAATGCATGTCTCATTGACTGAGTTTTTTTGAGGCATCTCCCTTCCGGGGTTGGAGGTGGGGAGGGGGTGAGCCTTTGCAGTTCATATCGTTTGTTCGAATAAAACATTAAATGTAAAGCTCTATTAAGAAACGAGTAATTATGTAAACGTTTCACCAAACGTCTTCATCAGTACAAATAAATTAATAAAGTTGTTGAAATTAAATTAACGTCTTATATCATGTTACATAACTTTGATAAATAATTAATTAAGAATTAAGAGGAGAAAGGCTCAAATCCGCAACAAAAACAAAGCTCTTCATCCTTAGGCGTAGCTATGGGCGTAGGGCTGATCTAGTGGGCAATACGATTTCATATCCTTTATCAACAACACATTTCATCAACAATACATTTCGTTAGTTTCCCCAAGAAGATAGAAAAAAAAATGTACCACCAGCACTGCAAAATTGATGTCTTGTTCAAGGTACTGTACATTTACTTGACTGATTGTAGTCAAACTTGTTAAGAACACAACGAGTAATTTGGTTATGTTCATAGAGAGTACTGAGGACGTCTCCGTGCCAAGCACTGGAGATCGGTCTATGGGAAGTACTGGAGATCGGTCTATGGGAAGTACTGGGGATGTGTCCATGGGAAGTACTGGGAATGTGTCCATGGGAAGTACTGGAGATGTGTCCATGGGAAGTACTGGGGATGTGTCCATGGGAAGTACTGGAGATGTGTCCATGGGAAGTACTGGCGATGTGTCCATGGGAAGTACCGGGGATGTATCCATGGGAAGTACCGGAGATGTGTCCATGGGAATTACCGGGGATGTGTCCATGGGAAGTACTGGAGATGTGCCCATGGGAAGTACTGGGGATGTGTCCATGGGAAGTACTGGGGATGTGTCCATGGGAAGTACTGGGGATGTGTCCATGGGAAGTACTGGGGATGTGTCCATGGGAAGTACTGGGGATGTGTCCATGGGAAGTACTGGGGATGTGTCCATGGGAAGTACTGGGGATGTGCCCATGGGAAGTACTGGGGATGTGTCCATGGGAAGTACTGGGGATGTGTCCATGGGAAGTACTGGGGATGTGTCCATGGGAAGTACTGGGGATTTGTCCATGGGAAGTACTGGGGATTTGTCCATGGGAAGTACTGGGGATGTGTCCATGGAAAGTACTGGGGATGTGTCCATGGGAAGTACTGGGGATGTGTCCATGGGAAGTACTGGGGATGTGTCCATGGGAAGTACTGGGGATGTGTCCATGGGAAGTACTGGGGATGTGTCCATGGGAAGTACTGGGGATGTGTCCATGGGAAGTACTGGGGATGTGTCCATGGGAAGTACTGGGGATGTGTCCATGGGAAGTACTGGGGATGTGTCCATGGGAAGTACTGGGGATGTGTCCATGGGAAGTACTGGGGATGTGTCCATGGGAAGTACTGGGGATGTGTCCATGGGAAGTACTGGGGATGTGTCCATGGGAAGTACTGGTGATGTGTCCATGGGAAGTACTGTAGATGTGCCATGATGTAACTGGTTTACTTTTATATGTAATATCTGTAGGCGTTCTCTCAATACAAAACCTTGCATCTAATAATCCTCTGAAGAATTGGTTTCAATAAAACAACTTTAATATGTAGACTATGTACATAACATATATAATTTGAGGTCATACAACGTGGAGTCCGCAGCCACACAATCCGCCATTTCACAGAATTCTGACAACACTGATAATAATCTCGAACCTTCTACCTCATTTCTTCCCGCGCTTTCACTCACGTGACCTCTCCGTAATCCAACTTGTGATACACACGTGACACATGGGAAGTACTTGTGATGTGTCCAAAGCAAGTACTGTAGATGTGTCCATGGGAAATACTGGGGATGTGTCCATGGGAAGTACTTATGATGTGTCCATGGGTAGTACTGGGGATGTGTCCACGGAGGGGGAATAATAATGATGTGTCCACGGATGAGGAATAATGCTGGTGTTTCTTCAAGGAGTACAAAGGATGTATTGGGGATGTGCACACTGCACACGCAAAGTAATAAGAATGTGTACACGTGGATTACTAATGATGTGAACATGGTGAGTTCTAAGTTTGTGTCCACGGAGAGTACCGAGACTGTGTCCACATGAGTACCGAGTCTGTGTCCACGTGAGTACCGAGACTGCGTCCACGTGACTACTGAGGATGTGTCCACGGAGAGTACTGAAGATGTGTCCACGGAGAGTACTGAAGATGTGTCCACGGAGAGTACTGAAGATGTGTCCACGGAGAGTACCGAGACTGTGTCCACATGAGTACCGAGACTGTGTCCACGTGAGTACCGAGACTGTGTCCACGTGAGTACTGAGGATGTGTCCACGGAGAGTACCGAGACTGTGTCCACGTTAGTACCGAGACTGTGTCCTCGTGAGTACTGAGGATGTGTCCACGGAGAGTACCGAGAATGTGTCCTCGGAGAGTACCGAGACTATGTCCACGTGAGTACCGAGACTGTGTCCACGTGAGTACCGAGACTGTGTCCACGGAGAGTACCGAGACTGTGTCCACGTTAGTACCGAGACTGTGTCCTCGTGAGTACTGAGGAAGTGTCCTCGGAGAGTACCGAGACTATGTCCACGTGAGTACCGAGACTGTGTCCACGTGAGTACCGAGGATGTGTCCACGGAGAGTACTGAAGATGTGTCCACGGAGAGTACTGAGGATGTGTCCACGGAGAGTACTGAAGATGTGTCCACGGAGAGTACTGAGACTGTGTCCACGGAGAGTATCGAGACTGTGTCCACGTGAGTACCGAGAATGTGTCCACGTGAGTACCGAGAATGTATTCACGGGCATTCCTGGAGTGTCCGCGATATCTAAAAATTTGGAAATATGCCTTTGTCATGTTTAACCAATTATAAATGCCACGCCCTCCAAGATTGGCCATTTTACCCAGAGATGTCTGTTTATTGTATTGTCCCCTTTCAACCTGACACGGGTCTATTCTTGAACATTCTGGGGTTAGGGGTTGGGTTAGGGGTGGGGTTCACGAGCAGACTGCTCACCTCCACAAGCTATTGACACAGCTGCTAACCCAAGCCTTTAACGGCCGGCCGTGGGAGACAGAAATGAACTAATAATTTCCCCAGCTCTTTACCGTGTTTGGCCACGTGCCGAGCACAACAATAAGTCGACGATTCCGTTTATTTCCACAGCTCAATGGTGTTACACTTGGTTTGTTAACGGCTTGCTCGCCCCCTACGCCTGGCATCTGAGCATGTAAGACAGGCCGACGACGGGAGGGAAGATGTTGTGGGGAGGGGTGATATCTGAGGTCAGAGGTTGGCGCCATTAGCCGATCACCTGTGCGTGTCGTATAGTCAACAGGGGAGGGTTTAATCAAATACTTAACAGGCGGCGGGGGTGGGGGTGGTTTGGGGTGGAATCAGGTAGCCCTGTAGAAAAATGTACCTGGAGATTATACTGTGGTAGTTTTATGACTTTAGATGCGATCCACTAAATTCACCTGGTCTGTCGACAGCCCCAAGGCATTTTCCCATTTTTTTAAATTTTATTTTTTGGGGGGGAGAGGGGGGGGGTTAAGTATCAATAATCCACCGAGCGTCATTGACAGCCCTCACTGGAACACACACCTCTGGACCACCACACCCCCTCCCTCTGTACTAAAACGTAAACATTTTTATTTTTTCTCATAAGTGTATCCCGAAACTTTCGTAAACGTAAACGACAAATTTAAACAAATCACGCAGGTTACCAGCACCAGGTTACCAGCACCAGGTTACCAGCACCAGGTTACCAGCACCAGGTTACCAGCACCAGGTTACCAGCACCAGGTTACCAGCACCAGGTTACCAGCACCAGGTTACCAGCACCAGGTTACCAGCACCAGGTTACCAGCACCAGGTTACCAGCACCAGGTTACCAGCACCAGGTTACCAGCACCAGGTTACCAGCACCAGGTTACCAGCACCAGGTTACCAGCACCAGGTTACCAGCACCAGGTTACCAGCACCAGGTTACCAGCACCAGGTTACCAGCGCCCTATTCCCGCTAAAGACATGAGTATACGTCAACTCCAACCTGCAGTCGTGGGTAGCCAGCACCTGTAGCCAGCACCTGTAGCCCGTAGTCGCGGGTAGCCAACACTATTGGCTGTGGCTAGCCAACACCTTTAGTCATGGGTAGCCATCACTGGCCATGAGTAGCCAACACCTCTACTCGTGGGTAGCCATCACTGGCCATGAGTAGCCAACACCTCTACTCGTGGGTAGCCATCACTGGCCATGAGTAGCCAACACCTGTAGCCATGGATAGCCAACACCTGTAGCCATGGATAGCCAACACCTGTAGCCATGGATAGCCAACACCTGTAGCCATGGATAGCCAACACCTGTAGCCATGGATAGCCAACACCTGTAGCCATGGATAGCCAACACCTGTAGCCATGGATAGCCAACACCTGTAGCATTGGGTAGCCGACACCTGCAGCTTATTGCTTCCACATTTCGCCACTTCCTTGATTTCCAGCATCGCACTTGTGTCCGTACTAAATAGCCGGATATTTTGATGTTCCCCTCCGTTAATTAGACAACAACAACAGGTTCTGAGAGTCGTTTGGAGCTTTGGAGGTCTTCAATCAGCCGGACGAGAATATGGATTACATCGGCTCCGACAGGGGGCCTCTAGCCCCGCACCTGCTCGGCGCTCGGTTTTAATTAGTTGCACCCAGAAACGCAGTACAGGACGCTTTAATTATACCAGGCGATCGGTGCCTCGGGTTTTTATTGTCATGGTAACGAGCCGCGACCAATGGCAATACCGCATGACGTCATCTTTGATGTTTACTCACCTATGACGAGAGTTTAGGTGGTGTACTCTCTAGCAGGCGCTCTCGTGTCCTCCACCACCACCACAAGACAAAACTCACATCCTCCTTGGATTACCATCCTACCTCTGAAATTGTTCCTCTGCTATTCTACAGTAGTTTCAGATTTACATGTCTTTGTATACACCCTAAAAGGTTGTGAACTGGGAGATGATGAAGAATTTGAGGGTTAGAAATGCAGCTAATAGAAACACGTCATCGGAACCTCAATTTCCGTTTTGTTATCCTCGTTGCAATTAAAATTAATTCAAACAAATGTAAGAGACAAAAATTTCTCTATTAAAGTCACGTCCTGGGGATTGTTATTGACATAAATACTACCAGTGTCAAGGTCGATATGAGTACTGGCAGAGGGAAAAAATGTGTCAGATCTTATGATGAGGTGTCAATATTTGTATGGCGGGAAGAAGAGTTCTTGACATTTCAGGTGGGTACAAGGAAATAATGAGAATTTGTAGAGTGTAAATGACTATTCGGAGAGTGGGTACAAGGAAATAATGATAATTTGTAGAGTGTAAATGACTATTCGGAGAGTGGATATAAGGAAATAATTTGTAGAGTGTAAATGACTCTTCGGAGAGTGGATATAATGAAATAATGATAATTTGTAGAGTGTAAATGACTCTTCGGAGAGTGGATACAAGGAAATAATGAGAATTTGTAGAGTGTAAGTGACTCTTCGGAGAGTGGATACAAGGAAATAATGAGAATTTGTAGAGTGGAAATGAGACTCTTCGGAGAGTGGATACAAGGAAATAATGAGAATTTGTAGAGTGTAAATGACTCTTCGAAGAGTGGTTATAAGGAAATAATGAGAATTTGTAGAGTGTAAATGACTCTTCGGAGAGTGGATACAAGGAAATAATGAGAATTTGTAGAATGTAAGTGACTCTTCGGAGAGTGGATTTTAGGAAATAATGAGAATTTGTAGAGTGTAAATGATTCTTCAGAGAGTGGATACAAGGAAATAATGAGAATTTGTAGAGTGTAAATGACTCTTCGGAGAGTGGATATAAGGAAATAATGAGAATTTGTAGAGTGGAAATGACTCTTTGGAGAGTGGATATAAGGAAATAATGAGAATTTGTAGAGTGTAAATGACTCTTTGGAGAGTGGATATAAGGAAATAATGAGAATTTGTAGAGTGTAAATGACTCTTCGGAGAGTGGATATAAGGAAATAATGAGAATTTGTAGAGTGTAAGTGACTCTTCGGAGAGTGGATACAAGGAAATAATGAGAATTTGTAGAGTGTAAATGACTCTTCGGAGAGTGGATACAAGGAAATAATGAGAATTTGTAGAGTGTAAATGACTCTTCGGAGAGTGGATACAAGGAAATAATGAGAATTTGTAGAGTGTAAAGGACTCTTCGGAGAGTGGATATAAGGAAATAATGAGAATTTGTAGAGTGGAAATGACCCTTTGGAGAGTGGATATAAGGAAATAATGAGAATTTTTAGAGTGTAAATGACTCTTTGGAGAGTGGATATAAGGAAATAATGAGAATTTGTAGAGTTTAAATGACTCTTTGGAGAGTGGATATAAGGAAATAATGAGAATTTTTAGAGTGTAAATGACTCTTCGGAGAGTGGATATAAGGAAATAATGAGAATTTGTAGAGTGTAAGTGACTCTTTGGAGAGTGGATACAAGGAAATAATGAGAATTTGTAGAGTGTAAATGACTCTTCGGAGAGTGGATACAAGGAAATAATGAGAATTTGTAGAGTGTAAATGACTCTTCGGAGAGTGGATACAAGGAAATAATGAGAATTTGTAGAGTGTAAATGACTCTTCGGAGAGTGGATACAAGGAAATAATGAGAATTTGTAGAGTGTAAATGACTCTTCGGAGAGTGGATACAAGGAAATAATGAGAATTTGTAGAGTGTAAATGACTCTTCGGAGAGTGGATATGAGGAAATAATGAGAATTTGTAGAGTGTAAATGACTCTTTGCAGAGTGGATATAAGGAAATAATGAGAATTTGTAGAGTGTAAATGACTCTTCGGAGAGTGGATACAAGGAAATAATGAGAATTTGTAGAGTGTAAATGACTCTTCGGAGAGTGGATACAAGGAAATAGTGAGAATTTGTAGAGTGTAAAGGACTCTTCGGAGAGTGGATATAAGGAAATAATGAGAATTTGTAGAGTGGAAATGACTCTTCGGAGAGGTGATACAAGGAAATAATGAGAATTTGTAGAGTGTAAGTGACTCTTTGGAGAGTTTTAGTCGTGACGGGTAAAAGGGGAGGGGACGGAGAAAGTCAAAACGTTGATAATAAATTGTAGGTTTACTTAACACCTTACTTCCTGGCGATTCTGTCGAAGTTCTGGCATTATATCGATACGCTGATATATTGTAGATTTATTTTACGCCTTACCTCACAAGACTATTTTTGTCCATTACCAAGTTTACATCTTGATCACAAATTCTCTTTCACTTTACCAGGCTATTATTATTAATATTCTATTGTTTTGTATCAATAGTCATTACATATTCAAATCGGTGTAAAATTATTCATTAAATAAATAGTTTTGAGGATTCTATTTTGGAGTTTGTTATAGCGGAGACTCAATGGGAGAGTTTAGTATGGATGTGAATTGTTTGAAAGTAGCGGTGACCAATGGCCATCCCATGAAGAGAACGTTCAGAGCAATTAAATATTTAAAGTCATTTAGGAGCACTGCTCCCCTTAGCAGGGATTAGCTCGGACCGACAGCTAATTGGGCTGGTTCAAGATGTGGGATTAGAGGAGAGATAAGCGGATTTAAATAGACAAGACATCTTCTTCTGTTAGCACTAATTAACTCCTTCATTCCTATGAAAAAACTTCGAGAACCAAGTCTGCTTAAAATTCAAGAACAAAGTCTGTTTAAACTTAAAGAGCCAAAATATGTTCTGTCTTCAAGAACAAAGTCTGTGTAAACTTCGAGAACAATATCTGTGCAAAGTTTTCAAAGTGAAAATAAACATCTTGGCGACAAGAAATCGAAATTTTAAAAATAATTTTCAAAATTGTCTTCATGATTTTATAGAAAAAGCAATGCATTATATGGAATAAATACCGGCAACAATAATTTGTGATCCTTTGACGTCGCGCCCGGATCACTCGTGATATGACGACGTCACGCTTGGATCATTCACCATCTGGTTACGTCACGACTGGATCATTTAGACTTTGACGACGTCACGCTTGGATTATTTGCCATCTGATGACATCACGGCCAGACCATTCGTTATCTCATCAAGATCAAGGGTACACGCATCACTGTTATGATGAAGTCAGTGAGTTACCCATCCGACATCGACTGTTCGCATCAATTCAACTGTGTCGACCTATTTTAGGTTTGCACATCTGTTCTAACCCTAACCTAACGGTTAATTACCTAGCGCTACGCATTGTTTCATAGGCCTGTATTGTTAGTGAGTGAAAACTGGTGAGAATTTTAGATGGCGCATGAGATCGCATGTAAATTTCCGATGATCTGACAGCTGCGAGTTAAAATCAACCAATTGGGGTGTAGTGAACACTGAGTTGGCATAGCCCTGGACTCGCATCTTGCGAGCTAGCAAATGTAAACAACTTACCCAAACAGTAATTTCCATATTTTAGACTCATCCAAATGTGTAATCGTTGAGATGTAAGCGAATAGTGTTTGTAGTGCTAGAATCTCGATAGGTCATTTCGAATCAATACGATGGGTGGTTTCTTTTGGGTACAATTCAGTATTGTAGTTTGATACCACCCATTGTTGTGATTTGATACCACATTTTGTTATGGTTTGATTCGACCGATGTTAGCACGTGCTTGACTTGAAACATCGGCTTATAAGGGCAACAATCGAGGCCTCCTCCCTCACTCAACTCTTCCCCCCACTCCCTCTCTCACCCTCACTCTTCCCCCACTTGTTTCACAGCACGTTTCGAACAAACGGTTTGTTGTGCGGCCAAAGTCAGCGAAGCGTTGTGACGCTGTAATTGTGATCGTTATGAGAAATGAGGCCATCTGTCGGGAAAACTGTTGAGAGCATGCACCAGAATAAAGAAGAGAATAGCCGACAAAAATAAATTCGCTGACAAAATCAATTTACGTTACAATTGTATTTAATTTTAGTACCACGAATTTTTCTTCGAATAGACACAAAACAAAGGACAACTATATTCTGCTATCAATAGTTGCTAGAAATGTACGATCGGAGATAAAACTTTAGTTTATATTCCAGTTAAATCAAAACAGACAATTTTGTTTAATGGAAAATCAGTCTATCTAAATATCTCCAACTAGATGCGACCCTCGGCATATCATACGCCGCAGACTCACTCATAGATAGTGCAAAGAAAACGGGGAGAGAGAACGGACACAAACAGTAGCACGAACAAATGTGAACAACGCGAGTGAACGTTGTGAGGACCGGCGAAGTATTTTTGTGAAGTATTTTGGACATCGTGACAATGTCTGCTTCGCCACCATATACTCCTGAAGTATTCATGTACTGAGCGTATTGTTGAGGAGAGTGTAGGACTACTTTTTCGTCACTGAGAACAACAGAGAGCACGTCGCCGAAGTTATCCCAATGTTGAGAAACAAAGTTTACAGCCATAATGCGAAGTTGGAGAGCAACAACTTCGCCTATGATCTTTTCCCAGAAATATGCGACCGATAGAAACAGACAGTTAACTGATGAAGGAATTGGTATAACATTGAACGAAGTCTTTTTTCGAGAAATAAATGCGAAGCGGTGTTTATGTTCTCTAAGAAAGGGGTAAAAGAACGGGCATAAACATATACATTTATTAAAAACGAGCAACCAAGCCCGTCCAAGGACGTTCTGCCACCGTTCGGTGGCATGCAACTCCCCTTCAACAACCGTCTCGACCGGAATATATGTGCATCACGTCAAAAATACTATTCATTATAGTTAAAATAAATAACTCGTAAAAACAGAGCTTTTGACTATAAATCCCAACGCGCATAACTCAAAATAAAGTCTTGGAAGAAATACTGCACCCAAAATAACTCGTTTTGAACGCCCGCGTAAACTTGATATGATTGGCTGTAGGAGTCATGTGTGTTTGAGAGACCAATCGCTATAGATGACGGGACAGAAATTAGCCTTTTATTATATAGGATTTTTTAAAAATGTTGCCGCTGGGGCATGTCAGTTGAATGTAATAACCAATACACTATGAAATACATGTACTCTGTGAAGGAACAACGAAACTGGATGTAAAAAGCATTGCTGGTCTCCAGTCATGCCCCGCCCCCCACTGTCTTCACTTGCCAACCGTTAACTGTGATTACTTGACCCCAACGAGAGTCATTCGTCATGCTCATTTGCACATACTCGCTTTGGTGAATTATATACATAGATAAGGCAATCTGTTGGGAACATGCACCAGAATTGAGACGAGAATAGACAAGAGAATAGACGCCACTGTCTGGTGGCGTGTCTCTAGCCGCCACTATTAGGCGGTTTTTCTCTAGCAATCTAGTTTCTATTTCAATTATTTCACGGAAATCCCCACTTAAGGACTATCTTATGAAAGCGATTTGCGCACCAAAGTGTGCTTATTGCAAGTGCACTGCACGGCACGGCTTCATGCCTGTGGAATTTTCTGCTGTTCTATCCACCATTTGCCCGCAAGACGACACTTCCGCTCCTTTCAACCCTGACCCTTTGCGGTCTCAAAGTGTCAACTTTTTCTCTATCGATAACCTAACGGCTGGAGGAATAGCGCCCTAATCCCCGCCTGGCAACAAACTGTCATTAAAAGCTGGCCATTAAAGGGTTAACGATGTCCGTCCCACAGGGAATGCAGGGAGGGGGGATTCGTGTAGAGGTGGGAGGGCTGGCGGCGAATCCACGTTGTCTGCTACCATCATTAGATGACCTAATTGTATCTTAATGATGTCGTTGGATAATCTTGATTAAGATCAGAGGATCCTGTCATGTAAATAGAACTTACCCCCTCCCAACTCTTATGAAGACAGCACTCTGTCAGTGAGTCACAGCTTGGGTTAGTTGAACTCTGAGCTCCCCTATATCATTGATGTTTATTTGTATCCTATCTTCCCCCCCCCCTCACCCACCTCCCCCTTTTCTTCTTAAGCTCTTCCACACATGTATTATGTCCCCTCAACCCCTTTTTGGACATGTACTCAATGACCTTAAGCCGTCGACCATACACAATTCTAGTACTATAAACTGTAACTATGACGTCGACCATACACAATTCTATTACTATAAACTGTAACTATGACGTCGACCATACACAATTCTATTACTATAAACTGTAACTAGGACGTCGACCATACACAATTCTATTACTATAAACTGTAACTATGACGTCGACCATACACAATTCTAGTACTATAAACTGTAACTATCACGTCGACCATTCACAATTCTATTACTATAAACTGTAACTATGACGTCGACCATACACAATTCTATTACTATAAACTGTAACTATGACGTCGACCATACACAATTCTATTACTATAAACTGTAACTATGACGTCGACCATACATAATTCTATTACTATAAATTGTAACTATGACGTCGACCATACACAATTCTATTACTATAAACTGTAACTATGACGTCGCAGCCAAACATGTATACCCCATGGACTGAAAGCTTAAATTCAAAAGAAGTTTTAAATAAGGCACCAGAATGTGGAATGAGGGCGATGTGCTATTATTGAGGTAGAACTTGGAATTTAAACATTTAAAATTGTCAGTCGTTGAACTAAAGATAATAATTTTGTTTATTTAGTCAAAGAGAACCATGCCCTGGAGACTCGTACATCTAGCCTCGGAGATCTCGTTTATTGGAAATTAGCTAAGTAACTCCACTCTTTAAGAAAGGGGATAAATCAGACCCTGGTAATTACAGACCGGTATCACTTACTAGTATCACCTATAAATTACTAGAACACATAATATATAGTAGAATAGTTAACCACCTTGACAAATATAATGCCCTATGCCCACATCAACACGGCTTTAGAAAAAACAGATCATGTGAAACACAATTAATAGGTTTAATAGATGAACTATCAAAAGGCTTAGACAAAAATGATGAATTAGATACAATATTAATAGACTTCTCAAAAGCATTTGACAAAGTTCACCACCTTAGTTTACTTAAAAAACTTAACTACTTTGGAATCTCAGGTTCCTTACATCACTGGATCCAAGACTTCCATTTGGGCAGGGAGCAAACTGTAATAATTAATGGATCTAAATCTGCACCAACAAAGGTCAATTCAGGAGTTCCACAAGGAACTGTGCTAGGTCCCTTACTCTTTTTAATATGTATAAATGATTTACCCAACAACATCTCAACAGGAACAAAAGTTAGGTTATTTGCTGATGATTGTATAATCTATAGAACAATTGAATCAGAACAAGATAGCAAATTTTTGCAAAAAGACCTAGATGAATTGATAAAATGGGGAACTAACTGGAGTAACAAAGAAAAAGAAACAAATAAATTCAAAATATTTCATTCATGGAAAGGAACTAACCCAAACTAAAGATGCAAAATACTTAGGAGTCATGATAAATTAGAAATTATCATAGAATCCCCATGTCAATGAAGTTATTAAAAAAATCAAACAAAACCTTAGGCTTTATAAAAAGAAACCTTTACAAATGTAATAAAGATATAAAACTAAATGCTATCTCACTTTGGTGAGACCTGTACTAGAATATGCATCTTCTGTATGGGACCCATCCACCAAAGAAAACATTGATAAACTAGAACAAATCCAAAAAAGAGCTGCCAGATTCATTACTGGAGAATATTCAAAACTGACTTGAAGAACACCATTAGTTAAATTTAAATCATTAAACCTTGAAACACTAGAGGATAGAAGAACCAAGAGTAAAGCAGTAATCATACATAAAGCAAGTAACTCTAATTTAGAAATACAACACAAAGATAACTTAATACAACCCTCAGATAGACATAAGGATAAAAACACATTTCTTATTCCGTATGCAAGAACAAACCCATACAAATTTTCGTTCTTCCCGTCCGGAATTCGGGCGTGGAATGGGTTGCCTGAAGAAACCATGAAAGCCAACACTTTATCAACATTTTAAACTCTAATAAGAATGCAGGACTAAACACAAACCATAGCTAAGCGTAGGATACCTCGTGTATGTTGCCTTCTAGACTTCGTATATTCGATTATGAGACCACGTATATATAGCCACAGGGACTATTTGTATTTTTCTTGTTATAAAGTCCCTTAACAGCGGTCTACTTTTGGAGTCCTCTCCGAGTGGTCTAGTCTTGCAGACCTATCGTTCTGTTATTCATAGACCATCTGTTGATAGAATAATATGAATTTAAAAATGGTCTCGGAAAAGGTGATATGGTTGGGGGGGGGAGGATGGGGGTGGGGATACAAGTGTTTTGGATCGATACGCCATTTACTGAGTGCGTAGATTCGGAGATAAAGGTTGTAAGGATTTCATCAAGGACCGATTGTGTTCCAGTTGAATGAGAATCGATGAGAAGTGTTAAAGGTTTTAATTGGATCAATTGTTTACAGGAATTCTGATTACATTTTTCTCTCCATATTCAAAACTACTTTTTTTAAACGTTGATGTGATTTGAATTTTTCGTTTTGTACCAGATCGCTGTAGTCATTGTAAGTGATCGTTACAATGCCTTTTTCTGGCACAATGCCCTTTCTACTACAGGTGTAATAATAATGTGCGTCCGACACCACGCGATAGTTAATGTCATGACATAACAAGACGCGTGGTTCTGATATAGCAAGACTTTTGGTACGGACAAAACAAGACTTTTAGTTCTAACATATTAAGAAATATGGTACAGTTATAACAAAACTTTTGCTACTGACATAGCAAGACTTTGGGTTCTGACAAAACGATACTTTTGGTACTGACATAGCAAGACATTTGGTTCTGGCAAAACAAGACTTATGGTTCTGACATATCAAGACTTTTGGTACTGACAAAACAAGACTTTTGGTTTTGATATAAAAAGACTTTTGGTACTGACATAGAAAGAGTTTTGGTACTGAAATGGAAAGAGTGGTACTGACATTATTTATTTTTTTTGGTACGTGTCAACCTTATTTAAATTCAACTCTCCAGTTTTATGTCTTTGATATTTCAAAAAGGACATACTTGAACGGCTATAGTTGGTTACATACGACATTACGCCTATACTTGATCACATGATTATAAAACTCAACGGCTATAGTCGGTCACATGCTTATGCAACTCAATATTTATAGCGGATCACATATTTTCCAAAGAAAGGTGTTGTCATCTCTTGCGATGACATTCTGTAATATAAACCCTTTCCTCAATCTTGATTTTAGCCCTAACCTCAACCCTATCCCTACCATAACTCACCCTTGTCCCTACCCTAACTCACCATTGTCCCTATCCTAACTCACCCTTGTCCCTTCCCTAACTCACCCTTGTCCCTACCCTAACTCACCCTTGTCCCAACCCTAACTCACCCTTGTTCCAACGCTAACTCACCCTTGTCCCAACCATAACTCACCCTTATCCTTAGAAAACACGATTTTATATTCTATTATTAGTATTCCCAATGGTTAGAAGGCGAAGTTTGACTGCGAGTCATATACAGGCAACCCACGAGGGTAACAGATGTCCGAAATAACACGAGGGGCGAAATCGAGGGCAACAAGCTAGGTTTAATAACTCCTCCGGTTATCATTACGACCAAGTACTGACGGCTGCTAGTTATAGCCTTAGTCGATAGTTCCTAAACAAGTCAGACCTAAGACTTTGGAAGACCTTCGTGGCCGCCAGGAGGAGAGCGACCACAGACTTAAAGCTTATCGTCTGCCGACTGTTGAAATTGCAGCCCTAAGCTATTTTCAGGAGTTCCATCTAATGACGTAGTTAGCTCCTTCCAAATATTCATCCGGGGGTCTTACCTCCATTTGAGAAGAAAGTCTGGTTCGGGATTTAAAGATGAGAATAATTCTCTCAAGGTATGTGTGGGAGTCCGGGTGTGTGTGTCTGAGAGAGAGAGAGATAGAGAGAGAGATAGAGAGAGAGAGATAGAGAGAGAGAGAGTTCGTGTATGTAGAGAGGGTCCGTCCTTGTGCGGGCGTGTGCGTTCGTGTGGTTAGTTTGTGTAGTTACGTGACCACGAGGCGAGGCGGTAGAGAGAAGCTCAGATAGACATAAGCCATTTGATATTGACCATTCAAATAGAAGCACTGGCCAGTGCAAATGTTGATGTCTACCACTGTCCTGGTGACGAGAAGTTGGTGCACCGCTTTCGTGCAGTGAAATTGTTCCTCCTTTATAACTCTGGGTCAATGTTCAATGTCAAAACTGGATCAACTATCACTTTTAATCCTCGGATCACATGCTCCCGTTTTTTTCTCTGGATAATTAAACTTTAAGATCCTGGATACAACTTCTCTTTTAACACTAACAATCACTTTAACTAGGGCTGTTAACGATTAATTTAAATTTAATCGATAACCTTTGAAAAATTAACGATTAATTAATCGTTAATTTCGATTAAAGCCAAAAATTAAAATTTATAATGTCATAGGTAATATTACTTATTACACGTTTTTGTTGAAAATCTATATAACACTGGAATGTCTCCTTTTTATGTCATCTTTTAACCTAATACGCAAAAAGACAAGTGTGTTGACATTATTTGGTTCACGTGATGAGCGGGACTAATTGACAATATAACCTGCCGAGCCAAACAATCATTCACATGGAACTGAGGTAACTGGTATGCACAAAAAGGTCTTGACAAGGAATGACAATATCGGATATCGGTGTTCATTAATTAAGTTCCCACCATTGTAGAGGGTTAATGGATTAAGGAACTTTCATCTCTATTTTGTAACGCAGTAATTCATCAGAAGAGCTGTTGTCATTTTTTGTGTCTCATTCAGCTCCATTACTGCCATTAGCTTAATACACTTTTCATTTGGTTTGATAAGTAGGCGAAGTGTAAGAACCATGATAGGCAAACTTTATCAAGATTTTGAACATTCCGGTCAGTCAATAGTTTAAAACCAAAATGTTCGTGTAATCGTCTGGAACGTTATTATTTATCAGCCGCTATTTTTTATTATTATTTTTTTTACTTTTTGACTTTCAATAATTTGTAAGTCGATTAATCTATAAAAATAATGTAATCGTTAAAAATTTTTAACGATTAATCGAGAAATTAATCGTTAATTTCCGCAGCCCTACTTTTAACCCTTACCATCACTTTTAAACCGATTGTTAATAATTGATATTAAACTCTGGATCATCTGACACGTTTAAAACTGTTATACATGTTTTGACTATGGCCCACAAGAAGCCTGGTCTGAACTAAATACATTGTGTCTTAGAAGGAGCCTAATTTATACCTCGGTGATTTAACCCAAAAATGTTCAAACTTTTAACAATGAAGTGATTCTATATCTAAGTATTTTAGTACCACTTCTAATTTAGACCAATTGACTTCTGAGCCTCAGTACCTCGTACCACCTCTGATTTCGACCATTTCTAAACCTGTGTTCAACTTACCACCTCTGATTTCTACCATTTCTAAACCTTTGTTCAATGTACCACCTCAAATATAGACCACATTCCATAACCCCTCTACAACACACCATGGTCTTTCCACCCTCTAATTTGACAATTTCTCGTACACCTCTGGTAAGCGTTACAATAAAGTAAAGGAGAAAATGGTTTTCTTGCTGTCTAACCAATATCGGTTATTGACGCACTCTATAACGCATTAGAATTGATAATATCAATTATATCTAGTGGCCCGTATGATATGAAAATTGTCTGGTTTTCTGCACGAATAATCAACATATTTATGACGAAACTGCCAAACTTGTCATATCTTGTTTCTACTTGTCTTCAGTCAGTCATCATGTCAGACTTCTATTTGATTGCCTATCCATAAAGCTAGCCCTTAGGGTTTGTCCTTCCATTCGTTATGTCTGTTTCTATCTACAAGTTTTGTGTGTGTTTTTTACCACGTTTTTATTAACTCGCTTTCGTTCCTGTGGCATTGTGTGTCTGTCCAAGATTTTTCAAATCTGCCAACGTAAAATTAAACCACTTATGATGGTCCTAGAGATCTCAAAATGTTACCACAGATAGATCCTGGATGACAATGCATTTTATCAAAATTTCAGATCGATTGAATGTACCGTTATTACATTATTGAACTTTTTAGTTTATCTATAGTCTATATATAAGCATCTGTACCGTCGGCTTTTGTTGACATCCGTGAGTTCACCCCGTGACCACATCACAATGTTTTTAAAACGTTGGGCGGGCGCTTGTGAAGTGTTTGTTAAAAAAAATAGAGGTAAAAAAATATTTTTAAAATCCACGTTTTTATAAGCGGACTAAAAAGAAGAAAATAATTTAAAACTTATTAGTTCAAGTACTTCGATTTAATATGACTAAAAACGTGGGGCGGGTGTTTGGTATACAAATTAAAGATTTCTAATTTAGAATGCAAAATAGAAATCTATAAGTGAGAGAATGAGTGAACCGCATATGTTAAACCTCATAAGCGCCCGCCCCCACGTTTTTAGTCATATTAAATCGAAGTACTTGAACTAATAAGTTTTAACTTATTTTCTTCTTTTTAGTCCGCTTATAAAAACGTGGTTTTTAAAAATATTTTTTTTTACTTCTATTAACCACGTTTTATTAACTCGCTTTCGTTCCTGTGGCATTTTAGCATTGTTGGTTTGTCCAAGATTTTTTCAAATCTGCCAACGTAAAATTGAACCACTTCTGATGCTCCTAGAGATCTGAAAATTTTACCACAGATAGATCTTGGATGACAATGCATTATATCAAAATTTCAGATCTATCGAATGTACCGTAATTAAAGTACATATTGAACTTTTTAGTTTATCTATAGTCTATATATAAGCATCTGTGCCGTCGGCTTTTGTTGACATCCGTGAGTTCCCACCGTGACATCACAATGTTTGTAAAACGTTGGGCAGGCGCTTGTGAGGTGTTTGGTAAAATAAATAGAGGTAAAAAAATATTGTTACAAACCAAGTTTTTATTAGTGGACTAAAAAGAATAAAATAAATAAAGGTAAAAAAATGATTTTTAAAAACCACGTTTCTACAAGTGGACTAAAAAGAAGAAAATAATTTAAAACTTATTAGTTCAAGTACTTCGATTTAATATAACTAAAAAACGGGTGTTTGGTATGAAAATTAAAAATTTCTAATTTAGAAGGCAAAAGAGAGATTTATAAGTGAGAGAATGAGTGGACCGCATATGTTAAACCTCATAAGCGCCCGCCCCACGTTTTAGTCATATTAAATCGAAGTACTTGAACTTATAAGTTTTAAATTATTTTCTTCTTTTTAGACCACTTATAAAAACGTGGTTTTTAAAAATCATTTTTTTACCTTTATTTATTTTATCACTCATCTTTTTCATCTCCACCAATATATTTCCCCTCCCCTCCACATGGCGTACATTAACTTCTATGTTATTTTCTCTACCTTACACATAACTTCTTTCATTCCTGTGTTATTTTCCCCTCTATTGTTTTCCTTACCACAAATTAACTGGCTATTTTTCCTCATTTATCCTTTAAACTGTGATGGTCATTTCACTTCAGCTTTCTATTGACTTCCTTTTATTTGGTAATCCAGAGACTCATAATCCACTCTTTCATCTAGATCCAGTGCTCTGTTATCCTTCCTTTCCACCGTACTGTTCATCTTTATCCAGCCAGCAATACATTTGTTTAATGACTCGGTGCATACCTTATTTTAACGTCTGTCATGTCTGTCTCATTTCAGAACACGCGACGTGATCAGGCCAGCCACACTCAACACCTGGATTCCTCTGCTCACGTAAGTAAACTTGATTTCAAGTGTTTTCACAGAGAGGTCACCAGTTCTTGGCCCACGGTTATCATCAAATACCCCCGCCCCGCCACACACCAACGTACTCGTGAACATTCATCACAACACTAGAGTGTATATAAGTATAGCGCCACCACAACAATAGATTGTATATAAGTATAGCGCCATCACAACACTAGAGTGTATATAAGTATAGCGCCTAGATATTTTCCCATCAATATTTGATTTCGAAGTCCCTATAGACAAGTTGATACATCAAGAAGTTGGCATCGGCCCAATTCATCAAGAAAAAACACAGCGACTCTTGGCTTAACAGCTTTCTTCGAGATTTCTGTGAGGAATGATAAACAATAGGGGACGTCATCCGCGAACCTTACCCCCCCCCACACACACTTTCTCCAAAGCTCCCCAGTCAACAACCTATTTCGCACAGCAGACCTTTATTGTTGAAATTTATGAGATAACGTTTTTCTGTTCGTTTGTTTGTGCATTTGCTCCTCTGCTGTTCAATATTAAATTATCTATATGCAATAACTTGGATTATGTGAGAAGTGTAACTGCTAAGAAATGACATGTCCCAGACTGCTTTAATTGTTTAAAGGTAGGAAGAAATCGGGGCTGAATTGTAGCAATTGAAATTAACAATCTGTCAAATGAAACCACCAGCTACAGTCCTAAGTTTATTTCCGTCTCTGGTGTGTTACAGACGCAGTTCATTGGTGTGTCTGGTGTTTTACAGACACACTTCATTGGTGTGTTAAGTGTTTGACAGACACAGGTCATTGCTATCTTTAGTGTTTGACAGACATAGTTTATTTCTGCCTCTGTTGTTTGACAGACACAGTTCATTGGTGTCTTTAGCGTTTGACAGACACAGTTTATTTCTGCCTCTGTTGTTTGAAAGACACACTTCATTGGTGTCTTTAGTGTTTGACAGAACAGTTCATTGCTATCTTTAGTGTTTGACAGACACAGTTCATTGGTGTCTTTAGTGTTTGACAGACACAGTTTATTGCTGTTTCTGGAATAAGACTGATATTCCATTAAAGAAAAAAACTGAGTCAGTTTCGAGACACGATGTCTGCTTTGACGCATAAAAAAGCTGAGTGAACAAAAGAGGGCGTTTAACTCTTCCAGGCCAACGGGACATTTATATCTAACCGGTCAAGTCTGTTCCCTCTGATTAACTCCCTTGACTTGGATGGCTGCACCTCCTATTTTAATATTCGCACATTGTGACGTTTGAGCTACAGCTGTTTGATGAAATAAGACCCATTTAAACAGCAACAACAGCAGTTTTAGAGTTGTCGTTTTTTGTGAACGACAAACGCCTAAAACAAACTTCTGATACATACACATACATGCACCACTGTATGGGTGGGTACATAGGGTCTGTAGCTAGGCCTTAAGCCTAGTTTCTTTCCATACGATTTGTCTCTATGCTCTGTCTCTAAGCAATGTCTTTGTCTCTAAGCTCTCTGCCCCCTGAGACCTCTGTCCCTACTCCAGATATATATTATAAATATGAAAGCGACTTAAAATAATGTGTTATTAAAATTCCACCCATTGTTTGCAAAATTCCCTGAAAAGGGGAATGCTAATTTTTTAAAATTCTGCAAGAGGGAAACACTTGGAATTAATCGTTTTCCCAGATGTGGGAGTTTTCGGAAAATATGTCGTTCAAATGACTTTATCTGAAGGACGCATGGACATTTCTTTAAAGGGAGAAAATGATAATTAACTCCCCCCCCCCACTCTTTTTTTTTCAACGTAATTTTCAAAGACAGACGAACATTTCATGAATACAAATGATTTGAATTTAATGCAAATAGAATTAAAATGTTTACGTTTTTGGAAGATATTTGCTGGACAGATTTTATTTGCGGAATAAACTTGAAGACATCTGGAAAACTATAATTAATATTTTGAAAATAATCCACTTCTCCCCTCCTAAATATAGATCCAAATGTTTATTATAATTTAATTGAAATTGCCAATTTATCAACTAAGGTAAACAAGCAAATTATTTTTTTAAAATAAACACAAAAAAACAATGACAATAAATAAAATTAAAGAACCCGCCAGCTACAAGATGTGTAAAAGCAAGAGCACAAAAGGGTCTGAAATTTTAACAAAGATAAAAATCGTCGTGCCAGAGCAGTGGTTAGTGTTTAAGAATTAGTTGCCATTAACTTGTGATGTCCCGAAATAATTTCCTTAAAAGTGTTTGACTTTGGTGAAAACAAATATGATGCTGAAAATAACAAAATTTAGAGACTTAATGTACCGGTAACGAAAGTGAACTGTTTGCCTTCAGGACTCTTTGGAGAACTTTCCGAGAGGGAAGAGCTCACTAATTGGCGAGTGTGGTGAGAGTCACATTTACTGGACTGCTGAAACTCTTAACATTTCTTCAAGTTTTTTTTAAAGTTTTTAATTTATTTAAAAAAATTTTTTTTACTGTAATTATTGTTTGGGCAATATTGCATTAGAAATGTGTAACCTAATATCGCCAGGCCTTGGAAGGTATTTTCCCCTTTTTGAATACGTTTGAGACCTTCAGTCATTCATTGACACTTTATTTTGTACAAGCTTAGGAATAATAAGAGTTTATCCTCTTACTGCAATTATAGTTTTTTCGGGACTCTTGAAAATGTGTGAATGTTTCTAAGAGGGTGACTGCTAACTTATTTCTTTATGTGTATCTTTCGGATCTGACTATTGACGTACTACTATATTATGTGTATGTTTCTTAGGAGATTATTACTAACTTCCTGCTTTAGGCAGACGGAAGAGAGGGAAGAAGAACACCATCGTCTGAAGTAAAGATTCAATGAAGCTGATCTAAAAATATATAATTACTATCGATGCAAACCTTCGCGAATGGCTTGACTCCTCATCATCACCACCAGTGGCCAGTGGTCACGTTTATAATGACCATTCTGTGGAGTGTAGTACAATTTTAAAGTATTTCTTAAATTCATTACTTGATTTTAAAAAAATAAAAGTAAAATACATATTAAATTAATTTTTTTAAAGTTCAAAGCACAACAATTACCTTTGGAGGAAAAAATATGCCATGATAAACAATACAGGCCAATAGGTACAAGAACCCAACACAGGAGCTGCTCGTTCATGTCTAGGACAATTTGTGACCGGAACAAGCTTCCAAAGGGATCATGTATTTCTATTACCACCTGTCCCACACCCACCTGTCACTAAAACTAATACCCCGATGAACAGACCTATAAAATATCATGTTCACAGTCGTGAAAACCTCAACTTTTTACAGTTGCCATAATAATCAGAGTATTGATCGTGAGCCCTTAATTAATAGACGAAGAAGAAAATTATCCAAGTCCGAATTTTGAATAGATCAACCTTAAATAATCTCCACTCAAACGACGGCAATTTAATACGTGAACTTGAAAATACAAATTATTACAAGCAGGTCTATATGTCAAAAAGTTGTAACAGGCTACAGGGAATACGTCAGACATTCATAATAATATTAGGAGAGCTTTCAATAAGAGTAAGAGCACGCACCCATATTTATACCAAATTTCGTAGAAAAGTATAGAACGAAAAAAAAATTCACGATTTATTTAGAACATAAGAAATCACTTGCAAAACTTGATGCGCATTTTAACTAAGCTTAATTAACTAGATGGCTTCACCTTCACAAAGTACACACACAACCTTTACACCTAAGAGTGTATACGAAAAAAACTCATGGTGATAAAACTTAATATATAAGATATATAACACACTGAAACCATCCCAACGAGCTAAAAAAATTATGTTTCAACCCATGCCAACTGTAGAGCAGGGTTTAGGGCTGTGATCACAGTACAATGCCTTTGTAGAGTGAATAATCACTGGGCTGAGCTTGACACTAACACTAACCCTATCTCATCATACATAGATCTATGCTAACTGTAGGGTTTGTGACTAGGATCACAGTTACAATACTAAAGTGGAGGAAATAATCGCTGGGCTGAGCCTACCCCCACAGCCCCTCCCACTCACAAGTATTTCACATTCCACGACTCCAGAGCATCCATTTTTTTTATCTAGCGAGGAAATTGTCAGCTCCAATATTCTGAAATTAAAGAGAACCCAAGTGGAAAAAAAGGGGGTGGGGTGGGGAGTGGGTCGGGCCACTGATTATTTCAAACAATAGACATTCAAGTTATCAGACAACGGACTGTTATTAGAGGCCGTGTTCGCAATTTTGTGGTTCTTTCTCTGAGCATCATGAATAAATTAAGGCACACACACATTTACAAAATTACACAACACTCACAACACACATGGAAACACACAATTACGAAGCTACACAACACAGAACAATGAAAATTATCAACGCATTTAATCTCCAAAAATAAAGTTTCTGAATGTTAATTAAGAACCCCCCCCCCTCTCTCTCTCTCTCTCTCTCTCTATCCTTCTCTCTCCGTATTGAGGAAAATGTTGTTGTCTATAATTTTTGAGTTGATGACAAGGGCAGTGGTTGCTGGAATAAAGTTGGGGGAGGGGGGTGAGGGTTAGTCGAATCTACAGTGTAACAACACGCAACAGATGTCAGCTTTTGCTGGCTCATTGATGTTTGTTGTTTTAATTAAGCTGTAACGGTGTTAAATACAATGCTTTATATTTTGGTTTTCATTTGTTTATAACTTGTTGAGGGCAATGAGTCAAGTATTTAGCCGGAGTTAGATGCCTTTGATTAATTGTTTGTAATATATCTTTAAAAAAAATAATTTTCACTTTAAAAATAAATTTTATAAAACAACTCAAAAAAAAACTTCATTGTATCCCTATAAAAACTTGACCTCTATCTCCATTTGGCGCTGCATTACTGACGTCTACGTAAGGCTAAAATTTAGGTAGATATTTTACATATGAAATCTTCTTAGCAGGAGTTCTAGTAGGCGCTCCCTGAACCTCTAAAATGACGTGGCATGTCTTTTGAGCTTGACTTTTAAAATAAAATATTAAAAAATAAAATAAAATAAATTGAGAACGAAAGAGAAAATTATCTTTACACCCCCAGGAATGAGAGTTTAATTTGTGATTGAGATAACGACTTTTGACGGATGGTGTGAAGTTATTTCCGGAAACTGGCGGGAATTTCCAATTTAGATTTCCTTTGGTTAAATGGGTATTTTCAGCGATAAATTCCACAAGTCTGCTGGATTGCTGACAGCATATTTCGTTATTGTTAGGTGCACTAGACAGCAGTTATGAAGAATGCTATATATTAGTGAAACTGTGCAAGGCCCAAAGAAATGTTTCAGTCAATGTATCTGCCTTTATGGGATTTAATGTAAGATAGTACAGTCAATGTATCAGCAAGTATAGGATTTCATGTAAGATAGTAGAGTCAATGTATCAGCAAGTATATGATTACATGTAAGATAGTAGAGTCAATGTATCAGCAAGTATATGATTACATGTAAGATAGTAGAGTCAATGTATCAGCAAGTATATGATTACATGTAAGATAGTAGAGTCAATGTATCAGCAAGTATATGATTACATGTAAGATAGTAGAGTCAATGTATCAGCAAGTATATGATTACATGTAAGATAGTAGAGTCAATGTATCAGCAAGTATATGATTACATGTAAGATAGTACAGTCAATGTATCAGCATCTATAGAATTTCATGTAAGATAGTAGAGTCAATGTATCAGCAAGTATATGATTTCATGTAAGATAGTAGAGTCAATGTATCAGCAAGTATATGATTTCATGTAAGATAGTAGAGTCAATGTATCAGCAAGTATATGATTTCATGTAAGATAGTAGAGTCAATGTATCAGCAAGTATATGATTTCATGTAAGATAGTAGAGTCAATGTATCAGCAAGTATATGATTTCATGTAAGATAGTACAGTCAATGTATCAGCAAGTATATGATTTCATGTAAGATAGTAGAGTCAATGTATCAGCAAGTATATGATTTCATGTAAGATAGTAGAGTCAATGTATCAGCAAGTATATGATTTCATGTAAGATAGTACAGTCAATGTATCAGCAAGTATATGATTTCATGTAAGATAGTAGAGTCAATGTATCAGCAAGTATATGATTTCATGTAAGATAGTAGAGTCAATGTATCAGCAAGTATATGATTTCATGTAAGATAGTACAGTCAATGTATCAGCAACTATTGGACTCCATGTGAGTTTTCACATTCAACTATAGGCTATGTACTTTGTAATGCTAGTGCTCATCTGAAAGTTGTTTCAGTATTAGAGTTTCTAATCTATATAATTGCACGGAAAGCAGTACATAATTTGCATTTTTATGTCACATGTTCCTGATGGAGTGTTCATTGATATTGCACTCGATTTGAAGACGAGAATAAAAGTAAAAACAACTTGAATTAGATTCAAGTCATAAGAAGGTCAGAAAATTGAGCAAAAAATATAGGCCTAATTATTAGGCCATAATATAGATAAATAATTATATAAACTCCATATTTTTGCATTTTATTATATGTAGATTTTAAAGTACAAAAAAGTATATTCTTATTGTGTAAATACAAAATATCAGCAGAAATCCTATCTATACTTATTTTGAGAACCACTCAATACTTCTTATGGCGGCCCACATCAACAAATTTTTTTTATTGTTCAAATATCGTCCTCCTTCTGAACCCAGTAACGTAAAAAATATCAAGGGAAGTTATTAATTGCTTCTCATTAGAATACCGCGCGATACCACCGACCAGCATCTCGTCGAAACAAGAGTAATCGATTCTCTCGCTTTCAACTGCGCTTCCTCGTCATTGATTGGGTGGGCGAGAAATGGCCTAGACATAACATGCTTTACAAACAATTATTACAGTCCTCGGTTTGTGTAATCACTCTCTGTCTTGGACTGTCTCCTTTGTGTGGGATTTTTGTGTGTGGAGATTTGTATGTGTGTGGAGATTTGTATGTGTGGGGGAGTGTGTATGTGGTTGGGCTAAGTGGTGTGTGTGGGGGAGTATGTGATGGGGTTAAGTGGTGTATGTGGGGGGAGTATGTGTTAGGGTTAAGTGGTGTGTGTGGGGGAGTGTGTGTTGGGGTTAAGTGGTGTGTGGGGGGGGGGAGTATGTATTGTGGTTAAGTGGTGTGTGTGGGGGAGAATGTGTTGGGGTTAAGTGGTAGGTGGGGGGGGGATATGTGTTGGGGTTAAGTGGTGTGTGTGGGGGAGTATGTGTTGGGGCTTGGAATGAGATCATGTACTATCACAGGAGACATTTGCTCAGGAAAGCGAAGTGGGAAAATAAAACAACCCCGTAAAAACAAAGTTTTTGACTATAAATCCCTTATATTTGCTTTTAACCCGTAGGAGAGGGGAAAGGTCTTGTCACCGCGTCGGGCGTCGCGGACGGGCACGACGAACGACAGAGAGAGACGGTTCCAAACATTTATAGACTGAAACCGAAATTATCTCCCCTGCCGCTAAATATAGGTGCTAGGTCAACAGTCTGGCAGACGACGACTAAAAATTCTAAAAATGGTGATTTATATAGATAAACTAAAAATGCATTAATTTAATTAGGGTACGTTCGATCGATCTGAAATTTTGATACGGTGTATTGTTAGGTGAGACGGGTCCGTGTGCCAAATTTCAGCTCGATGGCTTCACTGGAAGTTGGTCATTTTCGACTTTTGTTTTTCCGCGGTCGAGGGACGAACGAAGGACGGACGAATGAGACGGCGGTGAAGTTAATATAAGGGATTTAAAAAGAAAAGAAAACAGAAGAAAAAAAACCAGTGCAAGTGTCGTCATCTAAGATGAGAATGGAGGGGTGCTATCACAGAGAACAGAGCCAGGGTCATCTATTCCAGATATGAATGGAGGGGTGCTATCATAGAGAACATTACCAGGGTCATCTATTCCAGATTGTAATGGAGGGGTGCAGTCATAGAGAAAGGTACCAGGGTCTTCTATTTAAGATGGGAATGGAGGGATGCTAACATAGAGAACAGTACCAGGGTCATCTATTTCAGTCCGCGTTCAATAACAGTATTAACAGAAGCAACACACTGCATGGCTTATGATAAACGTGGGAGAACAAATAAGACACGCAAGTTTATGCAACAGAATTAGCATAAAGTGAGAGTAGTGTATAAATAACTGTATAGTGGGACGCGTGCCAGCCGATTGTGTTGTGATGCGACAAACAAATCTCAAAATGGACGAATACATTGCTTCTTTACAAAGACAGAAAAGAGTCATGAGTTTCTTCAGTATCTGGTCAGTTTTTGTAGATTCAAGATTTCTGTGTTTGTAGAGCCAAAAGGTCAGTATTTTGTAGAGCCACAGGTCAGTACTTGTATAACCGAAAAGTCAGTTTTTGTAGAGCCAAAAGGTCCGTTTTTGAAGACTCATATGGTTAGATTTTGAATAGCAAGTAGTTCAGTTTTTCATTGCTTTTACTTTTTGGAAAGCAACCGGTCAGTTTTTCTCCGATAAAATATCTCACCCTGCTGACCCCTTTCGTGTGTTCTTAGCGAGACTACCAATGGCGGAACTGAGACTGGATGAGCTTAATGGAGTATGGTATTTGCCCGTTTTCCATAATACTAAGGGGCGAAATGGTGACCGTAATCTGGCTTAGGTTGATATTGGCCTGGATGAAGTACGACCCTTTTCATGTACCAAAATGGAGATTGGTTTTGTTCAATGAGCTCCACCTGGTGGATTGGGTAAAATCAGTCAACTGAGCGACGATATGTTAAGTTGGGTAGTTAGTGTAACGCAATGACCCATGGTGACGTATGTTAAGTTGGGTAGTTAGTGTAACGCAATGACCCATGGTGACGTATGTTACGTTGGGTAGTTAGTGTAACGCAATGACCCATGGTGACGCATGTTAAGTTGGGTAGTTAGTGTAACGCAATGGCCCATGGTGACGCATGTTAAGTTGGGTAGTTAGTGTAAAGCAATGACCCATGGTGACGTATGTTACGTTGGGTAGTTAGTGTAACGCAATGGCCCATGGTCAAGTATGTTAAATGTAATGCTGAATGAGTTACAAGTCTAACGCTATGTTGAATATTTTAATTAAGTTTCACTTTTAACTATCAAGAAATTATCGTTTGACATTGGATATTCTGCAATAGTAAACACAAATGCCATATAAACATATCGATTAAGAACACTGTTAAAAAATCAAAGTTTCTCAAATATATTGATCGGTTTTATAACTGTGACAACATGTTTATGTCCGGCTCTCACATTAGGAACGTACACATAAAATACAAAGAAAGGACAGGTCCTTGTTTCATATAATTCCATATAACTAATTTTCCACAATAAGAAATACAATTAAGAAAAACAATTTATGAATTACATCGATTAAAAAAAATTATGGTGTAGATTAGCGCAATTATGGGGGGGGGGTATCATTGCGGGGAGGGGGTTGGAAATGCCTTTGAGGGGTGGGGGTCAAACGGTGCCAGTATGGGGGAGGAGCACTGAAGAAATTCATATACAGTTTACTTCACTTATTAAAAAAAACAACCTCTAAAATATCTGACTGTCGGTTCAACAGCCCAGAATGTGTTGGTATCTGAATCCCCTCCATTAACGAGTCCAAACTATTTCTCTTGTAGATTGACTGTGCTACCCCGTGCGGTCATTTCCATTCAGTGTTGTCACACGAGGCGCGATATTCGTCACTCTTGGTTTCGCATCATGCCCTTCTCCTTAACGACTCGCCTCACTATTTCTTCACTTTCTCTTCCTCTCGGTAACTCCACACCACTCCACACTGCCCCCGGTCCCTGGCTTGCAGCTCTTATTTCACGGGGCTGCACTGGGGGAGGCCAGACCGGTTTGACACCCAGAGACATTCCGACATGATATTCCAATTATTATCTTTATTTATCCCTGTACTCAGTCGATTATCTTTCTCCTCGGGGCTCTCTCCCAGAGGCGAGAAAACAATACAAGTCGAATCGATGCTGGGGAGGGGTGGAGGGGGTCGAAGAGCTGCTGGGTCTGATGACTTGGTGTCTGCAGTCATTTCTACTTGGACACTTCTCCCCTCCAGAGGGAAACAAATACATTGGGCTAGAAAAAAGTAGACGTCACTAGAGAAGTTATGTTAGCTATTCAGACGTCATAGTAGAAGTAGATGTTAGCTATGGAGACGTCATGGGATGACTAAATGTGGGATATGGCTATAAAAACTTAAAATCATATATTTGGCACAGTTTTACGAAGACACAGTATTAAATCTAATAATGTCATTGTTTCTTAGATACCGTATTACTTGTGTTAGTGATTGAGACAATGGGAGGAGGGGAGGTGGAGTAAAAAAAAACAAAAAAGTTTAATTTACTTTTAATATTATTTACTGTTTTAAAACTAACAAACTAAAGGTTAAAATAATGGAAAAATGTTTTGTTGTTTTTTTAGTTTTAAAACAATTAATAAATTTAAAATTAAATGCTAATAAATTTTAGTTTATCCACAGAATTTGGTATGTTTTTTTTTACTCCATGACAACATTCCATTGAAACATAAAATTGCATCACGAATGTTTATGAATTCATCGTAATTTTGAAAAACACTTCCCCCCAAATTAATGTTTAACTCATTTTTTAAAAATTCAGCAATTTAAAGAAAATGTAAACAACAATAACTGGATGTATTGTTTAGTGCACGGATGATGTTGTTTTCAAATATGACGCAGCACCAGATTCTGAACTGTCGAAGAGAGAAAAAAAAGATCAAAGCTAGGCCAAATCTTGGGCAATGTCATGGCTTTAATTCTAAGAGTATACCTGAGCAGATTAATATATTTATTCATATTTTAGTTTTCAAGACATTTATGATATTTATATAAATATAACAAAGTTCAGGAGATTCCTAAAATCGCAATAAAAATTAGAATTAACACACCAGTGAATTGTAAATAAATAGATCTAAATTTTCCCGGTTCAGGTGACTTAATAACAGCTAAGTACATCTGAACTTCTCTATAGCATAAGCATCCTTTCATGTCTAGCAATAGAAACCTAAAACAGCTGGCATGATTAACATTATCTGACATTAGAAATATCCCAAACCCTTTTTTCGAATAAGCAACTTTAAAAAATCCGAGCCTTGCAAACACAAGTGACCGTAACAAAAAGTTATCTCAAAAAGTACCTTTAAAAAAGTTGTTTAAATGACTAGACCAGAGACGAAGCTGAATTCTGTTAGAGACTTCCCCTAAAACTGTCAAGATTACGCAAAGCACTGTAAAACTTATCTGACTCATCTAATTACATTCACTCCCTTGGAAAGGTTCCTCCCCCAAATGGCCACCCTTCGTCTGCGTGTAACCGTTGCAACCAAGTAAATATAAGCTCACTGTTAGACCGGACCCACGAGCCATCGGTTCCAGTGTCATATAAACCGACCCGAAGCGGAGATTTACATATGGCAAATTAAGTCATTCCGAAATCGGGTCTTTGCTTTCGCTCATAAACTTGTTTTTTTTCTTAGGACTTTATCTACCGGGACGCCATGAAAGTCACAAATCCGAAAAATTGAAGTTCGCCTTTATTGATTGGCGTCCAGCCCAGACTAGTTCTAGAGATGCTACTAGAGTTAACCCGAATCGACTGGCTAAATGTAGCATCGCCTAACGCCTTAAGAGTCTCAAAGACTTGTGCTCAACTTCTTGATATCAGATAACATTATCTCACTGACCATGTCACATCTTGATATCAGATGACATTGTCTCACTGACCATGTCACTTTCAACATCACGTTATTATGCCATGAGTTCAAGTTGAAACAGATAAATGAACACGTCAGTTGAACTGAAGTCCCTTTTCTTCAGTAATTTGAGTATTAGGATTTTTAACAGCCCTAGTGTGACAAGCCCTATGTTTGTCATTGTCCTAGTGTAACAAGCCCATATGTTTGTCATTGTCCTAGTGTGACAAGCCCTAGATTTGTCATTGTCCAAGTGTAACAAGCCCTAGATTTGTCATGGTCCTAGTGTGACAAGCCCTAGATTTGTCATGGTCCTAGTGTAACAAGCCCTTTGTTTGTCATTGTCCTGGAGTAACAAGCCCTTTGTTTGTCATTGTCCTAGTGTAACAAGCCCTGGGTTTGTCATGGTCCTAGTGTAACAAGCCCTAGGTTTGTCATGGTCCTAGTGTAACAAGCCCTTTGTTTGTCATTGTCCTAGTGTAACAAGCCCTTTGTTTGTCATTGTCCTAGTGTAACAAGCCCTGGGTTTGTCATGGTCCTAGTGTAACAAGCCCTTTGTTTGTCATTGTCCTAGTGTAACAAGCCCTTTGTTTGTCATTGTCCTAGTGTAACAAGCCCTAGGTTTGTCATGGTCCTAGTGTAACAAACCCTTTGTTTGTCATTGTCCTAGTGTAACAAGCCCTTTGTTTGTCATTGTCCTAGTGTAACAAGCCCTAGGTTTGTCATGTCCTAGTGTAACAAGCCCTTTGTTTGTCATTGTCCTAGTGTAACAAGCCCTGGGTTTGTCATTGTCCTAGTGTAACAAGCCCTAGGTTTGTCATGGTCCTAGTGTAACAAGCCCTTTGTTTGTCATGGTCCTAGTGTAACAAGCCCTTTGTTTGTCATTGTCCTAGTGTAACAAGCCCTGGGTTTGTCATGGTCCTAGTGTAACAAGCCCTAGTTTGTCATGGTCCTAGTGTAACAAGCCCTTTGTTTGTCATTGTCCTAGTGTGACAAGCCCTGGGTTTTGTCATTGTCCTAGTGTAACAAGCGCTAGGTTTGTCATGGTCCTAGTGTGACAAGCCCTTTGTTTGTCATTGTCCTAGTGTAACAAGCCCTGGGTTTGTCATTGTCCCTAGTGTAACAAGCCCTTTGTTTGTCATTGTCCTAGTGTAACAAGCCCTGGGTTTGTCATTGTCCTAGTGTAACAAGCCCTTGGTTTGTCATTGTCCTAGTGTAACAAGCCCTGGGTTTGTCATTGTCCTAGTGTAACAAGCCCTGGGTTTGTCATTGTCCTAGTGTAACAAGCCCTTTGTTTTGTCATTGTCCTAGTGTAACAAGCCCTTTGTTTGTCATTGTCCTAGTGTAACAAGCCCTGGGTTTGTCATTGTCCTAGTGTAACAAGCCCTTTGTTTGTCATTGTCCTAGTGTAACAAGCCCTGGGTTTGTCATTGTCCTAGTGTAAGACGCCCTGGGTTTGTCATGGTCCTAGTGTGGCAAGCCATGATATTTTTTTTTAATTTAGCGTGTAGTCCTAGTGTGACAAACCCTGGGTTTCTTATTTAGCGTGTAGCCATGATATTTTTTTTAATTTAGCGTGTAGTCCTAGTGTGACAAACCCTGGGTTTCTTATTTAGCATGTAGACGTAGTGTGACAAGTCCCTTGAGTGTTATTTCGGGTTTTTTATGTATCAGTAGACGGGTAATTTATTATTTGTATCATTCCACGGCTGTCAGTATTTCATTTCCAGTTATCTCTTTTTCTTTTTTTTTAATCAATGTAACTACTTAAAGAAAAATCATATAATATTGTTTTTTTCATCTGCAGTGAAAATATTGTATATGAATTTTGAAGCGAACAGCCTCGTGTTCAAACTGCTTCATGCCTTATTGGCAATGTCCATACTCCACTTTGACAATGTCCCGTACTCCACTTTGGCAATGTCCCGTACTCCACTTGGCAATGTCCCCATACTCCACTTTGGCAATGCCCCATACTCCTATTTTCGCAATGTCCCATACTCCACTTTGGCAATGTTCATACTCCACTTTGGCAATGTCCCATACTCCACTTTGACAATGTCCCATACTCCTATTTTCGCAATGCCCCATACTCCTATTTTCGCAATGTCCCGTACTCCACTTTGACAATGTCCCGTACTCCACTTTGGCAATGTCCCATACTCCTATTTTCGCAATGTCCCATACTCCACTTTCGCAATGTCCCACACTCCTATTTTCGCAATGTCCCATACTCCACTTTGACAATGCCCCATACTCCTATTTTCGCAATGTCCATACTCCACTTTGGCAATGTCCCGTACTCCACTTTGACAATGCCCCATACTCCTATTTTCGCAATGTCCCGTACTCCACTTTGGCAATGTCCCGTACTCCACTTTGGCAATGTCCCATACTCCACTTTGACAATGCCCCATACTCCTATTTTCGCAATGTCCATACTCCACTTTGGCAATGTCCCGTACTCCACTTTGACAATGCCCCATACTCCTATTTTCGCAATGTCCCGTACTCCACTTTGGCAATGTCCCGTACTCCACTTTGGCAATGTCTCATACTTCACATGACAATGTCTCATTCTCCACATGACAATGTCCCATACTCCACATGACAATATCCCATACTCCATATGACAATGTCCCATACTCCATATGGCAATGTACCATACTCCACATGACAATATCCCATACTCCATATGACAATGTCCCATACTCCACATGACAATGTCCCATACTCCATATGGCAATGTCCCATACTCCACATGACAATGTCCCATACTCCACATGACAATGTCCCATACTCCATATGGCAATGTCCCATACTCCACATAATGCCCCATACTCCATATGACAGTGTCCCATACTCCACATGACAATGTCCCATACTCCACATGGCAATGTCCCATACTCCACATGACAATGTCCCATACTCCACATGACAATGTCCCATACTCCACATGACAATGTCCCATACTCCACATGACAATGTCCCATACTCCACATGACAATGTCCCATACTCCACATGACAATGTCCCATACTCCACATGCCAATGTCCCATACTCCACATGACAATGTCCCATACTCCACATGACAATGTCCCATACTCCACATGACAATGTCCCATACTCCACATGCCAATGTCCCATACTCCACATGACAATGTTCCCATACTCCACATGACAATGTCCCATACTCCACATGACAATGTCCCATACTCCACATGACAATGTCTCATACTCCACATGACAATGTCTCATACTCCATATTATGGTAATGTTCATACTCCACATGCCAGTGCCCCATAGTACACATCGGCAGTGTCCCATCTTTCACAATGATAATGTCCCATAATCCACAGTGACATTGTCCCATAAATTTTTCGTTCTGCGGATAGGCGTCTGGTTTTGTCTTAATACCCTTAACACGAGAAGTGAATAGGTGAAGAGCCGTGGAAAGTGAGACGAGAGTGGGGCAAGTGCTGCCCAGCTCTGACTGCTAACGCTGGCAGTCGGGGACTTCTAATCACTTGGCAAAAATAAGGAATCTGGCAGAGAGGGGGGAAGGGAGCGGGGTGGGAATATTCGATATTAGCCCCGGTTTGTCTATGACATGGGCCTGAAATTACCCGCTATCTTACAGTTGTATATTTGATCACTAGTTCTTATGTCGGTCCAGGCTAAGTCGTGGGGATTTGATGGTAAACGTTGTGGAGGGGGAGGGAGGTGGGGATTGGTCTTGACGTCCCTGGAACCAGACATTTCATTCACACGATAAATTGCCCCGCTAGAAATGAACTGATAAAAATTTGAGGGTGGGGGTTGGTGGGGGGTTAAAAGAGAAATAAATTGATCAAAAGAGGTCAGCGGGAGATAATTTTGGAATGGTGGAGATAAGATGACCAGGACGACGTGTAGAACTGTCTACAGGAAACAGTTGGTCTCTTGGAAGCTGGTCGGTAATATAATGTGGGGTGGGGGTGGGTAGGGACAGCCTGCTGGCTGGGTCTGGAAAAGCTCCAGGAATATTAGTGTCAAATACACACGCTATTGTGTTGACATTTGGTTGGTTAATGTAAGATCTAAGGACCTGGCCTCCTGTCGGTGAACTAAACTCATTTGTTTTCAGTGATATTTTTTTGACAACGGTTGACAATTAACTAAAAATTCACTTATAACACATCATATTAGTTTCTTCAATCGAACTCCACCAAGGCGAGACCTAGTGCTTATATCTCTTTTCAAAGTAAATCAAAAGTGCACTAATACATTACATCGTATTAAATAGCAGCTGCGTGTACCGATTGTTAAACTGTATACATTAAGCATTACATGTACATATATTATCCTTCAAAAACACAAACGTGACCAAGTAATTTATCAAATGATTTCAAGTACATTTACAATGAACTAAATTCACAATAATTAAGTGAAACAACAATACACCACCAGGGCCGTGGTTTGTTGTACTTTAGATGGTATTCTCTGGACGGGTTTGTTGTACTTTAGATGGTATTCTCTGGACGGGTTTGTTGTACTTTAGATGGTATTCTCTGGACGGGTTTGTTGTACTTTAGATGGTATTCTCTGGACGGGTTTGTTGTACTTTAGATGGTATTCTCTGGACGGGTTTGTTGTACTTTAGATGGTATTCTCTGGACGGGTTTGTTGTACTTTAGATGGTATTCTCTGGACGGGTTTGTTGTACTTTAGATGGTATTCTCTGGACGGGTTTGTTGTACTTTAGATGGTATTCTCTGGACGGGTTTGTTGTACTTTAGATGGTATTCTCTGGACGGCTGCCAAATCGTATGCAAGAACACAATAACTTATTTGCACTGAATTGGACCAAGAGCAAATTCCAAATCCCACTTGCCAGACAGAACGCTCAGTACGCTGTGCGGTATCATCTGTCGATCATTTAGGGACACATCCACCAAGATTTGGAGAGCGGCAACTAAGTTCAGCCAATTACAGTGGCAATGGCATGCACTTAACTCAGACAATCCTTTTCCTGGTCTGTGGCGGGCCGCTAGGATGGGTGTTCTGTTACTGTTGGATGCTGGGGGACCTGGCTTTGAGTAGTCTTTATGTCAAGTCTTTTTTCATTGTCGGTTGAGATCGAAGGTTACTCAGCGGGAGTTTGGTTATTTACAGTGTAAAATGTTGACTGATGGCACCTATGTTTAGATAAGGATAATTGTTTACAGTGTAAAATGTTTACTGATGGGACCTATGTTTAGATAAGTTTGCCATTCATTACATTAAGGGGTAATTAATTGGGGCAAGTGCTTATGGTATATGGTAAATGACTGTCACCAGTTGATCTAGCGATGATGTCTAGGGTTTATGATATTAGTTCTGTGCATGTTACACAGTGTATATAAATGTTGATTAAATTGGTATAAACGTAGCCTGTATTTGAATGGTAACATAAATTAACGACGTTACTGCTATACTGAAGATTATTGCGTCCTACGCTTATCTATGATTTATGTCTAGTCTTGAATTTTTATAAAAGTCTTTAATGTTGACAGTTGACAGTATATTGAATAATTGATATGGACGAAGGCTGTATTACAATTAAAAGGTTTATTACGTTGACATAAAGGAAGGCTGTTTTTAGTGAGAAGGCGATCGAAGTCTGTGCTTCAATGTTGATAATGTTGATGATCGGAACCATGTTTCCATCTGGACTTGGTTCACAGTCACAAGGCAGCGGTGTGTTGACAGATGACTGTTTGATTACATTGAACCTGTCACCCCACTCCCCACAGAGATAAGGAGTAGAGACAGTTTCTCGTCCGACTGAATCCATCTTGATCATCTGGACTATAGCAGACGATTCCAGTCACACACTGCCCCCCGCCCCATCCCATTCCTAAAACCCTTTCATTTTGTCATGCCAGGGTCGAACTTTAAGTCAAGGCCAAAAGTCGTCTCTATATATCCTCGGAGAAATTTCGTGTTACTTTTTACATATTCTGTAGATGATGAAATAAAATATTGGAAGACAGAAGTCGGTACTAAATATCCTTTGAGTAATCTCTTGTTTTGTGTTATATCTTCTCTAGGTGATACTATTGGGGGAGACTCCAAGAATGATGTGGAGACAGAAGATGAAAGTTTGCTAAAGATCCTTGAAGCAATTTTTTAGCTTTTGGTTATATGATTGGTAGAATATGATATATGGGGAGACTCCAAGAAAGATATAGAGACAGAAGATGAAAGTCTGCTCAATATCCATGGTGAAACCGTGTATCAATCATTAGTTATGTTTTTCTCTAGACGTTAGATGAAGGGCATGGGTTTATCTGTCTGGACTGAAATGCCAGTCTGTTGATATCGGAGGACTTGGGGGAGGGGGTGTGGGGGTTGGCTAGTAGTGCCCGTAGGGGGTAGGAGGGGCACATCTGGTCTAGCAACAAAAATATTGATCCGTTTTTTGTTAACAGAATAGAAGAGTTCTGTAGAATTCAACTTCCCGCGCTTGCAATAGTAAATTAAATTGACTTGTGAAATGATATGATTAACCCTTGACGTGTCAGCAGAAAAGCTCAGTAATAAATTTTATCCCAGTGAATGTACTGCGTTTCGCTCCTTCGCAATTATCACTTTATTAACCATATAGAAAGTGATATTAAAGTTAGTTTATAACAAATGCAATATATAACAACAAGTATTCGACACATCCTCTGATATTGTTGGATATATTTTCTATATTGAATTCAGTTTCTGTCTGTGTTGTGTGCAGTCTCTAACATTGTTTAATACAAGCTTTGACAATGTTGGATTCCTTTTACAGGAAAGTTTTTTTTTCTTTTTCCATAGAAGTTAGTTCTTCACTCAGATGCTGGTCGTACAAATCATTCAAAATAGAGGGACAAAAATGTTTTCCCTTGTGGTGAATTTTGGCTCTTTGATTCAACAAAAGAAGAACCGACGAATACAATTAAAACAGTTATCACGTGTTGCATCTTTGTTACTTTTCATTGTTTATAGAGAATACAATTAAAGAGATTAAATTACTGTTTTAATAAATTAACAAAAGTTTAAACTGTGATTTTACTTCAAATCACCAGGAAATAGAAAACAAACGTACATTATGAAAGTAGACTATCTTATCCTACCTCTTAACCCGTGGGTCAGTCGTTTGGCTACATACTGTTAACTACATCACGTCATTTGTCCCGGGCCTGTGCTGTCCTTTGGGAGTCAATGAACGACAGGCCGGTCAATTCCTTGATGTCGTCCTCCAATTTCTTCTTTTGCCTGTCTCTTTTTCTTCCTCCCTGGACTGTGTCTTGTATTATGGTGTTTTGCGAGACCTCCAGATTTTGCAACGTGCCCATACCATCTTAGTGTCTTTTTCCCGATTCATGTGAGAAGGTCCTCGTAGTGAAACTTGTTATATCTCTAGCAAAGATGTCGACAGATAACTGTGACGTGTCAAATGTGTAGGTGTGTAACAGTTTTAGTTCTCAAGTTCACATGACTGTGACGTGTCAAATGTGTAGGTGCGTGTGTACAAGTTGAAGTGGTCAAGTTCACATGACTGTGACGTGTCAAATGTGTAGGTGTGTAGCAGTTTTAGTTCTCAAGTTCACATGACTGTGACGTGTCAAATATGTAGGTGCGTGTGTACAAGTTGAAGTGGTCAAGTTCACATGACTGTGACGTGTCTAATGTGTAGGTGTGTGTGTGTTTAGTGGTCAAGTTCACTAATGGTTATGTAACTCTGATACTGTGTGTGTGTGTTTAGTGGTCAAGTTCACTAATGGTTCTGTAACTCTGATACTGTGTGTGTGTGTGTGTGTGTGTGTGTGTTTAGTGGTCATATTCACTAATGGTTCTCTAACTCTGATACTGTGTGTGTGTTTAGTGGTCATATTCACTAATGGTTCTGTAACTCTGATACTGTGTGTGTGTTTAGTGGTCAAGTTCACTAATGGTTCTGTAACTGTGATAACATAGCTTTAATGTTGCAGAGCCGTTAGGCTTAGGTGATTACCTATTAGGTTTACATGACAGTCGTAGGTGGTCACAAATGTGACCATTAAGGTATTATATGCCCAATTAAGTGACCACTACAATTTTAGATTACAACATAAGTGACCACTACAGTTTAGATGACCACATAAGTGACCACTACAATTTTAGGTTGCAACATAAGTGACCGCTACAGTTTTAGATGACTACTTAAGTGACCACTACGTTTTAGATTCCCACTTAAGTGACCACTACAGTTTTAGATGACCACTTTAGTGACCACTCCTACAGTTTTAGATGATCACATAAGTGACCACTGCATTACTTGTCTCAATAAAACCTGTACCTGTATTTAATGAGACTGTCTTAAAGAACTTAAACCGATAACTCCTTTAAAAAAAAATAATTCAATTAACCAACATTGTCAACCGCGTCTTTGAAAGCAAACAAATGTTTAAAAATGATGGTGTTTTTTTTTAAAACTGTTTTTTCTTTTCTTTTAAATTTGACAAGTTCTAGGAGCAGATAATCAACACGTCCTTAGATTTTTTTGTCAGGCAATTCTTCACTGATGTAATACGTTGTGAATGTTCTCCCCTCAGTGCACGTGCTTCGAGTGAGCCTCTTCATTATGTGGAAAGACTTGCTTTGAACAAAAGTGTATGTGTGAGCTTTGGTGGTATGGAGAGTTCTGTTTTAAGGGCAGGGGGTGGCCCTCACTGCTGACGTGAAATGACGTCATCAATCTCGTGAATTACCGAGTCCGACAGCCATTGACCTTCAAAAGTAAAAAAAAAGTTAATGATGTTTTCTATTTCTCTTAATTGTAAATATACTGTTTTACTAGTTAAACAATTGATGCACTAACACCAGTATTATGATTGCTGACAACAAAATCATCAATTTTAAAATACAATACATTACATTGATAACATATTTAATATATTCATGTAGCAGCGTCCACGTATCATACAACAAATCGCGTAGTATGGATAATCTTAATGACTAAATGATGAAAGAAATAATAGCAGACGATCGATCATACGATTTTATTATTCACTTTTACTTTTATAATGTTTAATTTTTCTCCAATGAGCTATTAGACATTTAAACTTTGTAAATAAGGGCTAATGATTTTACGATTAGAATGATTACATTTTTATCCCATCGATTGACACATTTACACCCGCTAGACATTTTTTTTCACTATATAAAAGTCCTCAGAAATAATATATAAAATTTAAAAAAAACCAATTTAATTGCCAAACTGTCAGGAAAGAATTATGTTTCAACGGCAAAGAGACGTCGTTTTCACTGAGTACGTTTCCCTAAAACACACACTTGGTAACCATGATTTAAGAAATGTTTGTTCTTATGTTCCAAAAATAGAAAATGACGTGGGTTTAAAACTTTTTCCGAACTTAGAAATTGCCAAACATAGAAATGACCAAACATAGAAATGACCAAACATAGAAATGACCAAACATAGAAATGACCAAACATAGAAATGACCAAACATATAAAAATGACCAAACATAGAAATGACCAAACATAGAAATGATCAAACTTAGAAATGACCAAACTTAGAAATGACCAAACATAGAAATTGACCAAACATAAAATGACCAAACATAGAGCTTGACTACTTTTGAATGCAGTAAACAAATCATCAAGGAGTGGCTTGAAAAATAAATTTAAATATATTTTAATTATGTTATTACGAGCATTAGTATTATCACTATCATTAGTGTGCCTTTATTATTGAGATGGTGTCACGAGTTTACTTCATTACCGATAAATACATTATTTGTTTTAAGGGGAATGCTGCCCCCTTTCTCCACCCACACCCTCCACACCACTCTACCGTTTTCCCCGGTCACTGGTTTATTGTTGTTTATTTCTGTCATATCTCATATAGGCCAGGGACTCGTGGAAATGTCGTGCATGAGAGCGCATGCCTTGCCAGTTTGAGTAGATTCCAGAAATCACATTTTAGCTTTAGTTCGCATGCCTCCAATTCCTATGATGAGTTGCTTGCGCCGAGGGGAAATTTTTGGAGGGCTTGATTAAAAGGCAAAAACGTCCAGATTCGGCGGCCCGCGGGCTGGGGGTTGTGGGGATGGGCATGAATCGAAGTTAATGAAATAAGAAAAACTTTGTGAATATTAGTGGGCATCCTAGCACGCAGATTTTTTCCTTCTTTTTACTTTAAAAAAAAATAAAGATCAGATGTAGAGCATCAAATATCTGTTATCTATAGTGAAACGTTTGTCTTATCTAACCTGAAACATTTACATTATCTATAGTGAAACATTTATTTGCGTTTCCTTCGGGGGGGGGGTTTCAGGTGCTCATCGCCTCTTATTTTTTCTTACTACTAATTTTGTTGTTTATTGTTAAATTTCACTACTAATTTTGTTGATATTCCTAAATTTGCTCTCACTACTAATTTTGTTGTTATTCCTAAATTTGCTCTCACTACTAATTTTGTTGATATTCCTAAATTTGCTCTCACTACTAATTTTGTTGATATTCCTAAATTTGCTCTCACTACTAATTTTGTTGTTATTCCTAAATTTGCTCTCACTACTAATTTTGTTGTTATTCCTAAATTTGCTCTCACTACTAATTTTGTTGTTATTCATAAATTTGCTCTCACTACTAATTTTGTTGTTATTCCTAAATTTGCTCTCACTACTAATTTTGTTGTTATTCATAAATTTGCTCTCAGTACTAATTTTGTTGGTATTCATAAATTTGCTCTCACTACTAATTTTGTTGTTATTCCTAAATTTGCTCTCACTACTAATTTTGTTGTTATTCCTAAATTTGCTCTCACTACTAATTTTGTTGTTATTCATAAATTTGCTTTCACTACTAATTTTTTTGTTATTCATAAATTTGCTATCCCTACTAATTTTCTTGTTATTCATAAATTTGCTCTCACTAATTTTTTTGTTATTCCTAAATTTGATATCATTACTAATTTTGTTGTTATTCCTAAATTTGCTATCACTACTAATTTTGTTGTTATTCATAAATTTGCTCTCACTACTAATTTTTTTGTTATTCCTAAATTTGCTCTCACTACTAATTTTATTGTTATTCCTAAATTTTCTCTCACTACTAATTTTGTTGTTATTCATAAATTTGCTCTCACTACTAATTTTATTGTTATTCATAAATTTGCTCTCACTACTAATTTTGTTGTTATTCATAAATTTGATCTCACTGCTAATTTTTTTGTTATTCCTAAATTTGGTCTCACTACTAATTTTTATTGTTATTCATAAATTTGCTCTCACTGCTAATTTTTTTGTTATTCATAAATTTGCTCTCACTGCTAATTTTTTTGTTATTCCTAAATTTGCTCTCACTACTAATTTTATTGTTATTCATAAATTTGCTCTCACTACTAATTTTTTTGTTATTCCTAAATTTGCTCTCACTACTAATTTTATTGTTATTCATAAATTTGCTCTCACTACTAATTTTATTGTTATTCATAAATTTGCTCTCACTACTAATTTTATTGTTATTCATAAATTTGCTCTCACTACTAATTTTATTGTTATTCATAAATTTGCTCTCACTACTAATTTTATTGTTATTCATAAATTTGCTCTCACTACTAATTTTATTGTTATTCATAAATTTGCTCTCACTACTAATTTTATTGTTATTCATAAATTTGCTCTCACTACTAATTTTATTGTTATTCATAAATTTGCTCTCACTACTAATTTTATTGTTATTCATAAATTTGCTCTCACTACTAATTTTATTCTTACAACTGATTATTTTAAACCTCCCAAATAATGTTGTTGTATTTTTTGGTTATATATTTATTCGAGAATTTAATTAAATTAGAACCGGCAGAAATAAAAAATTACTATTTAAAACCATGATTTATTATAATTTATATAGAGCATATAGGCCTTCAGACTTCAGAAACTAGTGGCCAAACAGCAGATAGCATGTAAGCGACCCGTGGTTAACATCAAACACAATTATAATTATTCCAACCAGTTGCAAACATCATATAAAATTGGTCCAACCAGTGTGAAACATCAGATAAGATTGGTCCAACAAGTTGCAAACATCAGATAAGATTGGTCTAACAAGTTGCAAACATCACATAAGATTGGTCCAACAAGTTGCAAACATCAGATAACATTGGTCCAACAAGTTGCAAACATCAGATAAGATTGGTCCAACAAGTTGCAAACATCACATACGATTGGTCCAACAAGTTGCAAACATGAGATAAGATTGGTCCAACAAGTTGCAAACATGAGATAAGATTGGTCCAACAAGTTGCAAACATCACATAAGATTGGTCCAACAACTTGCAAACATCAGAAAAGATTGGTCCAACCAGTTGCAAACATGAGATAAGATTGATCCTATAAGTTTCAAACATCACATAAGATTGGTCCAGCCCGTTGAAAACTAGATTAAATTGGTCCAGCTGACACCAGAGCACTACTAATGACGAACTCTAGTTATTAGAAGTCAAACTTTGTTACAAACTACAGACAGAACTGGCTCAAATTGTGGCATATTGAATGAAACAATATTGAAGTTACTTTTCTGACTTCAACCCATGTTGTAACATTCCAGCATTGGTAGTGAAAAGTTTAGTATATGATTTATATATTGCTCTGTTAATGCCATTAGCATGACTCACTGAGTCCTAACTCGGCTTGTAATAAAAGCGTGTTAATTTTACGTTCATAGTCTATGTGTTTACGCTTGGCAGTTGTGCTTTAAATATCCCCGCAGTGCCGTTATGGCATTTCTACATAAATTAGTTCAATTAAACGTTTCTAACGAGGCCGTCTATTAGCTGAAATTACCACCAAATAGTGTGGAATTTATCATCACTCATTCAACTTTGCCACCATATAGTGTGAAATTTTTCCTCATTCATTCAGTAATATCACCAATGATGAATTAAGTTTTTTTGTTGAAATGATTGAAATGATGTCGTTGGTGTAAAAAGAGTGATGCAGATTAGATAATGATCATTGAAGCTTGCCTTGTTGGCTGTGCTGACTGAATACATTTTTGAGGTATACTCGTTAGGGGCGTATTGGAGAATCAATAGGTAGGGTATTACAATTGTAAAAGGACGCGTTGAAAAAAACATTGAGTATGTGTGATGCGAAGACAATAGGCGAATCATTTTGTTTTTGGGAGATAATTTAACTCTCACCTCTGTGAGATATTCCACTAAACTCCTAGTGCCAAAAATAACGTGCCTCATGGACAAAGACTACACATGTTACTGCATTTTCAATTTGTTTTCGGGCTCAGATTAAATACATGTTCTGTTTGTTGATATTGTTTTTTTTTAAAGAGCGTCTAGTATTTATTTCAGAACATTGTGTCTGGTGAATACAAGACGACCCACCACTTACGACCCTGGTCAACTCTCACTGGACACAGACATCCGATAGAAAGAGAGTACATGTGATGTGTAATGTTCCCTTTAACTGTGCAGCTGTGCGGCCGCGCAGATATCTGACCTACTCCGCGCAGCAGTTTAGAATTACCACCTTGCTAATTTTGACAAGGGTAATATGATATATATGTCTTTGGGATGTAAAATGTTGCACAAAACTTGATGCTGTGTTACTTTATAGACCAGTATGTTGTTTTGCAAACAGACCAACGAATCTTAGAGGGAACAATGGTCATGTGTCCAAGAAGAGAGTAAATGTCCAGGACGAGAGTACGTGACCCAAATGCAAGGAGTGAATGCATTCCCTTTGTTCAGAAATAGAGAGGATTCCCATGTCATAGAAAACAGTACATGCACCATGTCCAGGAATTGAAGCCCATCTCCAAGAATGAAAGCTCATATCCAAGAATGAAAGCTCATGTCCAAGAATGAAAACTCATGTCCAAGAATGAAAGCCCATGTCCAAGACTGAAAACCCATGTCCCATGTCCAAGAATGAAAGCGCATGCCCAAGAATGAAAGCGCATGTCCAAGAATGAAAGCCCATGCCCCATGTCCAAGAATGAAAGCCCATATCCAAGAATGAAAGTCCATGTCCAAGAATGAAAGCCCATGCCCCATGTCCAAGAATGAAAGCCCATGCCCCATGTCCAAGAATGAAAGCCCATGCCCCATGTCCAAGAATGAAAGCCCATATCCAAGAATGAAAGTCCATGTCCAAGAATGAAAGCCCATGTCCCATGTCCAAGAATGAAAGCCCAGGTCCAAGAATGAAAGCCCAGGTCCAAGAATGAAAGCCCAGGTCCAAAAAGGAAAGCCCAGGTCCAAGAATGAAAGCCCATGTCCAAGAATGAAAGTCCAGGTCCAAGAATGAAAGCTCAGGTCCAAGAATGAAAGCCCAGGTCCAAGAATGAAAGACCAGATCCAATAATGAAAGCCCAGGTCCAAGAATGAAAGCCCAGGTCCAAGAATGAAAGCCCAGGTCCAAGAATGAAAGCCCAGGTCCAAGAATGAAAGCCCAGGTCCAAGAATGAAAGCCCAGGTCCAAGAATTAAATCCCAGGTCCAAGAATGAAATCCCAGGTCCAAGAATGAAAGCCCAGGTCCAAGAATGAAAGCCCAGGTCCAAGAATGAAAGCCCAGGTCCAAGAATGAAAGCCCAGGTCCAAGAATGAAAGCCCAGGTCCAAGAATTAAATCCCAGGTCCAAGAATGAAATCCCAGGTCCAAGAATGAAAGCCCAGGTCCAAGAATGAAAGCCCAGGTCCCATGTCCACACGATCTCATTCTTTTAATAAAATAATAACATGAACAAACAAATCGTGCTGCTACATGTGCATGGGAGAATACGTGCGTCGTGCCAGTGCTGCTACAAGTGTATGGGAGAATACGTGCGTCGTGCCGTGCTGCTACAAGTGCATGGGAGAATACGTGCCAGTGCTGCTACCAGTGTATGGGAGAATACGTGCGTCGTGCCGTGCTGCTACAAGTGCATGGGAGAATACGTGCCAGTGCTGCTACCAGTGTATGGGAGAATACGTGTCGTGCTGCTAACAGTGTATGGGAGAATACGTGCGTCGTGCCGTGCTGCTACAAGTGTATTGGAGAATACGTGCCAGTGCTGCTAACAGTGTATGGGAGAATACGTGTCATGCTGCTAACAGTGTATGGGAGAATACGTGTCGTGCTGCTAACAGTGTATGGGAGAATACGTGTCGTGTTGCTAACAGTTTTTGGGAGAATACGTGTCGTGTTGCTAACAGTGTATGGGAGAATACGTGTCGTGTTGCTAACAGTGTATGGGAGAATACGTGTCGTGCTGCTAACAGTGTATGGGAGAATACGTGTCGTGCTGCTAACAGTGTATGGGAGAATACGTGTCGTGTTGCTAACAGTTTTTGGGAGAATACGTGTCGTGTTGCTAACAGTGTATGGGAGAATTCGTGTCGTGTTGCTAACAGTGTATGGGATAATACGTGTCGTGCTGCTAACAGTGTATGGGAGAATACGTGTCGTGTTGCTAACAGTGTATGGGAGAATACGTGTCGTGCTGCTAACAGTGTATGGGAGAATACGTGTCGTGTTGCTAACAGTGTATGGGAGAATACGTGTCGTGCTGCTAACAGTGTATGGGAGAATACGTGTCGTGCTGCTAACAGTGTATGGGAGAATACGTGTCTTGTTGCTAACAGTGTATGGGAGAATACGTGTCGTGCTGCTAACAGTGTATGGGAGAATACGTGTCGTGCTGCTACCAGTGTATGGGAGAATACGTGTCGTGCTGCTAACAGTGTATGGGAGAATACGTGTCGTGTTGCTAACAGTGTATGGGAGAATACGTGCGTCGTGCCGTGCTGCTACAAGTGTATTGGAGAATACGTGTCGTGCTGCTAACAGTGTATGGGAGAATACGTGTCGTGCTGCTAACAGTGTATGGGAGAATACGTGTCGTGCTGCTAACAGTGTATGGGAGAATACGTGTCGTGTTGCTAACAGTGTATGGGAGAATACGTGCGTCGTGCCGTGCTGCTACAAGTGTATTGGAGAATACGTGCCAGTGCTGCTAACAGTGTATGGGAGAATACGTGTCGTGCTGCTAACAGTGTATGGGAGAATACGTGTCGTGCTGCTAACAGTGTATGGGAGAATACGTGTCGTGCTGCTAACAGTGTATGGGAGAATACGTGTCGTGTTGCTAACAGTGTATGGGAGAATACGTGTCGTGCTGCTAACAGTGTATGGGAGAATACGTGTCGTGCTGCTAACAGTGTATGGGAGAATACGTGTCGTGCTGCTAATAGTGTATGTGAGAATACGTGCATTTCTACACAGACTACAAATTGTGTGAGTTTTATTGGGACTTATTGTGATTGGATATAAGCAACAGAATAATCAACGATTGGACGTGTTTAACATTCATACATGGCCCAGTGCACAAGATGCATACATGGCCCAGTGCACATATAGTCGGTGGTTTGGTGTAAGATTCATACATGACCTTGTGCACACGTAGTGGATGGTCTGTTTTAATATTCAGATTCATACATAACCTAGTGCATAAGATGTATAAATGGCCCAGTGCACATGTTTATGGTTTTATTTTACTGGTTTTTTTAAAATTAATTTTATATTTGCCTTTTGTTTGGTGACAATTGCCCAGTTTAGTCCAATAGCATAGATTAGACTTAGCGAAATACATACATTATAGTTTTCGGATAAAGCGTATGAAGACTTGTAGAGTTAAAATGTACAAGTACACAAGGTTTTATGTAAAATTATAAGGCGTTACACGTTTCAATAAGTGTGCTGAAATAATCATAGAGCCCTTTAATCTAAGTGTGCTGAAATAATCATAGAGCCCTTTAATCGCTGAGATCATAAATGCTCTATTCTATTAGTTCTCTTCTTGATCCCGGTAACTTGATGTTCTCTCTTGATCCCGGTAACTTGATGCTTCACTGGTCCCAAGAGAACTGTCTTTTTGTGGACCTGTCAATGAACCTCCTTAACCCCAGTCGGGTTAAAGGAAGCTTAGCTAAGACCATTATGATAGCATCTACTTTGATATTTTAAAGAGCCCAACATTAACCGATCACTTTTCAATTTGAAATATACCTTGAGTGGGTCGGTTTGAAGACATCCAATGCTCCACCAAAGCTGTTCGACCAATATACCTTGGTTTATGTTCATTCAAAACTATTTTTGTGTCTGTCTCTCTCTATAACTGGCTGTAATAATACGTCTCCTGTAGTCCATTGTGTCTCTTGTAAAGAGGGCGTTCGGTGTCGACTCAACCAAGGGAGCTTATTGTTTAGTTTTTAAGACGTCGTTTGGAAATGACGCAATTATTGATGTTTATTATTAATGCGCTTTGGATGAATTTGGTATCACAGCCAAAGAAATTTAAATTGTGTTTGATGCGTCTAGAAATTTGGTAACATTTGTTTTAATTGTGAAATTATGAATTATCATTTTATTGTTTGTAAAAAACATTTCGTTGAAATGAACAAGTAAATAAGTACCTTATTTAAATAATAAATATTACTCGCTGCAGTTTTATTAAATCATTAAATTGCTGCTAAAAATTTAATAACACATTAGATATTCAAAACTGACACGCCACGCCAAAAATAATGGGAAAAAATGGTATACCGCAATATGGACTTGTAGCACACATAATTCGAACTTGAATTTATCTTCAGGAAATCTGGCCCTGTCGGTCGGACGCTATGTTACTATAAATAAACGGAAGCCAACTCGTGCAGGGGCCTTATACCCTCGGTCTTGGAAGAGCTCGACTTTCAATTGCATCCATCATGATCGCCAGAACCTCTTTTCCACTCAATTACCTCCTCCGACTGAAGAGATAAACGAGATATCTGGCTGCAAAGATGGGGAACAGTGGCCCGACGGTGACTTAGACGCCATAACATCGTAGATTCGTTCAGCGGGGAAAACAAAACTATCGTCAAATAATTAGATCATTGAGTTGAGAGGACCGCTTTAAAATAAAACCGCTTGAGGCTTGTTATTCTGTTTCAAATCTTGATCTTCATACCCAAGTGTGATAGCTGGGAAACCCGGTTTGAAACAGCCTGCTGTTTGCAATTATGCGCATAGCTGAAGATTTCAGCTACGAACAGTTTCCTGTTTACCGATGCAATGTTAAAAAGGATATCTTTAAAATATTATTTAGTTATAGTTGCCAATCGTAAATTATCTTGAAGATCTCAGTTAGGAGCAGATGAATGGAGATGAAGTCTGAATACGTTTTCTAAGGTTCACATTGAGGTACTTTGAGCTACGTGGTTCTTACATGTTCCTTACGGTTTCTGGACATGTTCTTTATGTGTTCATTGGTTTTATACCTGTTATATACTATTAGGTAGTGTCATATTAACATTGTTATAGCACATTTTGGGATTCAGCTTTGTATTTCAATTTTGACGCTCTCTAACTGGTTTATTGTTACTTGAGACTTAAAGACACAGAATGTACCGCGTATATGTACCAGCAAAATGTGCACATACCATATAACCCCTATACACCATCATATCATCAGAATCAAGTTGAATAACAACACAACTGAGCAGAACTCATGGAGCATCACATGCCTCAACTATAACTGAGTAGAACCCATGGAACATCATGTGCCTCAACTATAACTGAGTAGAACCCATGGAACATCACGTGCCTCAACTATAACTGAGTAGAACCCATGGAACATCACGTGCCTCAACTATAACTGAGTAGAACCCATGGAACATCACGTGCCTCAACTATAACTGAGTAGAACCCATGGAACATCACGTGCCTCAACTATAACTGAGTAGAACCCATGGAACATCATGTGCCTCAACTATAACTGAGTAGAACCCATGGAACATCACGTGCCTCAACTATAACTGAGTAGAACCCATGGAACATCACGTGCCTCAACTATAACTGAGTAGAACCCATGGAACATCACGTGCCTCAACTATAACTGAGTAGAACCCATGGAACATCACGTGCCTCAACTATAACTGAGTAGAACCCATGGAGCATCACGTGCCTCAACTATAACTGAGTAGAACCCATGGAGCATCACGTGCCTCCAATATAACTGAGTAGAACCCATGGAACATCACGTGCCTCCACTATAACTGAGTAGAACCCATGGAGCAGCACGTGCCTCCAATATAATAAGCCCATTAACAACTCAGTCCTTGCACTCAACCAAAGGTTGAACTTAAATTTGACACAAACAACAGTCTTGGTATGGGAGATAACGGTTCTAGCAATGATGGGGGCAGGCTAGCGGGATGATTGCAGAACTAAAGTGAGAAGAGAATCATTTAAGTTATGGAACCATGGCAGCAACTCATGTTTTTTATTTTATTTTTAAAAATATTTTTTTAATAAAAAAAAACATCTTTCGGAGCAGAAGCCTTTCCTTCATTCACCCCCTTCTTGCCCATCCGGGTCTCTTTACTTATGTAGAATGTTGACCGTGGACAATCTGGTCATTTCTTAATCATCCATAACTTTTGTTGGATGTGGTGATTGAGCTCAGTTTTAATGTGCAGGAAAGTTGATCTGAAATGTGAGAAGTCCATTTCCTGGACACCAAACCAGCTCTATCTGGACACCCAACCTGCTCTACCTGGACACCTAACCAGCTCTACCTGGACACTCAACAACCTCTACCTGGACACCCAACCTGCTCTACCTGGACACAAAACCTGCTATACCTGGACACCAAACTTTCATCTTGGACACTAAACTGGTCACCTGGACACCGAAATGTCTACCTTAATATCTAACTGTCTACCTTGACACCAAACTGACTACATTGACAATAAACTGTTTACCTGGACACCGAACTGTTTACCTAGTCACTGTACTGTTTACCTGGACACCGAACTGTTTACCTAGACACTGTACTGTTTACCTGGACACCGAACTGTTTACCTAGACACTGTACTGTTTACCTGGACACCGAACTGTTTACGAACTGTTTACCTAGACACTGTACTGTTTACCTGGACACCGAACTGTTTACCTAGACACTGTACTGTTTACCTGGACACCGAACTGTTTACCTAGACACTGTACTGTTTACCTGGACACCGAACTGTTTACCTGGACACCGAACTGTTTACCTAGACACTGTACTGTTTACCTGGACACCGAACTGTTTACCTAGACACTGTACTGTTTACCTGGACACCGAACTGTTTACCTAGACACTGTACTGTTTACCTGGACACTGAACTGTTTACCTAGACACTGTACTGTTTATCTGGACACCGAACTGTTTACCTAGACATTGTACTGTTTTCCTGGACACTGTACTGTTTACATAGACACTGTACTGTTTACCTGGACACCGAACTGTTTACCTAGACACTGTACTGTTTACCTGGACACCGAACTGTTTACCTAGACACTGTACTGTTTTCCTGGACACCGAACTGTTTACCTAGACACTGTACTGTTTACCTAGACACTGTACTGTTTACCTAGACACTGTACTGTTTACCTAGACACTGTACTGTTTACCTAGACATTGTACTGTTTACCTAGACACTGTACTGTTTTCCTGGACACCGAACTGTTTACCTAGACACTGTACTGTTTACCTAGACACTGTACTGTTTACCTAGACACTGTACTGTTTACCTAGACACTGTACTGTTTACCTAGACACTGTACTGTTTACCTAGACACTGTACTGTTTACCTAGACACTGTACTGTTTACCTAGACACTGCACTGTTTACCTAGACACTGTACTGTTTACCTAGACACTGTACTGTTTACCTAGACACTGTACTGTTTACCTGGACACTGAACTGTTTACCTAGACACTGTACTGTTTACCTGGACACCGAACTGTTTACCTAGACACTGTACTGTTTTCCTGGACACCGAACTGTTTACCTAGACACTGTACTGTTTACCTAGACACTGAACTGTTTACCTAGACACTGTACTGTTTACCTAGACACTGTACTGTTTACCTAGACACTGTACTGTTTACCTAGACACTGAACTGTTTTCCTAGACACTGTACTGTTTACCTAGACACTGTACTGTTTACCTAGACACTGTACTGTTTACCTAGACAATGTACTGTTTACCTAGACACTGTACTGTTTACCTAGACACTGTACTGTTTACCTAGACACTGAACTGTTTACCTAGACACTGTACTGTTTACCTAGACACTGTACTGTTTACCTAGACACTGTACTGTTTACCTGGACACCGAACTATTTAACTGGACTCAAATTTGCTACATGGACACCACCTGTGCTTCCTGGACACTAAACTTTCTACTTCGACATTAAACTAGCTGCCTTGACACCGAACTGGCTGCCTGTATATCACTCTGGCTGGAAAAAAATCTGGCTACATGCACACTGTATCGGCCGCCGAGAGAGTAAATCGCTGAGAAAAAACTGTTTTAAAAAATATATATAAACTAGTTATGTAATATATCCGGACATAATGCTTTTATCAAAGTGAATATTTCATGGATTTGTATGTTCGTTCAAGATAAGACAATTTAATAAATTTTTATGAATAGTTTTTGACAAAGAGGATTTATGAAAATACAACGTTAAAATCCATCGTTAACCAAGTCAGCTTGAATTGATCACAGCTGTAATACCCGTATATAGCCTCCCACATTACGATCCTTAAAGGCATCCTCATAAAACATTAATCCTTTAATGTAACATCATAAACAATGCAACTTTTAAATAACATATCTTCAACAAATCGAGTATCGGCGACAACATCTACAAAATTAATGATGTCACATTATTCAGTTTTGAAGCTGGTTCATAAATATGTCCTACACAGATAAACAAAGCCCAAGCAGAGAGCGTTTTAATGAGATCTTGGATGGAGAAATTGAATGAGTTACTGAACATCTGTTCAACAGTCGAACAAAGTTATTGGTGTCTTAATCTGTTCAACAGTGTCGAACAAAGTCACTGGTGTCTTAATCTATTCAACAGTGTCGAACAAAGTCATTGGTGTCTTAATCCGTTGGAACATTTGATAATTAGAAATAAATAATTTAATAATATAATATAAATAATAGTGTAAACTAGTTAAAGAAAGTTATTTATAGAAAATTTCAGACAGTTTTAATATTTGCAATCACAGCGTTAAAGTGATGTTTTTATTCCTTATTAATTGATCTGTTATCTATTTGGGCTCTGTATCGAACGGTCTGCGTCTATTGCGACTGAAAACAGGTTTTGATTTGGAAAGATGCAATTTGATAATTTTCTGTCTGATTCTGGTTTTTACTTTCGACCCACTTTGAAATCTCATTCATTCACGCTATAAAATCTTGTAATGGGCTGCAAGTGGTTTTTAATGGCTTCATTTGATCGCCGAGCACCTGGATCTCAACACTTGTACCGCTGTACATCCTACAGAACACCTGGATCTCATCAGTTGTACAGGTGTACATCATACAGAACACCTGGATCTCATCAGTTGTACCACTGTACTTCCACAGAACACCTGGATCTCACCAGTTGTACAGGTGTACATCATACAGAACACCTGGATCTCATCAGTTGTACCACTGTACATACTACAGAACACCTGGATCTCATCAGTTGTACCACTGTACATACTACAGAACACCTGGATCTCATCAGTTGTACCACTGTACATACTACAGAACACCTGGATCTCATCAGTTGTACCACTGTACATACTACAGAACACCTGGATCTCATCAGTTGTACCACTGTACATACTACAGAACACCTGGATCTCATCAGTTGTACCACTGTACATACTACAGAACACCTGGATCTCATCAGTTGTACCACTGTACATACTACAGAACACCTGGATCTCATCAGTTGTACCACTGTACATACTACAGAACACCTGGATCTCATCAGTTGTACCACTGTACATACTACAGAACACCTGGATCTCATCAGTTGTACCACTGTACATACTACAGAACACCTGGATCTCATCAGTTGTACCACTGTACATACTACAGAACACCTGGATCTCATCAGTTGTACCACTGTACATACTACAGAACACCTGGATCTCATCAGTTGTACCACTGTACATACTACAGAACACCTGGATCTCATCAGTTGTACCACTGTACATACTACAGAACACCTGGATCTCATCAGTTGTACCACTGTACATACTACAGAACACCTGGATCTCATCAGTTGTACCACTGTACATACTACAGAACACCTGGATCTCATCAGTTGTACCACTGTACATACTACAGAACACCTGGATCTCATCAGTTGTACCACTGTACATACTACAGAACACCTGGATCTCATCAGTTGTACCACTGTACATACTACAGAACACCTGGATCTCATCAGTTGTACCACTGTACATACTACAGAACACCTGGATCTCATCAGTTGTACCACTGTACATACTACAGAACACCTGGATCTCATCAGTTGTACCACTGTACATACTACAGAACACCTGGATCTCAACACTTGTTATCGCTGTTCTTCTTCATCTTTGTGGGCCACTATACCTGTACCTACATTCATATATTAATCATCATGTCTCAGGGATAACTATTGTATAGTTACGCTTCTTTAGTTTTAATGTTGACGCTTTGTCCAATAGATCTCATGGTTGAGATGGTTAATGCTTACTTCATAATTATACTAATCTCTTTTAAGACCTTGTTTGAAATTCAAAATAGTATCTCATACATTATGCACTGTGTTTAATGATAAAGTAGAATAGTTTTAGTTGCCAAACTGATAATTTATCATCTCAATTTTTATAAACTTCTGTATATTTCAACTGTGTCCAGTCCATGAATCTATAAACTGGCTGTTTAACATGAACAGTTAACTTCTCTCTTGCTATCTCGCGCACGTGTGTTAAATAAATTTAAATCAAAATGATTCAGAATTACACTTTAATTTCTAATGTAACAGACAGCTTTAATGTTTCTTATTTATATCGTTTATTTAACGCTATTGCCAAAGGAAATTGCGTTTATAGAGTCTTTTCGAGCTTTGAACAGCATCTCCTCCCGAACCATACTAGATAGTGGTTTCAGGTCTTTTTGCAAATATGTTAAGGAGGTCCCAAGAATGTGCACGGGCAAAAAAAATTACCGAAAAGATTTATGGGATTTCTTTGAAAATCAACACACAAAAAAACCAACAAAAAACGAAAAAATATAGTATTTTGTCAATTTTTCGCCCACCATAACATCTATCGGGTTGAAACAAACGCCAAACGGTAACTAATAATATTTAGAAAAATATTGGAGAAGGAATTTTTTAATAATCTCTTTTCGTTCGATTCCCGTAATTTTAGCCAGCAATTTGTAGAGAGCAATTGTTTTGTTTAGTTTCAAAATTATTGAATTGAAATGACTTTTAATGTAATCTAGAAGGATAGTTAACGGGGTTTTCCCGCTTTATGAATGATTATGCTAGATTGTTGCGCGGTGCGCATTATATTGACACATTCTTGGTGCTATGCAGCGTGAGGGGATATGACGTCATATTGTGTTTAGTTTCAGAATTACTTATTTGAATCTACTTTTAATGTAATCTAGAATGATTTCCCTTGAATAAAAAAAATCGGAAATTCTTTTTTGTAAATTGCGTTTATATAGGCATTCGAGTTTTATTACTTGTTTCATGTTGTCATCTAAAATTGTTGTCTCCTTCGAGCTAGGGATGTCACATGGGTGCATGCCCTCACAGTCGTTAGAGCTGTGCTAACCCAGGACCGTGTTTCTTATATCCACTAGCACTATAGTATTTAGTATGTGTAGACCAAGGACTTGGGGCCCATATATCCACTAGCACTATAGTATTTAGTATGTGTAGACCAAGGACTTGGGGCCCTATATCCATTACCACCATTGTATTCAGCATGTGGAGACCCAGGACCGTGGGCCCTATATCTACTAGCACTATAGTATTTAGTATGTGTGGACCCAGGACTGGGGGCCCTATATTCACTAGCACTATAGTATGCGGTACTTATGCCCACAACACAGGAACCTTGTAATAGACTAATAACCAGTGGTATACAACTTTTATTTCAGTGTTATGTACTTGAATAGATCTTTCTAATTTCTAGGCCATTAGCAGTCTTATTTGCTTCTGTTAGCTTCGATTGTCTTTCCTAGCGTGTCTTTTTCTTGGTCTGTCTTTGTGTGTCTTAGTCTGCTTTCGTCATGTCTTGGTCTGTCTTTGTGGGTCTTAGTCTGTTTTGGTCATGTCTTTGTCTGTCTTTGTGTGTCTTAGTCTGTTTTGGTCATGTCTTGGTCTGTCTTTCCGTGTCTTAGTCTGTTTTGGTCATGTCTTGGTCTGCCTTTGCGTGTCTTAGTCAGTTTTGGTCATGACTTGGTTTGTCTTTAACTCTAGTTCTCTCTTTCTTGGCTGGTATTGCTACTCTGAATTTCCTCTCTGGTTGAAAAGCATACAGAATCACTTAATAACCTTGACAGTTCTATTTGTTTTTAAAGACAATTTTCATTTAAGAACTGTCCATATTTTCTTCTGTTTAATTATTTATGCCCAATGTATTCTTCCTTTATATTAATTTTTTTAAAAATAAATAATAATTATTTCATGCGTTCAACCTTCCTTTCATGCGTTCAACCTTCCTTTCATGCGTTCAACCCTCCTTTCATTTCCACCCGCCCGCCATTTTAATCTCCACTTTTATCGCCCCCCCCCCACCCAATCTTTAAAGTGGTATTATATTATTGGTCTTTTGAAACGCAAGTATAGAAATGTTTATCTCTCAGAGAATCGATTACTTTAATGAACTCGTGGGATTTGTTCATTTCAACCTGAACAGTGTCATATTTGTCGGTTTATTCGTGGAAACACGGATTTATTTTGTGAATATTTTGTCAACTGTTCATTTGTGGAACATGAATCTTGATGGAAGAAAGAAAACAATTTTCTTTTTAAATTGAGGTCATTCTTTTGATATTTTTAGATTCATTAGAAGCCTTGAATAATTCAGCTAACGGCACAGTGTATTTTGTTAACATGACACGTTTGTCGTCCTTACCTTGCACTATAGACGACCTGTTTATTGCAGTTGGAATATTTGACAGCGTAGTATAACAGATTTTGATCTATGGTGTAAAGATGTTATGAACGTGTACATTCATTTTGTGAAGGTGTATATTGATGATTTGAATATTTATATCTATGTTGTGAAATTCTATAATAATGATGTGGAGGTGTGTATTGATGGTGAGGAAGGGGTAACACCCTGGCTTCATTTCTAATAACTTTATAAAGTACCACCACATACTTCCAAGGAGCAGATCTCCAAAATCCCCAACCCCAACCAATATCAATCCTAGTACTACTACTACTGTCTCCTCTATCACCTCTGTGCTCTCACCAACCAATATCAATTCTAGTACTACTACTACTGTCTCCTCTATCACCTCTGTGCTCTCACCAACCAATATCAATCCTAGTACTACTACTACTGTCTCCTCTATCACCTCTGTGCTCTCACCAACCAATATCAATCCTAGTACTACTACTACTGTCTCCTCTATCACCTCTGTGCTCTCACCAACCAATATCAATCCTAGTACTACTACTACTGTCTCCTATCACCTCTGTGCTCTCACCAACCAATATCAATCCTAGTACTACTACTACTGTCTCCTCTATCACCTCTGTGCTCTCACCAACCAATATCAATCCTAGTACTACTACTACTGTCTCCTCTATCACCTCTGTGCTCTCACCAACCAATATCAATCCTAGTACTACTACTACTGTCTCCTATCACCTCTGTGCTCTCACCAACCAATATCAATCCTAGTACTACTACTACTGTCTCCTCTATCACCTCTGTGCTCTCACCAACCAATATCAATCCTAGTACTACTACTACTGTCTCCTATCACCTCTGTGCTCTCACCAACCAATATCAATCCTAGTACTACTACTACTGTCTCCTCTATCACCTCTGTGCTCTCACCAACCAATATCAATCCTAGTACTATTACTACTGTCTCCTCTATCACCTCTATGCTCTCACCAACCAATATCAATCCTAGTACTACTACTACTGTCTCCTCTATCACCTCTGTGCTCTCACCAACCAATATCAATCCTAGTACTACTACTACTGTCTCCTATCACCTCTGTGCTCTCACCAACCAATATCAATCCTAGTACTACTACTACTGTCTCCTCTATCACCTCTGTGCTCTCACCAACCAATATCAATCCTAGTACTACTACTACTGTCTCCTCTATCACCTCTGTGCTCTCACCAACCAATATCAATCCTAGTACTACTACTACTGTCTCCTATCACCTCTGTGCTCTCACCAACCAATATCAATCCTAGTACTACTACTACTGTCTCCTCTATCACCTCTGTGCTCTCACCAACCAATATCAATCCTAATACTACTACTAGTGTCTCCTCTATCACCTCTGTGCTCTCACCAACCAATATCAATCCTAATACTACTACTACTACTACTGTCTCCTCTATCACCTCTGTGCTCTCACCAACCAATATCAATCCTAGTGCTACTACTACTGTCTCCTCTATCACCTCTGTGCTCTCACCAACCAATATCAATCCTAGTACTACTACTACTGTCTCCTCTATCACCTCTGTGCTCTCACCAACCAATATCAATCCTAGTACTACTACTACTACTGTCTCCTCTATCACCTCTATCACCTCTGTGCTCTCACCAACCAATAGCAATCCTAGTACTACTACTACTGTCTCCTCTATCACCTCTGTGCTCTCTCCAACCAATAGCAATCCTAGTACTACTACTACTGTCTCCTCTATCACCTCTGTGCTCTCACCAACCAATATCAATCCTAGTACTACTACTACTGTCTCCTCTATCACCTCTATCACCTCTGTGCTCTCACCAACCAATAGCAATCCTAGTACTACTACTACTGTCTCATCTATCACCTCTGTCATCTCTGTGCTCTCACCAACCAATAGCAATCCTAGTACTACTACTACTGTCTCCTCTATCACCTCTGTGCTCTCACCAACCAATAGCAATCCTAGTACTACTACTAATGTCTCCTCTATCACCTCTATCACCTCTGTGCTCTCTCTAACCAATAGCAATCCTAGTACTATTACTACTGTCTCCTCTATCACCTCTGTGCTCTCTCCAACCAATAGCAATTCTAGTACTACTACTACTACTACTGGCTCCTCTATCACCTCTGTGCTCTTCATGTATCACCACCTCATTCATCGTTATTTAACAAAACATTTACACCTTCCCAAAACTTTAGCATATACATCCAAAATCATCTATCCTTTTCTACCTAATCACCTCTCCTTATTTTCCAAATTATCTCCTCTATATCTTTTAATTCATCTACACTTACCTACCCAAACATCAATCCTTACCTCCCCAATCATACACCTTACCTACCCCATGATCACTCCTTGCCTACCCAATCATCTCCCCTTACCTCCCCAATCATCTCCCCTTACCTCCCCAATCATCTCCCCTTACCTCCCCAAACATATACTTTACATACCCCATGATCACCCCTTACCTACCCAATCATCTCCCCTTACCTCCCCAATCATTTCCCCTTACCTCCCCAAACATATACTTTACATACCCCATGATCACCCCTTACCTACCCAATCATCTCCCCTTACCTCCCCAATCATCTCCCCTTACCTCCCCAAACATATACTTTACATACCCCATGATCACCCCTTACCTACCCAATCATCTCCCCTTACCTCCCCAATCATCTCCCCTTACCTCCCCAATCATCTCCCCTTACCTCCCCAAATATATACTTTACATACCCAATGATCCCCCCTTACCTCCCCCAAACAACGCCGCTCCCATCAGCGTTCACTCACACTCAAGACATTAAGGTTCTTTAGAGGGACATAATTATATTAATTAAGAATGGACGTTTCTGAGAGAAGAGAGATGGATGTAAGGGAAATTGCTCCAAGATTAATTAGGGAAGACAAAAAAAAACACGCATTGAAGTGATTTTGATGTGGCAAAAATCAAATGAGTGAGACAGATCTCTTCATGAGCGAAGTTGGAAAAAAATATTAATCAAATAATGTTTTGAAGGAGGGGGGATGCAAGCTGTCGTAGCTACTGGTCCACCAGACTACAGAGATGTAAGCTATCGTAGCTACTGGTCCACCAGACTAAAGAGATGTAAGATGTCGTAGCTACGGTCCACCAGACTACAGAGATGTAAGCTATCGTAGCTACTGGTCCACCAGACTACAGAGATGTAAGCTATCGTAGCTACTGGTCCACCAGACTACAGAGATGTAAGCTATCGTAGCTACTGGTCCACCAGACTACAGAGATGTAAGCTATCGTAGCTACTGGTCCACCAGACTACAGAGATGTAAGCTATCGTAGCTACTGGTCCACCAGACTACAGAGATGTAAGCTATCGTAGCTACTGGTCCACCAGACTAAAGAGATGTAAGATGTCGTAGCTACGGTCCACCAGACTACAGAGATGTAAGCTATCGTAGCTACTGGTCCACCAGACTACGGAGATGTAAGCTATCGTAGCTACTGGTCCACCAGACTACAGAGATGTAAGCTATCGTAGCTACTGGTCCACCAGACTACAGAGATGTAAGCTATCGTAGCTACTGGTCCACCAGACTACAGAGATGTAAGCTATATGTAGCTACTGGTCCACCAGACTACAGAGATGTAAGCTATATGTAGCTACTGGTCCACCAGACTACAGAGATGTAAGCTATATGTAGCTACTGGTCCACCAGACTACAGAGATGTAAGCTATATGTAGCTACTGGTCAACCAGACTACAGAGATGTAAGCTATATGTAGCTACTGGTCCACCAGACTACAGAGATGTAAGCTATATGTAGCTACTGGTCCACCAGACTACAGAGATGTAAACTATCGTAGCTACTGGTCCACCAGACTACAGAGGTGTAAGCTATCGTAGCTACTGGTCCACCAGACTACAGAGATGTAAGCTATATGTAGCTACTGGTCCACCAGACTACAGAGATGTAAGCTATATGTAGCTACTGGTCCACCAGACTACAGTGATGTAAGCTATGTGTAGCTACTGGTCCACCAGACTACAGACATGTAAGCTATCGTAGCTACTGGTCCACCAGACTACAGAGGTGTAAGCTTCCGTAGCTACTGAACCATACTTCTGGCAGACATGATTTCCCTACCTCTAAGGCACACCGTACCTAAGTACCTTTGGCACAATTTCACTTAAATTGTACCATAATTCTCGTGCACTATTTCTTGTATTGTACTGTATCTCTGGGCCAGGTACTAATATAAGATTCCAATAAACAACCGAGAACTTTTTTCTTTAAAAAAAAATCCAACAATCTCTTTTCGTAGCTGGGTGCGTCAAGTGGCCGTCCATTTCTCGAGGCTTAGATCCCCTCGCTAAAAGCCCGCTCAATGCCAAGGTGTAATGAAGCCATCGCTCAGCTGTCTCAGCCCTTTGACGGCCTTCAAATCTTCTTTCACATTCGAATGTCAAAACTGCGCCTCCCACTTTAATGCTCTTTTCACGTCCCGACAGGTTTTACCGGCCTCAAAGCCTAATCGATAGTTATAAGGGCCACCGTAACAACTCAAAAGTACTAATTTTACTGGTCTATTTTTAACTTCTTGTAAAACTTTCATAGCTACATTTATATACCTATATAAATATGTTTTATATGTCTAACGTGCTACCTCGATACTTCACTTTCACTAACGTGTTACGTCGATACCCCACTTTCACTAACGTGTTACCTCGATACCCCACTTTCACTAACGTGTTACCTCGATACCCCACTTCCACTAACGTGTTACCTCGATACCCCACTTTCACTAACGTGTTACCTCGATACCCCACTTTCACTAACGTGTTACCTCGATACCTCACTTTCACTAACGTGTTACCTCGATACCCCACTTTCAATAACGTGTCACGTCGATACTTCACTTTCACTAACGTGTTACCTCGATACTTCACTTTCACTAACGTGTTACCTCGATACCCCACTTTCACTAACGTGTTACCTCGATACCCCACTTTCACTAACGTGTTAGCTCGATACTCCACTTTCACTAACGTGTTACCTCGATACCCCACTTTCACTAACGTGTTACCTCGATACCCCACTTTCACTAACGTGTTACCTCGATACCCCACTTTCAATAACGTGTTACCTCGATACTTCACTTTCACTAACGTGTTACCTCGATACCCCACTTTCACTAACGTGTTACCTCGATACCCCACTTTCACTAACGTGTTACCTCGATACCCCACTTTCACTAACGTGTTACGTCGATACCCCACTTTCACTAACGTGTTACCTCGATACCCCACTTTCACTAACGTGTTACCTCGATACCCCACTTTCATTAACGTGTTACGTCGATACCCCACTTTCACTAACGTGTTACGTCGATACCCCACTTTCACTAACGTGTTACCTCGATACCCCACTTTCACTAACGTGTTACCTCGATACCCCACTTTCACTAACGTGTTACCTCGATACCCCACTTTCACTAACGTGTTACCTCGATACCCCACTTTTACTAACGTGTTACCTCGATACCCCACTTTTACTAACGTGTTACCTCGATACCCCACTTTTACTAACGTGTTACCTCGATACCCCACTTTCACTAACGCTACCTCACTAGTAATGCCAAGTTGCATCAATTTAATGCTGCCTTAAGAACATGATTTTCTCGAGAGAGGATGTGTAACTTGAATAAAGATCGCATTTCTTGACAAGAAACGTCTGAGTTTACCAGTGAACACTTGAAATGATTGTCAACGCTTAGGATAATATTCAACTTGTGTGAGCTTCACAACACATGTCCATTCATACTTACCGCCCTTGTCCAATGTCCAAGCAGGACATACTTTGGATAGCCTCTCTTTTGGAACTTGCATTGATTTGGACCTACCCCCATTTATATCAATTTTAAAGGCTTACCCTGAACTAACACTTCCAGTATGTGGGTTAATTTGTGTGTTTCTCAGTCTGCATGGTTGACAATCGTCTGAACTTCTGACGACACCACGTAAGTTTTCCCTCGGTTGATTCAGCATTCGTCGTGCAACTGATTTGATGGCCCAGTGTTACAGCTAGTCAGCATGGTTTGATGGCCAGTGTTATAGCTGGTCAGCATGGTTTGATGAACCAGTGTTACAGCTGGTCAGCATGGTTTGATGACCCAGTGTTACAGCTGGCCAGCATGGTTTGATGGCCAGTGTTACAGCTGTCAGCATGGTTTGATGGCCAGTGTTACAGCTGGTCAGCATGGTTTGATGGCCAGTGTTACAGCTGGTCAGCGTGGTTTGATGGCCAGTGTTACAGCTGGTCAGCATGGTTTGATGGCCAGATTTACAGCTGTTCAGCGTGGTTTGATGGCCCAGTGTTACAGCGGGTCAGCATGGTTTGATGACCCAGTGTTACAGCTGGTCAGCATGGTTTGATGGCCCAGTGTTACAGCTGGTCAGCGTTGTTTGATGGCCCAGTGTTACAGCTAGTCAGCATGATTTGACGGCCAGTGTTACAGCTGTCAGAATGGTTTGATGGCCCAGTGTTAAAGCTGGTCAGCATGGTTTGATGACCCACCCAGTGTTACAGCTAGTCAGCATGGTTTGACGGCCAGTGTTACAGCTGTCAGAATGGTTTGATGGCCCAGTGTTACAGCTAGTCAGCATGGTTTGACGGCCAGTGTTACAGCTGTCAGCATGGTTTGATGGCCCAGTGTTACATCTGTCAGAATGGTTTGATGACCCAGTGTTACAGCTGTCAGAATGGTTTGATGACCCAGTGTTACAGCTGTCAGAATGGTTTGACGGCCAGTGTTACAGCTGTCAGAATGGTTTGATGGCCCAGTGTTACAGCTGTCAGAATGGTTTGATGACCCAGTGTTACAGCTGTCAGAATGGTTTGATGACCCAGTGTTACAGCTGTCAGAATGGTTTGATGGCCCAGTGTTACAGCTGTCAGAATGGTTTGATGGCCCAGTGTTACAGCTGTCAGAATGGTTTGATGGCCCAGTGTTACAGCTGTCAGAATGGTTTGATGACCCAGTGTTACAGCTGTCAGAATGGTTTGACGGCCAGTGTTACAGCTGTCAGAATGGTTTGATGGCCCAGTGTTACAGCTGTCAGAATGGTTTGATGGCCCAGTGTTACAGCTGTCAGCATGGTTTGATGGCCCAGTGTTACAGCTGTCAGAATGGTTTGATGACCCAGTGTTACAGCTGTCAGCATGGTTTGATGGCCCAGTGTTACAGCTGTCAGAATGGTTTGATGACCCAGTGTTACAGCTGTCAGAATGGTTTGATGGCCAGTGTTACAGCTTTCAGAATGGTTTGATGGCCAGTGTTACAGCTGTCAGCATGGTTTGATGACCCAGTGTTACAGCTGTCAGAATGGTTTGATGACCCAGTGTTACAGCTGTCAGAATGGTTTGATGGCCAGTGTTACAGCTGTCAGAATGGTTTGATGACCCAGTGTTACAGCTGTCAGAATGGTTTGATGGCCCAGTATTACAGCTGTCAGAATGGTTTGATGGCCCAGTGTTACAGCTGGTCAGCATGGTTTGATGGCCAGTGTTACAGCTGGTCAGCGGGGTTTGATATCCCAGTGTTACAGCTGGTCAGAGGGTTTGATGGCCAGTGTTACAGCTGGTCAGCATGGTTTGATGGCCAGTGTTACAGCTGGTCAGCGGGATTTGATGGCCCAGTGTTATAGCTGGTCAGCATGGTTTGACGGCCAGTGTTACAGCTGGTCAGCATGGTTTGATGACCCAGTGTTACAGCTGGTCAGCATGGTTTGATGACCCACCCAGTGTTATAGCTGGTCAGCATGGTTTGATGACCCAGTGTTACAGCTGGTCAGCATGGTTTGATGACCCAGTGTTACAGCTGGTCAGCATGGTTTGATGGCCAAGTGTTACAGCTGGTCAGCGGGGTTTGATGACCCAGTGTTACAGCTGGTCAGCATGGTTTGATGACCCAGTGTTACAGCTGGTCAGCATGGTTTGATGGCCCAGTGTTTTAACTGGTCAGCATGGTTTGATGACCCAGTGTTACTGCTGGTCAGCATGGTTTTTAATTGAATTCAAATCTTAGGGCTTATTTTACTGCTCATTGTCACTTGATTCACTTGGGGGAAAAATGCATGCTGACTTCCTAGTGTTGTGTCACAGTCACGCATAAAGCCAACAGCCACCCATAAAGCCAACAGCCACGCATAAATCCAACAGCCACGCATAAAGCCAACAGCCACACATACACTTAAACCTAAAATCCACTATTTCCTCTTTTTAGATTAATCTCTATGTGGAAATTTGGGTTATATGAAGCATATATAAATTCTTGTTTTAACATGCAATTTACAAAAATATATATCAATTCATGCTTTAACATACAAAAATTGATATTTAAACATAGATAGATTGCAAGTTGTTACAGATTGATACATTTTTAAACATACAATAATATGTGTTTTAAAAAAATTTAATGATTTTAAATTGTACTTGTCGGAACAAACATTGGTACTTGTTTAAACGTGTCCTATTTGCAGCAATCTACTGAAATAACCTAGAGCAGAGTGGTCTATTTGTAATTTGTAGCCATCTACTGAAACAACCTAGAGCAGAGTGGTCTATTTGTAATTTGTAGCCATCTACTGAAACAACCTAGAGCAGAGTGGTCTATTTGTAATTTGTAGCCATCTACTGAAACAACCTAGAGCAGAGTGGTCTATTTGTAATTTGTAGCCATCTACTGAAACAACCTAGAGCAGAGTGGTCTATTTGTAATTTATAGCCATCTACTGAAACAACCTAGAGCAGAGTGGTCTATTTGTAATTTGTAGCCGTCTACTGAAACAACCTAGAGCAGAGTGGTCTATTTGTAATTTGTAGCCATCTACTGAAACAACCTAGAGCAGAGTGGTCTATTTGTAGCCATCTACTGAAATAACCTAGAGCAGAGTGGTCTATTTGTAGCCATCTACTGAAATAACCTAGAGCAGAGTGGTCTATTTGCCACAGCTGCAGATACATTTCCTGTCTTGATCTCCCCTTGATTCACTCGTCCTTTCACTCCAACCCCCCCCCCAAAAAAAAACCACCTTTTTATCCACACCTCACCCCCCCCTTTTTTTTGCCCCCGCCCGCTGTTTCTACTCAGTAATTGTATCATGTTGAATAGATTTGTGTTGAGGATTAGATGGGAGATAAGAGTGGGGCCCACTTAGTGTGAGCCCAGAGTTGTCTTTCTTTAAATGCTCACTCCACGACAGCAGACATCTTACACGAAATGCCTGCTCAATGGAAACCCGAGTCAGGAACCACTCGAAACAAGAACCTTCTCTAAGAGAGTTTGGTTCGTGTTTTAGATGTTGATGACTTTTTAAAATATTTTTTTGGTGTGTGTGTGTGGGGGGGGGGTCCTGGCTGCATGCGGCAGACGGTCTACGTAGCTACTGGGTATATGGGGCAGATGGACAATATAGGTACTGGGTATATGGGACAGATGGACAATATAGTTACTGGGTATATGGGACAGATGGACAATATAGGTACTGGGTATATGGGGCAGATGGACAATATAGGTACTGGGTATATGGGGCAGATGGACAATATATGTACTGGGTATATGGGGCACATGGACAATATAGGTACTGGGTATATGGGGCAGATGGACAATATAGGTACTGGGTATATGGGGCAGATGGACAATATATGTACTGGGTATATGGGGCACATGGACAATATAGGTACTGGGTATATGGGGCAGATGGACAATATAGGTACTGGGTATATGGGGCAGATGGACAATATAGGTACTGGGTATATGGGGCAGATGGACAATATATGTACTGGGTATATGGGGCACATGGACAATATAGGTACTGGGTATATGGGGCACATGGACAATATAGGTACTGGGTATATGGGGCACATGGACAATATAGGTACTGGGTATATGGGGCAGATGGACAGCACTTACTCGTTCAATTACGGTTTATACCAAATTGCAGAGTTTTTAAATTTTAAAAATCACTGGCACAAATATTACGCACTATATTATACTATATGTCATTGACACAAAAACCATAACGTATGCACACTAATCAAATCGTAGAAACAGAAATCATATTTCATATATATGTACATACAAATCATATCATTGGCACGCAAATCATATCATTGTCACACAAATCATATCATTGGCACACAAATCATATTTCATATATACATGTATATATAAATCATATTATTGGCACGCAAATCATATCATTTGCACACAAATCATATCATTGGCACACAAATCATATTATTGGCACACAAATCATATCATTGGCACACAAATCATATCATTGGCACACAAATCATATCATTGGCACACACATCATATTATTGGCAGTCAAATCATATTTCATATAGATATGTACATACAAATCCTATCATTAGCTTACACATCCTTCAATTTTCCTCTGTTCGGCAAGATCCTTCTCGCTACTGCTACTCCATCATGTGACTTTCTTAAGACTTATAGCACATGCCCACTTAAAATCGCTGTATTTCATTTCGATATTCATTCATCTTTTATTAACATTATTAGTATTATTTTATGATAGCGTCATACGCTACAAGTCTATTACTGCACTTAACCTATTACTGACGAAAAAAAAAGTAATGTCCATAATTTGTTGCTTCACAAGTTGAATAAAATTCCATCAGTAGTTTGAAAACTCTCCAAACTTTTCCCTGCCAACTTAAGTTATAGAGTTGGCTTTGTGAACAGAAAGATACAGACAAGAGAAGAAAAACTCGATATTTTGTTTTCCTCCACCATTTTAATTATTAACTGAGAACTTTTTCCCCTCCTGACTGGTCACTCGTTGGTCATCGAAGTGTTAGCCGGCTGCCAACTGGGCCGAATAAAATGTGATGTCCTATTTGCTTTTCGTCTGGCCAACGACGGCTACCGTCTGACCAAGCCCTCGGCCCCCGGCTCGTGTTAGGACAGTCTGGCATGAACACAACTTACGAGAGACATACCGTCAAGACTTGGTGAGTTAATATCGTGGGTGGCACGAACTCCCCTCAGAATTCCCCGCGGCTAATAGCACCGCCGGTGTGTGCGGACATTCGGACAGTATTATTTACTAAAGTTAATTACGAACCAAGAATATTGAAATGCCACGGCCCAGCATCTTGATGACCTCTGGCTGGAGGGGGTCAGCTCCACCCCCACCCCATTCACCCACCCTCACCGCATTACCCAATCTCTGACATTGTCCTTAACGCTCATTGTTACGCGTTCACCCCGGCCTAATTTAAGAATCCCAGAAGGCCAAGCAGAGCAGACGACACCTTAAACACTTGTAACTAAATCTGTCGACAGTCAGACGATGGTGTCCTTTACTTCCCGAGTGCTTTCATGTCTTGTGGAGACATTTACACATCTTGGGCACATGATAGAAATAAGGTGCAGTTTATTTTCTATATATTGACTTTCTCTCTCTCTCTCTCTCTCTCTCTCTCTCTCTCTCTCTCTCTCTCTCTCTCTCTCTCTCTCTCTCTCTCTCTCTCTCTCTCTCTCTGTTTGGCTGTTTGCTAATTATTAATACCTGAGACAAAGTCATTTTATCTTATAAAGAAGTCCACCTCACCCTCCCATTAACACCTCACCCTTCCATTCACACCTCATCCTTCCATTCACACCTCATCCTTCCATTCACACCTCATCCTTCCATTCACACCTCACCCTTCCATTCACACCTCACCCTTCCATTCACACCTCACCCTTCCATTCACACCTCACCCTTCCATTCACACATCTCCCTTCCATTCACATCTCTCCCTTCCATTCATACCTCACCCTTCCATTCACACCTCACCCCTCCATTCACACCTATCCCTTCCATTCACATCTCTCCCTTCCATTCACACCTACCCTCCCATTCACACCTACCCTCCCATTCACACCTCACCATTCCATTCACACCTACCCTCCCATTCACACCTCTCCCTCCCATTCACACCTACCCTCCCATTCACACATACCCTCCCATTCACACCTCACCCTTCCATTCCCACCTCATCCTTCCATTCACACCTCATCCTTCCATTCACACCTACCCTCCCATTCACACCTCTCCCTCCCATTCACACCTACCCTCCCATTCACACCTACCCTCCCATTCAAGCCTCACCCTTCCATTCACACCTCATCCTTCCATTCACACCTCATCCTTCCATTCACACCTCATCCTTCCATTCACACCTCATCCTTCCATTCACACCTCACCCTTCCATTCACACCTCACCCTTCCATTCACACCTCACCCTTCTATTCACACCTCACCCTTCCATTCACACCTCACCCTTCCATTCACACCTCACCCTTCCATTCACACCTCACCCTTCCATTCACACCTCACCCTACCATTCACACCTCATCCTTCCATTCACACCTCATCCTTCCATTCACACCTCACCCTTCCATTCACACATCTCCCTTCCATTCACACCTCTCCCATCCATTCACATCTCTCCCTTCCATTCACACCTCACCCTTCCATTCACACCTCACCCTTCCATTCACACCTACCCTCCCATTCACACCTACCCTCCCATTCACACCTCACCCTTCCATTCACACCTCTCCCTCCCATTCACACCTACCCTCCCATTCCCACCTACCCTCCCATTCACACCTCACCCCTCCATTCAACCTCTCCCTTCCATTCACACCTCTCCCTCCCATTCACACCTACCCTCCCATTCACACCTATCCTCCCATTCACACCTCACCCTCCCATTCACACCTCACCCTTCCATTCACACCTCATCCTTCCATTCACACCTCACCCTCCCATTCACACCTCACCCTCCCATTCGCACCTCTCCCTTCCATTCGCACCTCACCCTTCCATTCACTCCTCACAATTCCATTCACACCTCACCCTTCCATTCACACCTCTCCCTTCCATTCACACCTCACACTTCCATTCACACATCTCCCTTCCATTCACACCTCACCCTTCCATTCACACCTACCCTCCCATTCCCACCTCACCCTCCCATTCACACCTCACCCATCCATTCACACCTCACCCTTCCATTCACACCTCACCCTACCATTCACACCTCTCCCTTCCATTCACACCTCTCCCTTCCATTCACACCTCTCCCTTCCATTCACACCTCTCCCTTCCATTCACACCTCACCCTTCCATTAACACCTACCCTCCCATTCCCACCTCACCCTCCCATTCACACCTCACCCTCCCATTCACACCTCACCCTTCCATTCACACCTCTTCCCTCCATTCACACCTGACCCTTCCATTCACACCTCACCCTTCCATTCACACCTCTCCCGTCCATTCACACCTGACCCTTCCATTCACACCTGACCCTTTCATTCACACTTCTCCCTTCCATTCACACCTCACCCTTCCATTCACACCTATCCGTCCCATTCCCACCTCACCCTTCCATTCACACCTCACCCTTCCATTCACACCTCACCCTCCCATTCACACCTCACCCTTCCATTCACACATCACCCTTCCATTCACACATCACCCTTCCATTCACACCTCTCCCTTCGGTTCACACATGACCCATCCATTCACACCTGACCCTTCCATTCACACCTACCCTTCCATTCACACCTCACCCTTCCATTCACACCTCACCCTTCCATTCACACCTCTCCCTTCCATTCACGCCTGACCCTTCCATTCACACCTACCCTCCCATTCACACCTCACCCTTCCATTCACACATTACCCTTCCATTCACACCTACCCTCCCATTCACACCTCACCCTTCCATTCACACCTACCCTCCCATTCACACCTCACCCTTCCATTCACACCTACCCTCCCATTCACACCTCACCCTTCCATTCACACCTACCCCCCCCCTTCAAAACTCAGCCTCCCATTCACACCTCACCCTTCCATTCACACCTCTCCTTTCCATTCACACCTCACCCTTCCATTCACACCTACCCTCCCATACACACCTCACCCTCCCATTCACACCTCACCCTCCCATTCACACCTTTCCATTCCATTCACACCTGTCCCTTCCATTCACACCTCACCCTTCCATTCACACCTCTCCCTTCCATTCACACCTGACCCTTCCATTCACACCTGACCCTTCCATTCACACTTCTCCCTTCCATTCACACCTCACCCTTCCATTCACACCTCACCCTCCCATTCCCACCTCACCCATCCATTCACACCTCACCCTTCCATTCACACCTCACCCACCCATTCACACATCACCCTACCATTCACACCTCACCCTTCCATTCACACCTCTCCCTTCCATTCACACATGACCCATCCATTCACACCTGACCCTTCCATTCACACCTACCCTCCCATTCACACCTCACCCTTCCATTCACACCTCACCCTTCCATTCACACCTCTCCCTTCCATTCACGCCTGACCCTTCCACTCACACCTACCCTCCCATTCACACCTCACCCTTCCATTCACACCTCACCCTTCCATTCACACCTACCCTCCCATACACACCTCACCCTCCCATTCACACCTCACCCTCCCATTCACACCTTTCCCTTCCATTCACACCTTTCCCTTCCATTCACACCTCTCCCTTCCATTCACACCTCTCCCTTCCATTCACACTTCACCCTTCCATTCACACCTCACTCACTCACCCTTCCATTCACACCTACCCTCCCATACACACCTCACCCTCCCATTCACACCTCACCCTCCCATTCACACCTCACCCTTCCATTCACACCTCACCCTTCCATTCACACCTCACCCTTCCATTCACACCTCTCCCTTCCATTCACACCTACCCTCCCATTCACACCTCACCCTTCCATTCACACATTACCCTTCCATTCACACCTACCCTCCCATTCACACCTACCCTCCCATTCACACCTCACCCTTCCATTCACACCTACCCTACCATTCACACCTCACCCTTCCATTCACACCTACCCTCCCATTCACACCTCACCCTTCCATTCACACCTACCCTCCCATTCAAAACTCAGCCTCCCATTCACACCTCACCCTTCCATTCACACCTCTCCTTTCCATTCACACCTCACCCTTCCATTCACACCTACCCTCCCATACACACCTCACCCTCCCATTCACACCTCACCCTCCCATTCACACCTTTCCATTCCATTCACACCTGTCCCTTCCATTCACACCTCACCCTTCCATTCACACCTCTCCCTTCCATTCACACCTGACCCTTCCATTCACACCTGACCCTTCCATTCACACTTCTCCCTTCCATTCACACCTCACCCTTCCATTCACACCTCACCCTCCCATTCCCACCTCACCCATCCATTCACACCTCACCCTTCCATTCACACCTCACCCACCCATTCACACATCACCCTACCATTCACACCTCACCCTTCCATTCACACCTCTCCCTTCCATTCACACATGACCCATCCATTCACACCTGACCCTTCCATTCACACCTACCCTCCCATTCACACCTCACCCTTCCATTCACACCTCACCCTTCCATTCACACCTCTCCCTTCCATTCACGCCTGACCCTTCCATTCACACCTACCCTCCCATTCACACCTCACCCTTCCATTCACACCTCACCCTTCCATTCACACCTACCCTCCCATACACACCTCACCCTCCCATTCACACCTCACCCTCCCATTCACACCTTTCCCTTCCATTCACACCTTTCCCTTCCATTCACACCTCTCCCTTCCATTCACACCTCTCCCTTCCATTCACACCTCACCCTTCCATTCACACCTCACTCACTCACACTTCCTCACTTAATTCTGTACCTACACTCTCTCACGTACTCTCCACTACTCCTTCAACCCATGAATTTATCAGTTATGTACATTTCTTAGAGATACCAATATTAGTTTAACTCCTGGTTTTGTATCACGGCCACCCTACCCCCCACCCCCAAACGCCAATATATTCAGTGCCACTCCACCTCCCCCACCCCCAAACGCCAATATATTCAGTGCCACCTCATCTCCCCTACCCCACCTCCCCCACCCCAAAATGCCTATATATTCAGTGCCACCTCACCTCCCCCACCCCCAAATGCCAATATATTCAGTGCCACTCCACCTCCCCCACCTCTAAATGCCAATATATTCAGTGCCACTCCACCTCCCCCACCCCCAATGCCAATATATTCAGTGCCACCTCACCTCCCCCAACCCAAATGCCAATATATTCAGTGCCACCTCATCTCCCCCACCCAAAATGCCAATATATTCAGTGCCACCTCACCTCCCCCACCCCAAATGCCAATATATTCAGTGCCACTCTACCTCCCCCACCCCCAAACGCCAATATATTCAGTGCCACCTCACCTCCCCCACCCCAAATGCCAATATATGCAGTTCCACCTCACCTCCCCCACCCCAAATGCCAATATATTCAGTGCCACCTCACCTCCCCCACCCCAAATGCCAATATATTCATTGCCACCTCACCTCCCCCACCCCAAATGCCAATATATTCAGTGCCACCTAACCTCCCCCACCCAAAATGCCAATATATTCAGTGCCACCTCACCTCCTCCACCCCAAATGCCAATATATTCAGTGCCACCTCATCTCCCCCACCCCCAAACGCCAATATATTCAGTGCCATCTCACCTCCCCCACCCCAAATGCCAATATATTCAGTGCCACTCTACCTCCCCCACCCCCAAACGCCAATATATTCAGTGCCATCTCACCTCCCCCACCCCAAATGCCAATATATTCAGTTCCACCTCACCTCCTCCACCCCAAATGCCAATATATTCAGTGCCACCTCCCCTCCCCCACCCCAAATGCCAATATATTCAGTGCCACCTCACCTCCCCCACCCCCAAATGCCAATATATTCAGTGCCACCTCACCTCCCCACCCCCAAATGTCAATATATTCAGTGCCACCTCACCTCCCCCACCCCCAAATGCCAATATATTCAGTGCCACTCCATCTCCCCCACCCCCAAATGCCAATATATTCAGTGCCACTCCATCTCCCCCACCCCCAAATGCCAATATATTCAGTGCCACTCCATCTCCCCAACCTCCAAATGCCAATATATTCAGTGCCACTCCATCTCCCCCACCCCCAAATGCCAATATATTCAGTGCCACTCCATCTCCCCCACCCCCAAAATGCCAATATATTCAGTGCCACTCCATCTCCCCCACCCCCAAATGCCAATATATTCAGTGCCACTCCATCTCCCCCACCCCCAAATGCCAATATATTCAGTGCCACTCCATCTCCCCCACCCCCAAAATGCCAATATATTCAGTGCCACTACATCTCCCCCACCCCCAAAATGCCAATATATTCAGTGCCACTCCATCTCCCCCATCCCCAAATGCCAATATATTCATTGCCTACGGTTCAAACAAGTTATATGTGACATTCTAACTCCCCCCCCTCCCGACGACCGCGTAATGTTACAGTAAATTAACCCATGTTCCCTAACAAAGTCACGTAAGAAAATTGCTTGAAGATTAAGAAGAGAGAAACAAAATGGCCGACTGTCTACACCCCCAAAAACTCTTTTGTCTAATCAGAATCAATTTCTGCCCCAGGGGGCGCTCACTATCGATTACTCCTGTAAAGGATTATATTTGTGGCCCTCCCTGGGAGAGAAGAAAATTAGGGCCCGGGCCGGATTAACGAAGGACACGATAGTGTTTGCCCTTTTCTCAGGTCTGCTCGGTAGTTTGATCCGCTGGCAATTTTTAAAGCCGTTAGCGGCAGTTAATCGTTCAATTAAAGGAGATGTTTAGAGTGTTCAGATTTACATTTCGTGGTTGTAAAAAATATCAGAAAAACTGGGAACATGGAAAGAAAAGGTAAATAAATATAGATTGAGATGTAGGTTCAAATGTGAGTAGGTATACGTTTTAAGTGTGGATAGATATACGCCTCAAGTGTGGATAAATATACGCCTCAAGTGTGGATAGATATACGCCTCAAGTGTGGATAGATATACGCCTCAAGTGTGGATAGATATACGCCTCAATGAACAAGTATATCTAAAGGGGATGCGATCTTTAACGCAGTCCCTCTTTAAAAGTTTTCGGAATTGATGGACACATGAGGAAGTCGTTTGACGTGCGTTCTTTTGAATTGGCGATACCAAAATTGTGTAACAGTCTTCCAAAATTTTTGAAAGAATATGACAAAAAAAAAGAAGAAAAAAAAGAAAAATTTTAAAGCTACTTTTATTTTATATCATTTAAACATCAACGCGCAACAAGCATGGATAGTATTAGTATTAGTATTAGTAATAGTATTAGTATTAGTATTAGTAATAGTAATAGTATTAGTAATAGTATTAGTATTAGTAATAGTATTAGTAATAGTATTAGTAATAGTATTAGTATTAGTATTAGTAATAGTATTAGTATTAGTATTAGTAATAGTATTAGTATTAGTATTAGTAATAGTATTAGTATTAGTAATAGTATTAGTAATAGTATTAGTATTAGTAATAGTATTAGTAATAGTATTAGTAATAGTATTAGTATTAGCGCTTTAGAAGAAAGCATTCATTCGTTAGGTATGCGTCTCAATGCAGACTAAAGTGCCATGATTAAAAATACATTTTACTTATATTATTGAAAGGAGATATTTAAAGAATTACAAGGACATAACACGTATAAGGACATAACACGTATAAGGACATAACACGTATAAGGACATAACACGTATAAGGACATAACACGTATAAGGACATAACACGTATAAGGACAGCAGACATGAATGAAATGATTGAAAGGACATATATATGAAATAATTGCAAGTACATATCACTATTATGAATGTATGCAAAAATCTAAACATAGAATTGAATAGATATTTTTTTTAAAAATTGTATAGGAGCAGGAGATAGTTCAATTTGATAAGTCGCTTTGACTTTAAATGATATCTTGTGAAGTTAGTGATATCTTTTGAAATCAGTTATATTTTGTAATGCATTTAGGTTGAGTATTATATGGCTTTATGTATTTATATTTAATTCTATTATTAATGTTTTAATGTTGTTGTCTGTGTGTGTCTCCCTCAGATGAACAGCCATGTGTTTTGGGAACAAGATTTTCTGGTGAGTTGATTACTTGAAAATTGTTTTGTTTTTATTTACAGTAGTTTTTTTCTGATATTGATCAACACGTTTCCTGTTTTTCTGTCTCGTTGCTGTTATTGTTCTCTCCTTGTCATCTTGCTCCAGCCAATTATTATAATTTTCGATTTTTTTCTTACTATTTTTGTGTTTCATTTGTATCGCTATCATTAGAAGTGTATGAACAAAGAGCAAATTGGTAATATACGGCATTAATTTTTAACTTGGAAATACAATGCAAGAACAACGCAATACAACGCTCAGATAGACATGTGGATAAAAACACTTTCTTATTCCATTCACAAGAACAAACACATGCTATTCTTCATTCCCGTCTGAAATACGGGCGTGGAATAGGTTGCCTGAACAAGCCACGAAACCAACACACTATCAAAATTCAAAACTGTCACAAATATTGCAAGAATAGACATAAAAGATATCTTCTGTATAGAAGGGGCGTCTAGAATGTATACGCTAATATGGTACAATGCGAAGTATTATAAATTGGTAACTACAAGTACAGAGGTTTGGCTTAGAGTTAGAGTTAGCGGGCTATAATGAACACATCAACAATTGTATAAACTCTGTCTGAAACACACCAATGGTACAAACTCTGTCTCAAACACACCCATGGCACAGGTCCGCGGACCACCACTTTGAGAAGCACTGATTTAGACATTCACGTGTAAAACTTGAGTTGGTGTTTTCCCCTCTGAGCCTATTGAAGATATGCGTCGCTTTGATTTGCACACCTGTCACCTGCATTGAGTTTTCTGGCATGACTGATGAAGATGTCAATAGTAAAAACATTTATTTATTTATATGGTCCTTTGCTTCAAGAATCCTGGGTGTGATCATCTTTTAAAGTCAGCTTTTTATATTTTCTTCTAATTTTTAAAGTTTAACATATAGCAATTCTTATCTTCGTCGCATTGGTTTCATTTGTGTAGCAACATTATAATGCTTGTATTTTGGGTTCTGGTATACTCTTTTTAAGTGTATGACTGCCTTATGGTATGAATGAATGTATGAGTGTCAAATGAGATGGCACTTGTAAGGTCGGCGGCACTTGATACAGTAATCACACAAAGCAGCAAATTATCAAACAATTTTAATGAAATTCCAATTTGTCACAAGAATGTAACAAAGCATTACTTTACTAAGTAAACGTAATTAACCGACCAGAAATGTCCGTTAGTGAACTTGACTGACACAAGTCATGCACCACCTACGATGACTGCGTGAGTCAAGTGATGCTGTTGGAATAGGTGGCAGTAGACTAGCACTATATTTACAGTGTCCTCTGGGCCCTGTTCCATTCCACTGTCAAGTTCAAACGACCGACCGATCTGTCAGTTAGCAGACGTGTAAACGTTGTCAAGGATAACTCTGGTAATTGCAAGATGGCTGCCGTTAAGGTTCAAAGATGAGGGGAAGGGGAGCGGTTGGTGGTGAAGGTATGGGGGGAAAAGTCTTGGCGATGATTTAAATTCTGTTAGCATTGCTAAAACATGTCCACATATCTGCTAACGTTTCATCACAGAAGTTCTAAACAACATTTTATGCGAATCGCCCAGTGGTAGTTAAAAGAACAAATAAGTATTTTATTTCTTCAACTTAAAACGTGGTTAAGTATATTTTAAGTCATATCAGCCTCATATATTTTTAAAATTAATAGCGAAAAAAAAACCGGAAAAAACAGCTGTTCTGAAACCTTTTTAGAAATATTACATTTCTGTGGTGGCGCCCCTTATTAAAATGTTTTACTATTTCTCTGAAAGCCCTGAACGTTACTAACCAGCTACTACGAGTTCTGACCATCTATTAAATGTGTCAGTGCCATTTCATTCTACCTTCTGTCCTTACTATGATTACACTGTGTTCAGGCTAAATTTCTTTAACCACGGTCTCGTCTACGACACAGTCTTTGGTCCTGACCCTGTCGTCTGTAACAGGACGCGCCACAATGTGTCCAGCTCGCCAATGTTCCCTATAGTTGCGCGGCCGCACAGATATCTGACCGTAGCCGTGCATCAAGTGAGAATTACCACACAGCAAATTTTTTAGGAATAATATATTATCTGTGATTGCAGGGTGTCAAATAATGCACAAAAATTAATTATGTACAACTTTGCACTCGAATTTTTTTTAAAAATTTGACTCATGGACTAACGAACCTTGTAGTCATATAAAACACTCTGCTATAGTCAGACACAATAACTACGTCCTGGCCGTCTTCTGTAGTCAGACACGCTACAATAACTACGTCCTGTCTGATGTAGTCAGACACAATAACTACGTCCTGACCGTCTGCTGTAGTCAGACACGCCACAATAACTACGTCCTGTCTGTTGTACTCAGACACAATAAATACGTCCTGACCGTCTGCTGTAGTCAGACACGCCACAATAAATAGGTCCTGTCTGTTGTAGTCAGACACAATAACTACGTCCTAAGTTAGGTTATTTGCTGATGATTGTATAATCTATAGAACAATTAAATCAGAACAAGATAGTAGCATTTTACAAAAAAGACTTAGATGAATTGATAAAATGGGAAACTAACTGGAGTATGTCTTTCCACCCAGAAAAGTGTCAACTGTTAAGAGTAACAAAGAAAAAGAAACAAATAAATTCAAAATATTTCATTCATGGAAAAGAACTGACCCAAACTAAAGATGCAAAATACTTAGGATTCATAATAAATGAGAAACTATCATGGAACCCCCATGTCAATGAAGTTATTAAATAATCAATCAAAACCTTAGGCTTTATAAACAGAAACTTTTACAAATCTAATAGAGATATAAAACTAAAATGATACCTCACTTTTGTGGGACCTGTACTAGAATATGCATCTTCTGTATGGGACCCATCCACCATAGAAAACATTGATAAACTAGAACAAATTCAAAAAAGAGCTGCCAGATTCATTACAGGAGAATATTCCAAACTGACAAGAATAACACCATTAGTAAAATCATTAAACCTTGAAACGCTAGAGGATAGAAGAACCAAGAGTAAAGTAGTAATCATACATAAAGCAATTAATTCTTATTTAGAAATACAACACAAAGATAACTTAATACAACCCTCAGATAGACATAAGGATAAAAACACCTTTCTTATTCCGCGTGCAAGAACAAACACATACAAAGTTTTGTTCTTCTCGTCCGGAATTCGGGCGTGGAACGGGTTGCCTGAAGAAACCAGGAAAACCAAAAGTTTATCAACATTTAAATCTCTAATAAAAACGCAGGACTAAGCACAAACCATAGATAACAGTAGGACGCAATAATCTTCTATATAGAAGGAGCGTCTGTAACAGATAAGATAAGATCATCTGCTGTAGCCAGACACGCCACAACAACTACGTCCTGACCTTCAGCTGTAGTCAGACATAATAACTACGTCCTGACCTTCAGCTGTAGTCAGACATAATAACTACGTCCTGACCTTCAGCTGTAGTCAGACACAATAACTACGTCCTGACCTTCAGCTGTAGTCAGACATAATAACTACGTCCTGACCGTCAGCTGTAGTCAGACATAATAATTACGTCCTGACCGTCTGCTGTAGTCAGACACAATAACTATACGTCCTAGCCATCTGCTTTATTCAGACACAATAACTACCTCCTGGCCGTCTGCTTTATCAGACACAATAACTACGTCCTAGCCGTCTGCTTTATTCAGACACAATAACTACGTCCTGGCCGTCTGCTGTATCAGACACAATAACTACGTCCTAGCCGTCTGCTGTAGTCAGACACAATAACTACGTCCTACCCGACTACTGTAACAAGTTCGGACCGGTCATCATGTAAGGTTTCAGTCTCATTGAAGTGTCCAGGACGTCTGAATGAATTTATGTGAGCCCACTTGAGGCACGTGAGGCGTGCCAGTTTGACTTTGACCTGGTCATCCACTCCTGACGGGAGCTGTCGCTTAATTTGGGGGCCATTCAAACTTCTTTTCACGTGGACGTCTTGAGATGGCGGGGTAACGTAACCACAACATTTACTTTTATTTAGGTCATCGAGTCAGACGAACTCCGCACTGACCTTAGTGACAGACAGACAGGAACTCAAATTTTAAGGAGACTAAGTAAGAGCAGAAAATGTTGCACATAATGCGGCGTTATCTCTCCCACTCACCCACCCAAAAAAATCACATTCAAAACATCGCATCTTGTGCACTTCTTATTTCAGTGTACGCGTGCATCTAGTGTTTATATACATATATATAAATAATTACGACTATACAAGTCTCAGGCTGAGGATTAAAGTTAAGGTTATCCGAGAAAATAAATGTTCAGTTCGCTTTCTGTTAAAGCAACAACTTTCTCGAGAGATGCGCCACACACCGATCGCTGTCGGTGCTCGCTAGGCTGTCTGCCGACATGACCAGGTGTTGACTCAGTCTACCCGAGACATTAAGCAAACCTCTCCCTGCCAGCTCAGTTTGGGTTAAACCGTTCCAAGTTAAATACATGTCAAATAAAACGTCAGCCATTGAAAGGTGGGGAAAACGTGTAATGATTTTTTTAAAGATTTCTAATTATTATTAAATTTTTTTTTAAACGAATTGTGATAAAAAGTAGATTTCGATTTTAAACAAATATATATTTTTAGTAATCTTTATAAATTTCCTCATTACATCATTTTCTTTAACTGGAGAAAAGTACAATAAGTCCCCGAAATTGAGACAATACAACAAGACCCTATAGCAACAGTACCTGATGTTATGAGAATACAAGCAGGGGTCGGGAAACTTTTTGTCTGAGAGAGCCATAAACACCATAATGTGGTCCACATATTTCGAAAAGTAATTCTGTGAGAGCCATACATATTTCTTATAATTACAAATTCAAGTAAATGTGTGCATTTTGTGTAATTTCAACACTAAAAGCACAATAATTATGGCCCTGAAATCTTTTTAATAAAACTGTCATGCTGTTGCTAAAATAATCAATGATGAGTATTACTTACCATTAATGCGACTTATAGTGCTGCATGGATTTTCTAATGGCTTTGTAGTCTGTTTGATACGTGGTGAGCTTAGGCTTCATGCAGGCGTTGAGACTTCCATCCGTTAAACGTGATCGGTGGTAGGTTTTGATGTTTTTCAGATGTGAAAAAGACTGCTCGCATGCATACGTAGAGCTAAACATTGTCAGTACAGCAATACTCACACGTTGCAGTGTGTGGTATGTGACGGGTAGCGCGTTCCAAGTTTTGACAATCAGCTGGCCTGCGTGTTGAAGGTTTTTCATTTCTGCCCATTTGTGTTGGCTCGCCAACTCTGCTTGCTGTCGTGCAAGTCTTTCCAAATCTTCATTCAGTGACTTGGACTTATTCATCCACATGTCTTAGGCCTACGGTCATCAGCATGGAGCTTAAAATCTCTGACGTAGACTCCGGGGATGCAACTCAGGTCAGTGCTGTCCACTACACTCTCGTGTGGATAGGTGATAAACTTAAAAAGACGGTCGTGCTCGCGAAATTCTCCAAAGCGCGCTTTAAATGACTGCAGGAGATTGGAGATTAGCCTGCTAGCTACTGAATATTAAGATGTTGAGTAGGGTAACTTGATGTACACATATCTTTGAACTCTCCCAGGTTTTCAAAGTGTAGTAAACGACCTGTTTCAATGTCGGCAATGATGAGTTCTAGCTTGTTTTCAAATGCAAACACTGCTTGTTGCAGGGATAAGATTGTGTTTCCAATGCCTTGCATTTTTATATTGAGCTCATTTAGATGTTCAGTCATGTCTACGAGATAATAAAACTTCAGGAGCCATTCAGTGTCAGCTAACTCGAGATGCTCGACATTCTTCATTTCAAGAAAAGTCCTGATTTTGCTCAGACCAGCCGCAAATCGGCTGAGCACTTTCCCCCTTGACAACCAACACACGTTGCTGTGCAGAAGCAAACCAACCTCATCAAGCAGGGTTTTTAACTGGCGATCTTTTAATGCTGGGGCAACAGATAAGTTGACTACCCGAACCACCAGCAACATCACCTCACCAAGCTGTTCGCCACACATCTGAGCACAAAGCGCCTCTTGATGTAGGATGCATGGAAAGCTTAGGATGCGTCTGTTTTCATGCTCACAAAGAAGAGCGACAAATCCTCTGTTTTTCCCGACCATGCACGGAGCACCATCAGTGCACAACTGAAAGAAGCTTATTCATCGGTAGATTTTTTTCTTTAGCGAACTCAGTGTAGGACTCGAATAAATCCTGCCCTCTTGTTGTGCCCTTCATAGACAAAACAGAAAGACTTCCCTCATTTAATATTTCACCTATAACATACCTTGCAACCATGCTGAACTGGGATAAATTACTTGCGTCTGTTGACTCATCCAAAGCAAGAGAGAAACACTGTGCCGCATTTATGTCCTTCACTTGATTTTCCTCATTTTGATTTGACATCATGATGCTACGATCATAAACACTTCTTGCCGACAGAGGCATTTCTTTTATCCGTTTAATTATTTTACACTTATTGGAAAAGTCATCAAAAAGTTCATTGGCAACATCAAGCATGAATGCTTTGGCATACTCCCCATCTGTGAATGGCTTTCCGTTTCTTACAATAGCTAAAGCGCCAGCAAAGCTAGCCGAATACCAGTCATCTTTGTTGGGTCCAAACACGGATTTGCTGCTGACCAGCCTGCACTCTTGATAGCAATTCTTGACATGCTTTGTTCCTGCTGTCTCCCGCAAGATATTTCAATGCAAATGTAGAATGGCGTGTCTCGAAGTATCGCTTTACATTTGACCGTTTCATAGACGTAATTTTATCACTGCAGAAACCGTTCTCTCCATAAAGGCAAATCCCGCTATACATTCCTGCTGAAAAGTACGATACTACGCCTTTCTTTCTTTTAGCCATCTTGTCATAAAGGTTTCTAAAATTAGTTAGCTTAGAACGCGGTTAAAACGAAAGTTTACTTTCTGATCCGACGACCACCTGTTGTGCGGACCCTTTTACACATGCACACATCTTCTGCTATTTTCGAAAGCAATAGACTTGATCATTTCTAAGACCGGAAAACGTCATAAACCATTCGGCCATTGGGCTAATTTTAGATTCAGGTCAAACCTTTTCAGAAATATCCATTACAACAGTGTATTTTGATACATTGATCTCACTAAAAACAATCTTTTAGGTGCAATTTTTTGTGCAAAAAATATTTCTTTACACTTATTTTTGCAGCCGAAAAAATTATTAAAATGTCGAAGACTTAAAACTTTAATAAATAAGCCCTAACATATTTTAAATTATTTAAAGATGAGTGTAAGCGTTCGTTCGATAGTCGTAACTACGGTAAACACTAGTCCTAGCGTAGTCAATTAATAACATATATGTATTTTAATATTGTTTTCCTTGGTCCTTGCCTTATAAAAATATATGCCTTGGTATTTATTAGTCTTACACTAAGATTATGACTTTATTTATAATTACATCATAGTATGAAAGAATAAACTTCATGGACGAACGAGCAAACTACTAACTTATTACTAGAGCCTCAGTCAGAGCAGATGCAGAGTCACTAATTATAATTCATTTACATAATTCATGCTCGCAAGGACGTTCCATTTCGCATAATATAATATTACATAATATAACCATCTATTGATATTTTAATTTAAATAAATAAGCCTAAGCATTTATTTAAGATGAGTGAAAGTGTAAGCGGTCGTTCAGGCCGTCGCCACTAGTACTAGTGACTAGTGACTATTGCTAACAAACTTATATTTAATATAAATTGTTTTCGTTGGTTCATATAAATTATATATGCCTTAGTATTTATTAGTAATAAAATTACACTAAGATTATGACTTTAATTATAATTACATTATTTACATCATTAGTTTTAGAAGTAAATAGTATGAATGAATAAAATTCTCGGACGAATGAGCGAATGAACTATAACTAAAAATAAAAAAGTATAGTCTGTATATTTACATATTAATATTAAATTCACTCTCGCAAGGAAGCTCTATTTCAATGAGCGCATTCCCTCTAATAGTTATGAATAAATATTAACTACTTGACCTTACGACACCTCAGGCGGTGACCTAGTTATAGATCGAGTCTATTATTAGACTTCCGGTAAATAATGACCAACCCTATATACACCAACCCCACTTGAACAATGTATTTTTTACTCTTTTCCACAGAAATCACTGCGATCACTTTGATCCCGAATTCCAAAATCTCTCTCCCTTAAAAAGCAATCGAACTCCTAAGTTTACTAACCCCTAACCTTGATTATTTCATGTATTCTATCACGTATGGCTCTCCTCATTACTATTCGGATATAATTGATTGGTCCACCAACATGTGCCCTCCAAAACTTTTCCCTCTTCGAAACTTTCAAGAATGTTTTACATCACGTAAGCCGTAAAAATAGATAATAATTAAGAAGGTTATTGACTTATGTTGTTGTTTTTTTTAAATAATAAAATGGAATTTTGTTCTCCAATAATTTAGATCAAAGGAGTCTGAAGAAACATTTTTCTTTATAATGCCAATTTTTCTGCGAATCAGATGCAGCCATCAAAAGAGCCATATATGGCTCGTGAGCCATGGTTTCCCGACCCCTGCGCCCTATAGCAACAGTACATGATGTTATGACCATACAACAAGACACTATAGCAACAGTACATGATGTTATGACAATACAACAAGACCCTATAGTAAGAGTACATGATGTTATGACAATACAACAAGACACTATAGCAACAGTACCTGCTGTTTTGACTATACAACAAGACACTATAGCAACAGTACATGATGTTATGACCATACAACAAGACCCTATAGTAAGAGTACATGATGTTATGACAATACAACAAGACACTATAGCAACAGTACCTGCTGTTTTGACTATACAACAAGACACTATAGTAACAGTGCCTGATGTTATGAGAATACTACTAGTCACTTTAACAATAAAAATTAAGGTAATACCAAATGATCTATCATCAATTATTATGTCCTAACAAATATGTTTATTATAATCACATTTTAAACAATGCCAAATAATTGTTTTCTACGATCCTGAAATGTAACTTTACTAGGACATCCGTCAAATATAATTTATAATATGTTATTTTGTTTTTACAATTTTCTTTCAGTTTGTTTTCGTGAGGGCGCATCTTTTTACCTCCCCTACACTTCCGCTCTACTCCCGCCTGCTTCTCGGCCCGTCCGCCATATTTCCCCTATCACGCTCTAATCACGCCGGCCATTTTGTTTCAATCTTAGAGTCAAACAGACGTCCACTTTTATCTGCTGATCCATCATCTCAAGGCTTATTTTACCAGCGGTGTTGTTGTCGTAGGAGCTCGTGATGCTGTTTGCTTTCCTCCTTACCTCCCACCTCATTACTCACTCTTACATCCCATCCCTCCCTTTTGTGTCTCGCACGCTACAACGTCCCTCCCCTCTTCTCTATTCCTTGAACTTTTGTCTCCCATTCTGGGAGTGCATTCTTTATCATACCCCCCCCCCAATCACACACTCACACAAACCGCCCTCGGGGACACACTGGGCAAAGCGATTTCATACATTATAATGATTGAACGTTGGACAAACCCTGTTGTAGGGGATGAAGGCAAATTGGGACCCCGGTATATGATCAGGGGCTGGCTTGCAGCGGTCATAATTCTTATTCACATTCGAGCCTAACTTCATTTGGCGTCCGGGCCTTCAATGTCTGCCGATGTGGACAGATTATATGAGGGATTTACGTTATGTCCGGCAGCAGTCAACATGTTCTGATGTCAAGCTTCGATGTCCATGTTGTCTATTGATGATGGAATGGCTTCTCTTGCTGGGAGTGACGTCATAGCCCTTTGCAGAGTGACATCATTGTTGCTGAGAGTGAAATCATTGTCTGTTGCTGAGAGTGAAATCATTGTCTGTTGATAGGCATGAAATCATTGTCTGTTGATAGGCATGAAATCATTGTCTGTTGCTGAGAGGGAAATCATTGTCTGTTGCTGAGATTAACTTCATTAACAGCCATGGCAACGTATTCAAGTTTTTACTATAAATCCTTTATGAACGAGACATAACTAAAATAATGGTCATTATACGTGACACTCTAGCACAAAAATTAACATGATACATAGAGATAAATAAAATAATCTAAAAAATCAATAATTTAATTATCAATAATTTTGATACATCGTTTTTATCATCGGCACGAATCTGCCTGCAAAATTTCAGCTCACTAGCTTACGAGGAAGTGGGTTAAAAATCGAACCAAAGTTTTTTCGGCACTCAAGCAAGCAAGCAGACACCACGAGTTAATATAAAGAATTTTTAAATATTTAATTTATCTTTACAGATATCAGCGTGATGGTCTAAGTGGTAGCGCATCCGAGGCAGATCCCGAGTCGCGGGTTCGAGCCCGGGTACTGGCAAGGCCCCTGGGTCATTGTGCTGGCCACACATTCCCCTGGCTAAAAATTTATGAACGCAACATCACATGCCCCATAGTCCGTCATGGACTGGAAAGTGGGTCATCATTCATCATGCCTTAAATAATAAATGGCGGACATTCTATTCTTCTTTCTTATGTCTATTTCTTTGCCTATCCGATGTCTATATTCGTGTCTTGATATAAACTAATAAATAGCTCTGGTATACCATAGGTGTAATAATTTGAGGTCTTTTTTATGTGAAAAGTCTTATCACAATATCTTGCTATCTACAATTATTACACATTGTAACAATAAATTAAGTCCCAAGCAATGGTCCTATGCCCTCTCACATGAATTAAGTCAATGTTTACTTTCTTTGCTGGGTCCTATCCTTGTTATCATTTAGTCCCACAATTACTGTATTGAGCTTCAGACACTTTCCTTCCTCCTATGCACTTTTACCTTGCAGAAAACTCGCAAGCTTTCCAAATGAATGTTTCAAAAATTGCTGGGCTAATCAAGTCTGATAAAGATAAAACAAACCGCTCGACATTCAAGTTCTAATGTATAATTGAAAGTTATCTCCATGTCTGGCTATGTATCCCTATAAACATTTCAATGAACTCATGTAAAACTCAAAACAGAACAAAATCTCAGTTTTAACACCGAGATAAAAACACGTCTGAATGTAGAAATGAAATCGAAAACTCTCGATAGCTGTCCACGATACAGTGGCTATATCAGCTGTCCACGATACAGTGGCTATATCAGCTGTCCACGATACAGTGGCTATATCAGCTGTCCACGATACAGTGGCTATATCAGCTGTCCACGATACAGTGGCTATATCAGCTGTCCACGATACAGTGGCTATATCAGCTGTCCACGATACAGTGGCTATATCAGCTGTCCACGATACAGTGGCTATATCAGCTGTCCACGATACAGTGGCTATATCAGCTGTCCACGATACAGTGGCTATATCAGCTGTCCACGATACAGTGGCTATATCAGCTGTCCACGATACAGTGGCTATATCAGCTGTCCACGATACAGTGGCTATATCAGCTGTCCACGATACAGTGGCTATATCAGCTGTCCACGATACAGTGGCTATATCAGCTGTCCACGATACAGTGGCTATATCAGCTGTCCACGATACAGTGGCTATATCAGCTGTCCACGATACAGTGGCTATATCAGCTGTCCACGATACAGTGGCTATATCAGCTGTCCACGATACAGTGGCTATATCAGCTGTCCACGATACAGTGGCTATATCAGCTGTCCACGATACAGTGGCTATATCAGCTGTCCACGATACAGTGGCTATATCAGCTGTCCACGATACAGTGGCTATATCAGCTGTCCACGATACAGTGGCTATATCAGCTGTCCACGATACAGTGGCTATATCAGCTGTCCACGATACAGTGGCTATATCAGCTGTCCACGATACAGTGGCTATATCAGCTGTCCACGATACAGTGGCTATATCAGCTGTCCACGATACAGTGGCTATATCAGCTGTCCACGATACAGTGGCTATATCAGCTGTCCACGATACAGTGGCTATATCAGCTGTCCACGATACAGTGGCTATATCAGCTGTCCACGATACAGTGGCTATATCAGCTGTCCACGATACAGTGGCTATATCAGCTGTCCACGATACAGTGGCTATATCAGCTGTCCACGATACAGTGGCTATATCAGCTGTCCACGATACAGTGGCTATATCAGCTGTCCACGATACAGTGGCTATATCAGCTGTCCACGATACAGTGGCTATATCAGCTGTCCACGATACAGTGGCTATATCAGATGTCCACGATACAGTGGCTATATCAGCTGTCCACGATACAGTGGCTATATCAGCTGTCCACGATACAGTGGCTATATCACTGGTAAAAGCGTGTCTATAATAAGCCAGGAGACAAAGACCGCCATTAACTCGTCTTGATGTATAACATTTATTTCTACAGACAGCTCGGAACTTGTTACTGGCTTGTTTTTTTATCATTTTATAATCACAAGGGTAGATTATTGTTATAGTTTATAAAGAAATATTTGTTGCCTCTCTTGATGCTTAAAGTCAAAGGAAACAAAGGAAACATTTTGAATATAATTGTGGTTCTCAAACGACTGAGTTGTGATGATTCAGATGTAGATTGTTAAAGTATTCTGTATACTACAAGCACAAATTCTTCGCACCTACACAAACGTGACTCTTGGTGTGGAGCGGGTATAATTCCTAACAAATCTCTGTCATTCTACACAATTACGCCTTCGTTATATTCCTACTATTTAGACATTCAAAGCTGCACTCAAAGCACATATTTTCAAACTTTGCTTTCAGGATTAACTTTCTGAAATTTCTTTGACTGATAAAACTAGGATGTGTGTACCATCCATATCATTAAATGTTTTAATTTAATTATGATATAAACGTGCATTATAATTTTTGAAATTTAAAGAAAAAATGTGTGGCGTTTATTCCCTTTTTTAAAATCTCTTGAAATCTGATTAAGTTTAATACTATGTTATTATGTAATTAAACTAGGGCTGCGGAAATTAACGATTAATTTCTCGATTCATCGTTAAAAATTTTAATCGATAAAAATTCGATTACAATTAAAGAAAATATTTATAATATTTTTAAAATTTTTATTAATAAATAATTAAATATTAATAATTAAAAATATATATACATAAAAACTTCTCCCGCGTAATATTATAATTTATTTTATTAACGTATGTGGACCGGAAGACGTCAACTAAAAAATAAAACAAACCCGTAAAAACAAAGTTTTTGACTATAAATCCCTTATATATGAGACATAACTAACAGTATTGATTATTTTCAAACATTTACAGACTGACATCGAGTGATGTCCCTTGTCTTTAATAAATGGGGGTGGGATGTGAGGGGGTGTCGGCACGACGGTCGGCGTCAACACGACGGTCGGCGTCAACTCAAACTCACGTGGAAGTGGGAGAAAAAAACAATGACAAAAAGGGAATTTAAATTACATACCTCATATAAGGATAAACTAAAAATTCATTAATTTAATTACGGTACGTTCGATCGATCTGAAATTTTGATACGATGCATTGTTAGGTTAGACGGGACAGTGTGCTAAATTTCAGTTCGATCGGATCATGGGAAGTGGGTCATTTTTGACTTCTGTTTTTCCGCCCGCCGAGCCCAAGACAGACAGAGACGGCCGCGAAGTTAATATAAGGGATTTAATGATTGACAGCATCAGCGCAGTTAAATTTAAACATAACTGGAAAGTTGAGCAAAATTTTTGTTTTTAAGCTAACTGCGGATGGCAAAGTCGAAGATGGTGAAAAAGTTTACTGTGTTCACTGCCATAAACAATTCTCTTTTAAAGGATCAAATACATCGCTGAAGTCAATTACCTGTTTTTGTTACTTCCTTTGAAATGTTCAAACGATTAATTAATCGTTAATTTTTCAAAAGTTAACGATTAAATATAAATTAATCGATAACAGCCCTAAATTAAACACTAATCCCCTACTAAATAATCCATTGCTACATTACCGCTCTAGTATTATTTAAAACATCACGCCATCGAAGCACATCAGCTGTATTATGAACATCATTACGTCATTAAGGTCCGAGCATTATTGAAAGAACAAACAATCCTTCTCTCCCCAATGTTCTACTGGCGGACATTGTTCTAGTGTTCCATGTGTATGTATGACATAGTGCGTGCGTGTGTGTGAGTCACGCCGCGTGTGTCTATGTGTGTGCGCATCACACCGCACATGTGTGTGTGTCACAACGCGTGTGAGAACCAAATGATGGATGGCTCATTATGGTTGCGTGTCCTTCTGTCACAGATTGCTGCGATTTTCATGGCCGACATGTCAGTGATGAATCTTATTGTCATGACATGTCAATGATGCATGTGTCAGTGTCATCGGCTTTTGGAATGGCGGTGGGGAGTATCGATGCCGCGGAGGCTCCATACTAATGTTTGGGGGAGTGGGGATATGGTGGTAGTTAGCAGTGAAGTTTGTGCAGCAGTTGGTGTCTGAGGTAGGGCCGTGAATGATGCTGTAGTTGGTGTCTGAGATAGGGCCGTGAATGATGCTATAGTTGGTGTCTGAGGTAGTGCCGTGAACGATGCTGTAGTTGGTGTCTGAGATAGGACCGTGAATGATGCTGTAGTTGGTGCCTGAGGTAGTGCCATCAATTATGCTGTAGTTGGTGCCTGAGGTAGTGCCATCAATTATGCTGTAGTTGGTGTCTGAGGTAGTGCCATCAATTATGATGTAGTTGGTGTCTGAGGTAGTGCCATCAATTATGCTGTAGTTGGTGTCTGAGGTAGTGCCATCAATTATGCTGTAGTTGGTGTCTGAGATATGGCCGTAAATGATTCTTTATTTGTCATGTACTTGAAAGTGTCTCATCATTTCCTTCTCCGCTATTTGCGCTCGCTTCTGATAAAACAGAAATATAAAGCGTGTGTGTGCTGTTATTCAAAATATGAAAAATGATCTCTATGTGGTCAGTCTAAATGTACTCATATATATTGGTATGTGGTCAGTCTAATAAAACATTTACATCTTAACTTTGTGGGACAATGCTGATCGTACCATCCCATGATGCCTTTCCCCTGTCTCTGCTGTATCCGGTTCCAGAAATTCTAGCTCCGGGCAAGGCACTTCCCGTGAGTTATGGGGATTTTAGGAGAACCGAGAAAAGTCGCTTGGCTGTTGGGCAGTGTAGAATGGGGGTGGGGGGGGGGTAGATGGTCAGATAAAAATACGATTGATAGTTGAGATGGCTTTGGAGTTAAATATAGTTGATGACGTCAAGTTTTGACTTTAGCGCGACTCATATTCTTCGTATTTCAGAATATATCCTAGATATATTCGGAGTCATTCATCAATAAGGAGTTATTGATCTGTAGGTAATAAATGTTTCAAATTAGGAGTCACTGCTACATAGGTATATCATTGATCAATAGTTATTACCATGTAATTGGTTTTTAATGTATTGGTTATTCTGAACTAAAAGTAGTCCTTGACCTTCACGTAATTCGTGATAACTCCACCAACTATAAGAATTTTTCAAGTTTTACATACGGGATCAATGGACAATGTACAATGGTATTTTGAAAAGATTTTAAACCACTTTATCTTTAATTTCTGGATAAAATATATATATATATATAGGATAGTTCTGTGCCATCCGTAGCCACAGTTGTTTCAATATTGGTTAATGCAGACGTGATCTTTAACTCCGCACAATGTTGGCATGGGCTGTAACGACGTAATGAACAAAACATAGCATCTGTCACGTCACCAAGAACAAAACATAGCATCTGTCACGTCACCAAGAACAAACAAAGCATCTGTCACGTCACCAAGAAAAATACTTAGCATCTGTCACGTCACCAAGAACAATACATAGCATCTGTCATGTCACCAAGAACAATACACAGCAGCTGTCACGTCACAAGGAACATTACACAGCGGCTGTCACGTCACCAAGAACAATACACAGCAGTCACGTCACCAAGAACAATACACTGCAGCTTCACGTCACCAAGAACAATACACAGCAGCTGTCACGTCACCAAGAACAATACACAGCAGCTGTCACGTCACCAAGAACAATACACAGCATCTGTCACGTCACCAAGAACAATACACAGCAGCTGTCACGTCACCAAGAACAATACACTGCAGCTGTCACGTCACCAAGAATAATACACAGCAGCTGTCACGTCACCAAGAACAATACACAGCAGCTGTCACGTCACCAAGAACAATACACAGCAGCTGTCACGTCACCAAGAACAACACACTGCAGCTGTCACGTCACCAAAACAAGACGTAGCAGCGGTCCACTCAATTAAGTTTTTTCCTGTGGAAATAAATTGTGTAGAATTAAGAGTTCCGCTTCACTGAGCAGTCCAAATGAGAATTTTTTATTTAAAAAAGAAAACTGAAACATGGCGTCACGTTGGGGATTTGGGGGAAAATCTTTAAAATATCCACACCACTTTCCTGTTCACCTCAGACACATGCACACATACACACACTTACAAACACACACTCACACACACACAGACAGAGAATATAAATCATATAATATTATTCTATGACAGGCGCAAGAAATAAATGAAGAAAGCAAATCTACAGCAATTTTTTTTAAATGTAGGCGTAGGGAATATTTGAATGTGATGAAGTTTCTTGTTGCTGCAGAGCTGTTAAAATAATGCTAACGCGAGAATACCGAATTGATAGCTGTGCGTTTTGAGAAGGATCGGATATATGCAGTCATATACTATGGTTTTAGGCAGTCAAATATGGAAATACGAAGTCAAAAATAGTTATATGCAGTCAGAATTTGAAATATAAAGTTTAACGTTGTTATATGCAATCAAATATAGCTACATGCATTCAGATCAATGGTTCTATTCAATCAGAAATGGAAATTTGAAGTAAAATATAGTTATATACAGTTAGATATTACTATTGGCAGTTATTAATTTCTGTAAGCAGATAGACGTCACTAAATGAGGTCAAGTTTAACATTGTTATAATACATTTGACATTTGACGCTATCAAAAGTCTGGGAACAATGCTAGCTTCAGTTCCTAGAGGACTGAATGGAGACCTGAGAAACAGGGCGTTGTATCTGATTTTACCACCCTATAACAGGGCGTTGTATCTGATTTTACCACCCTATAACAGGGCGTTGTATCTGATTTTACCACCCTATAACAGGGCGTTGTATCTGATTTTACCACCCTATAACAGGGCGTTGTATCTGATTTTACCACCCTATAACAGGGCGTTGTATCTGATTTTACCACCCTATAACAGGGCGGTGTATCTGATTTTACCACCCCATTCAAACAACACTGTATAATCTATAGAACAATTAAATCAGAACAAGATAGCAAAATTTTACAAAAAGACTTAGATGAATTGATAAAATGGGAAACTAACTGGAGTATGTCTTTCGACCCAGAAAAGTTTCAATTGTTAAGAGTAACAAAGAAAAAGAAACAAATAAATTCAAAATATTACATTCATGGAAAAGAACTGACCCAAACTAAAGATGCAAAATACTTAGGAGTCATAATAAATGAGAAACTATCATGGAATCCCCATGTCAATGAAGTTATTTAAAAAATCAAACAAAACCTTAGGCTTTGACAAAAAGAAACTTTAACAAATGTAATAGAGATATAAAACTCAAATGCTACCTCACTTTGGTGAGACCTGTACTAGAATATGCATCTTCTGTATGGGACCCATCCACCAAAGAAAGCATTGATAAACTAGAGCAAATTCAAAAAAGAGCTGCCAGATTCATTACTGGAGAATATTAAAAACTGACAAGAATAACACCATTAGTTAAATCATTAAACCTTGATACACTAGAGGATAGAAGAACCAACAGCAAAGTAGTAATAATACATAAAGCAATTAATTATAATTTAGAAATACAACACAAAGATAACTTAATACAACCCTCAGATAGACATAAGGATAAGAACACCTTTCTTATTCCGTATGCAAGAACAAACACATACAAATTTTTGTTCTTCCCGTCCGGAATTCGGGCGTGGAATAGGTTGCCTGAAGAAACCAGGAAAACCAACACTTTATCAACATTTAAATCTCTAATAAAAATGCAGGCCTAAACACAAACCTTAGATAAGCGTAGGACGCAATAATCTTCTGTATAGAAGGAGCGTCTGTAAACAGATAAGATAAGATAAGATAACACCTTGAGATCGGCCCTACACATTTCTAATAATTACCCAGTGTCCTATTTTGCATGTCGTTGTACACCAGAAATATGATCATTAGTTCAACCAATAAAGTCTTAATTATTTTGTGAGTGACATTAAAGTCAACAGAAATATCAAGATGGGAGATGATGGGTTTGGCGTATAATCATTGCCTGAACTGGGGAGAGAAACTCTGAGAGAAGGAAGATAAAAACATCACTATCCTGCATTTACAAAGCCTTGTGCAATAGAAAGTATTTTTGAAATTCAGATGACTGCCATGGCAATAGATAAAAGACTTGTTTTAATACTGTCATCAAACTCATAAATAGAAAGCTTTATTTGGGGGCAATAGGCAGGCTCGGTTTTAAATATCAATGTTTGACGAAGCACTGATAAGTGGTCAATGGAAGGAAGTCTGACCACTTTCAATCATAAAACCGGAAATCAGTATATCGATGGCTAGTCTGGAGTTTATTTCATCGACTACACCATCTTATTATAGATTTGGCTGACCATTGGTCAGTTTTCGTTTTATCTGTATCCTGCTATGTGTTGGGCTTTCAGATTGTATCACTATTATAGGGTTGGACTTTCCGTTCAGTTAAGTTCATTGGAGTCAGCCTCGTGTTGTGTTGTAGAGTCAGGCGTCCATGTAAGTTGTTATGGTTAGGACTGTCCAGTCAGGTAACTATCTCATGTTATTGTTTTGCCTGCATATAATAATTTTTGAAACAAACTGTTTTATTTTGGAAACAATGGCAATTGCGCCAATTTGCATACCAACAGCAACACATTTTTTCACAATGTAACAAACATTGGTACTTGTGGCTTCATTCGCCCGAAGATGATTTAACATTCAATATATCAGTTCTATCACTTTTTTAAAGACCTGACTAGCGTATATTTCTGCGAATGTGAGTTAGGCATTGGGAAGGATGCTTAAGTCACCAAATATTCCGTCATTTTTGTTGATCTAAACTCCAAACTGCAACCCCTATCTCCAACACGGCACCCCTACCTACAACCAGCCACCCTTACCTCCAACCAGCCACCCCTACCTCCAACATGGCACCCCTACCTCCAACCCGCCACCCCTACCTCCAACCAGCCACCCCTACCTCCAACCCGGCACCCCTACCTCCAACCCGCCACCCCTACCTCCAACCAGCCACCCCTACCTACAACCCGCCACCCCTACCTCCAACCCGCCACCCCTACCTCCAACCCCCACCCCTACCTCCAACCCGGCATCCCTACCTCAAACCCGCCACCCCTACCTCCAACCAGCCACCCCTACCTCCAACCCGCCACCCCTACCTCCAACCCGGCATCCCTACCTCCAACCCGCCACCCCTACCTCCAACCCGCCACCCCTACCTCCAACCAGCCACCCCTACCTCCAACCAGCCACCCCTACCTCCCAACTGCCACCCCTACCTCCCCCTGCCACAACATTATATCACTCAAAGCCAACCTCGTCCCATCATTGCTATAATTTCCCATTGAATGTCCATAAAGACTGGCCATCTTAAAGCGGGAATGGCTGCTCGCTGAACCACTGTTTGTTACGATTTAATTATATATTTCCCGGTGTGTGGAGTGTGGGGAATGTATCTGGTCAGTGTGAGAGTATGTGTGTGTGTGCCAACTATCCCCGCCTTGCGCCAGACTACCCCATAAACTGTCTATAGATGAGACAAACATGGGACTCAATGGTAGACAATATCCTACTCTGCTTGCTGTTACCATCGGGACTGGTATTTAACACTGGTCGTTAGCGCGGGCTGTGTGGTTCCGATAATATTGGATAGTTGGGAGCTGGTGGATATAGTTGTGCTGTGCTGTAGTGGTGGTTGAATGTAGTGTTGGTTGAATGTAGTGTTGGTTGAATGTAGTGGTGGTTGAATGTAGTGGTGGTTGAATGTAGTGGTGGTTGAATGTAGTGTTGGTTGAATGTAGTGGTGGTTGAATGTAGTGGTGGTTGAATGTAGTGGTGGTTGGATTTAGTGTTGGTTGGATTTAGTGGTTGTTGAATGTAGTGGTCGTTGGATTTAGTGGTAGTTGAATGTAGTGGTGGTTGGATTTAGTGGTAGTGAATGTAGTGGTGGTTGCAAGTATTGGTGGTGGTTGGTGTGGATAATGTGATACGTTAATGTGATGCATTACGTTTTCAGAATATTTTATTAGTAATGAGTTATTGAATAGAAGATGAGACTTAACTGTTAATGAGACACAGAGGATGAACGAAAAAATACATTAAAAAAAGGTAAAAAAATAAAAATGTAAAATGAAAAGACCCATGTTTATTTTTGTTTAAAAATATACTTCCTGCTCCCAGACCGAAATATTTACAAAGGACGAATATTGGAATAATTACCATTAGGATACTGGATATTGCTACGAATCCCCTAAATAGGTCAACTAACAATGGATTGAGACATTTTTTGGACAATCAACAAATACTTCAACAAGTTATTTCAAGATAACCAAACGATTTATAGTTGTCCATCTATTTGAAGACACTTGATCCATGGCTCAAATCGCTGACCCATGTTCGGCCCGCTGCTACTGGCGGCCCTACGTTTGTTGGTTTTGACCATCCGAATAACATGGCGCCTGCGGGTCCGGACCACGTGATACGCACACGGCCTGGGGCTAAAACAAACTCAGGGACAACGGCCGAGCGCAAACATGGGCTCATCGCTGTCTTTGTGGCAGCGCCCCTGGATGGGCATTGTTGCCAGCACTCCCCTGGAGTTGTTGTTTTTCCTTGTCATTCATCCCGTGATTGCCCTGCTCTGTGCTCGGTCAGATAATACGTCGGTCAACAAGGCTTGTTCCCCCGGTTGCTCGAGGAGGCCCCTGTGTCTATTGGATTTGGGGCAGTGGAGGGGGGGGGGTCGAAGTCAATTTGGGCTGCCAGCAAATGGGATAGACACATCGTTATGAATAGATATTCTTGTAGATAAATCCATCATTTATTTGAGATTAGCTTCTTGTTATCTCTTTCTACTAAACATATCAATTAGTTCAAATAAACATGTCAATGTGTTCAAATAAACGTGTCAATGTGTTCAAAACAATAATAATTATACAATTGTGAGAACTTGTACAGCGCGGTACCCCAGCCTGGGGCAGAACTCAAAGCTTCACACATATACGCATGCACATACACTCAAACACACATAACTTGATAATAATACGTTACAAATAAATTATTAAAGAAATAATTTTTAAAAGAGCGGGAGAATAACACTTAAATGGAGAGAAGCAAATACTAATATTATTTAACATACTCCTTTTTTAGTCTTTGTTGAAAAACTCCGCGATGAAATAGATTATTTATATAATTTGTTTTAGTCCCTGTGGTTGCTTTATTGTTCACTGACACAATTTAACATGTGGTTTACGTTAATGGTCAAATAGCCACAATTAACCGAAAAGTCGGCCACTACATGCCGCTTTAAATAAAACAGAAGGTCGCGGAACGATCCTATTGTAGTAATCGTGGCTTTGAACTGTAAACAAAATCGAATAAAATGATATCGCATTGCAGCCGGTCTATCGAGTACTGAATTAATTCGCCATGTCAGGGGTGAACACATGACAAACGTTTGCACGTGCCTGATGGATTGGTCCACCCCTCCGTTTACACGTGGGCGTGGTCACGTAAGTCAAAGCAGACGAGATTTTCAAACGGGCGTGTGTGTAGTTTTGGAGGGGGTCGGGTAACATCACCATTATTCCAAGGTGGCTGTACAGAGAAAGTAATTTGATTTTAAAAAATGTAACAACACTGTAAGGAAGGTTAATGACAATGTTGGTCTGTGTATAATTAAGAAATCATTTTGTGCTTTCAATGATTTCAGCTGTTTAGGAGTGTGTACAGGTGAGCATAATCATGTGCATGGGATGTGAGTTCATTGGTGGTGGCAGGAAGGAATAAGTGTTAATTCGGGTTGTGTGGGTACTCAAGGGCGTGGAGGCGTTAATTCACAGGTATGTTTGGGTACTTGTGTGTGGTTGCCTTAATTCACTGGTATGTGTGGATAGTTGTGGGATGTGGTTGCCTTAATTCACTGGTGTGTGTGGATAGTTGTTGAAGTGTGGTTGCGTTAACTCGTGGGTGTGTGGTCACTCACGGGTGTATGATCTCAACAGGCAGAAAAAGGATTTATAAAAAAAAACTTGTCAATCTTACAATTTAATATTTAGCTTTAATTTAAAGTGAAGCCTACTCCTTAATCTCGTGAAGGGTTAATGCAACAACGAATCGCACGAATTTGTCAATTTGGCGCTATGAAAAACAACTTTTTTGCGACATTATGATTATGTTATTTTTAATGAGCTTACCAACATGAAAGAAAATAGTTCATGTGGGCGTATCATAGAATAAAAGCATTAATAAATCTTCAAGTTTGATTCAAGAGGAAACAGAAAATACATATTACTTTTATGTCACTAGTGAAGCAACCAACAAAACCAGCGAAGAAATCGTTGGCTAACGTTTGACTTTTATGTCACAAGTCAATTAACTATCAAAAGGAGAAGAGAAGATCGTCTGACTTATGACTTTATTTATCCCAAGTCAAACAAGAGCATGTCCTTGGAACGGTCTAATCACACCCCGGGAGAAGCATTTAAGCGATGTAGTATCACGTTGACTAAAATAGACTTAATTATAAACTGAAGCTCAGAGACTAAATTATACGTGAGAACGTGTACTTCGTGAACCACTTCATGATCTCAGTCAACTTCAAGACATTTAATAGCAGTCGGACAAAATCTATTTTACGCTTCATCAAAGTGTTTAGTATGTGTACAAAGATCATCCGAACTCCAAAAATGATCGTCGAAATGTTGATTCTTTGATGGGATCTTGTGGGTTTGTCCACATTGGTCTATCCCGTCAGTGTGTCTAGTTCTGTCCAGTTTCACAGTCCAACCACCTCCACAATCACAGTTCTCCCATTCCTTGGTCACCTCAATCAAGTCTCGTGAATATTTTACAGTCCACTAATGGCCCAAGCCATTCGTTCTCCCGAAGAAAGTACAAAGGGCGATTGACCGTGACAGATGACCATTGCTCAAATTGACAAGGATTGACGATCAATAGCTACCAGTGTTGGAGTGAGAACCAGTTAGGAAAAGGCGCGAGGCTTGATTTTGTCTGTGTTAGATTATGTTTAGTGCTGGCCCGTAACAATACAAATGAACTGTTATTGACAATAAATAGAGGTAAAAAAAAAGATTTAAAAAAAAACACGTTTTTTAAGTGGACTAAAAAGAAGAAAATAATGTAAAACTCGTAAGTTCAAGTACTTTGATTTAATGTGACTAAAAACGTTGGGCGGGTGTTTGGTATAACAATTAACGATTTATAATTCAGAAGGCAAAAGAAAGATCTATAAGTGAGAGAATGAGTGAACTGCATGTGTAAAACCTCATAAGCGCCCGCCCCACGTTTGATATGATACTATTATCAAATGAAGGCATGCTACAATAAGTGCATGATGCTATGATCAAATGAAGGCATGATACAATGAGTTCATGATAATATTATCAAATGAAAGTATGATACAATTAGTACATAATACTATGATCAAATGAAGGCAGGATACAATGAGTGCATGATACTATGATCAAATGAAGATAATGATATACTTTTTGTAAGATTGTTATGATAAAGTCGATCTATGTCAACTTGTATTCTAAAATTTGTTAGGCATTTGAATATCATATGTCTCGTTTGGGATATATTTTTGTGGAATATTTCTTGTGGTATACTTTTTGTCGGATATTTCTTGCCCGACATGTCATTTGAGATACTTCTTGTGGTACACCCTTTATTGGATATTTCTTGGTCAGCTTACAGTCGGCCGTAGAATCGCCACTTTGTCCCTGGTCACTATAACACGTTTATTGATCCAGTCTTGATTATTTATTGATAAAGTTAATTTCCATGAGGTAGCGGCCCGTGCGTCTCATATAACACCCGAATTCGACCCCCAGCTGTCGCTCGTGAACCAGATACGCCTCTCTTCCGCCCGTCTTATCTCCACCTGTCTTACACATTTCCTTCTCTGGGTTCCATCTCTCAACTTTTTGTGTTCATGTCAATGTTCTTTTTTTTTCCATTTCATTTAAATTAATTTTGTGACCACTTAAATGTTTCTCAGTTTTTTCTACCCCATTCCCCTCCCCCGCCACCCAGCTATTTCAAAATAGAAACTTTGAAATTGGCTTCAAAAGCTATTTAGGCGCAATGGAAAGATTATAAATCAAAATTCTTGTTGTTGACGATTCCTTATTCAATGAGTAACTTAAATTAAGATTTTCAATAAACTTTTTGATTATAATACATGTATTTAGGACTATTAGTTTACTCTGTGCACTTGACCAATTTATCTCATGTACTTCATTGTGCACTTGACTAATTAAGTTGAACCGCATTTTTTTTTAGACACATAATGTTGTTTTTATCACTATATGCCAGACACTATAATGTACAGTGTGTTAAAGACATGCGCCCCATTACAATAAGTGCTAGACGTTAATGTACTGATGGGGTTGTGTTAAATAAATGAGCATCTAACAATCCGCTCATAGCCACATGTGATTGTATCTGAATAGGAAGGATTCGAAAGCCTTGTTACTTGTTATGGTCTAATACATTAAATCTGTTATGGTCTAATACATTAAATCTGTTATGGTCTAATACATTAAATCTGTTATGGTCTAATACATTAAATCTGTTATGGTCTAATACATTAAATCTGTTATGGTCTAATACATTAAATCTGTTATGGTCTAATACATTAAATCTGTTAGGGTCTAATACATTAAATCTGTTATGGTCTAATACATTAAATCTGTTATGGTCTAATACATTAAATCTGTTATGGTCTAATACATTAAATCTGTTATGGTCTAATACATTAAATCTGTTATGGTCTAATACATTAAATCTGTTATGTATGGTCTAATACATTAAATCTGTATCATTAAATCTGTATGTCTAATACATTAAATCTGTTATGGTCTAATACATTAAATATGTTATGGTCTAATACATTAAATCTGTTATGGTCTAATACATTAAATCTGTTTGTACATATTAATCGTTGTCTGCCTTCCTTCCTCAAAATTAAAAATTGGCTGAGTTTTGACGCGGATGTTTTCTGATATGATTAAATTATTATATATTGTGTAGGTTACTTAAAGACCGCTAATTCGCATTGTATAAGTATAATGTGTATTTGTCTGAGGTGGGTTCGATTCGCAGGAGAGATGTTAATTTTTATTATGAAATAATGAGTGAGAAATACTTTCTCTTTCTTTTTTTTTCATTTTGTTCAAGGTATTTCTTGATTTATTTGAAGTTTTAAGCCTATTTCAGGTATAATTTTTTTAATATAAAAATAGATTTCTAGTTTGACACTAAACATTTTTGACTTCGTTCCGTAAAATTGTTACATTAGTTTTATCGCAGCTATTTGAATTTGCTACATTTTTAATATACACATTTATTAGGTTTGAAATAAGTTTAAAAAGTGTTTGAGGACAATATCTGGTGTGAGGTCAATGTTTGTGGACAATATCTAGTGTGAGGTCAATGTTTGTGGACAATATCTGGGGTGAGGTCAATGTTTGTGGACAATATCTGGGGTGAGGTCAATGTTTGTGGACAATATCTGGTGTGAGGTCAATGTTTGTGGACAATATCTGGTGTGAGGTCAATGTTTGTGGACAATATCTGGTGTGAGGTCAATGTTTGTGGACAATATCTAGTGTGAGGTCAATGTTTGTGGACAATATCTGGTGTGAGGTCAATGTTTGTGGACAATATCTAGTGTGAAGTCAACGTTTGTGGACAATATCTGGGGTGAGGTCAATGTTTGTGGACAATATCTGGTGTGAAGTCAATGTTTGTGGACAATATCTGGTGTGATGTCAATGTTTGTGGACAATATCTAGTGTGAAGTCAATGTTTGTGGACAATATCTGGTGTGAGGTCAATGTTTGTGGACAATATCTAGTGTGAAGTCAATGTTTGAGGACAATATCTGGTGTGAGGTCAATGTTTGTGGACAATATCTGGTGTGAGGTCAATGTTTGTGGACAATATCTGGTGTGAGGTCAATGTTTGTGGACAATATATGGTGTGAGGTCAATGTTTGTGGACAATATCTGGTGTGAGGTCAATGTTTGTGGACAATATCTGGTGTGAGGTCAATGTTTGTGCACCTTTTTCATCGGCAAGTAAAAGGATCTTGTTATATCATATTGTCTCTTACATTATTGTAATAGTATAATCTCATAACTAATATTATCCATTACAGTGAATCATGCAATAAGAGCGAAGCACGAAGCTGGCTTCTGTCTCAACTCAAGTCTCATGTTTCCAAACCAAGTTGACGTTTGTTAGGAATCTTCCATATTTAACGCGTCCTACCTTTACAAATAAAATAAAGAATTTTTATTTAAAAGTTAGGACCCTGATTTTAGAAAATTTGAATTTTGTGATTTAGCGTGATCTCATATCGACATTTTCGTTGGGGGAAAAGAAAAGAAGCACAACACAAGTAATTTGGTGTCGAAACAAGACCTATGCACTTTATTAACATCAGTTTTCCTACAAATTCATCACACATACACTTGTTACCAGTTGCGAGCCCATGGTTGACGTGAATTTTGACACCTCCCATCTCTAGTCTATTTGACACCTACCAAACTCTATTTGACACCTACCAAACTCTATTTGACACCTACCAAACTCTATTTGACACTCCCGTGTGGGGGTCTTAGTGTTGACGCGGGAGTTAGTGTTACTAAACTCTTCAGGCCTCTGTGGGGTGGCCATTGTGTGCCCATCACTTAACAGCGGTACCCTCAAAAGTGCACGCCCATGATGAATGAAGACATCACCCCATTGATAATCAGTCAGCCGTTCTCCATGGAAAATTCTTAAACATCAGACCGACTGTACACAAATATATTTGGTAGAGAGGATTCGATGGTTTATGACTTACAATTCATGAGATATTACTTTACAAGTTTTAGTGTGACATTATAAAGACGAGTGACAGCTGGTTAGTAACATCTGATAGCCTTTTAGACACGTAACAGTTGGTTAGATAAATAAAAGCTGGTTAAAAACAAGTACCATCTGATTAAAGACATGAACATCTGGTGAATTACCGCTAAACATCTGGTGAAAGTCTGATTAATTTTGAAGAAGACCGCAGTATTGTACACACGACTAAACCTAATCCCAACTTAATCTCTATCATAAATTAATCATAAATTCTTCCCATGAATCTATTTTTGTCTCACTTTTGAGCTAGGACCAAAGCCATGAGCCATAATTATTAAACTTATGTAGAGCTAGTGAGGTCTGAACATTTTCTACATCTATTTTTCACTTTCTGGTCTGCACCACGTTCGTCCACCGAAAAACTTCCAAATTGTTTGTTGTATGAACTAAACAATACGTGAGTTGATTATTTCACTCCTCCCCCCCAAAGACACCGATACCCCACACTCAGAAAACAGCCCCCCACCAAATATCTACACACACATCCACACCCACACAACATTAGACATACACTGATCACACGGCCTACAGTAAATTCCCTGGAAGCCACACTATTGTTCCTACCGATCACTACTTTGGGGGTATCCACCGCCCCCCCCCCGCCCCCCAAGCCGAAGTAGGATAGCCAGTGGGCCCCTAACCCGGAAATGATCTAATGAGGCTATTTTTCGCCAGGCGGTTCTGTGCTGTTGGTTCGCGGCTCTCAGTAGATGGAAAGGATTGAACGGGTCCACGCGAGCTGAGAGAAATGCCAGGAAATGATAGTAGAGGAAATAATTGGCGTTGGGAGAGGGGATGAAGGGGCTGACGGACTTAGAAGAGCGGTACACAGTTCAAGGGAAAACATTTCACGGATACAAAGTGAATCGGGGTATTGTTACACATATTAGAATAGACATATTTCCCTTCCAAGTCCTTTTTAATGTGAAATGATGAAATGACGGAAAGCCTGCCTTGTTAAGAATTGTATTAAAGATTTGGTATATAATCTCTCGCCATCAATTTTTTTACATTGAAAAATTTAAAATTCTTTTTATTAAATTTGATTAACTGTTAACCAAATGTTGCCCAAATCAAGAACAGAAAACTATAACTGAAATCGAATTGTTATTAAAAGTAAAAACATGATATCCTATATAATAAAAGGCACGTTTCTGTCTGTTCTGTCCGGTCATCTATAGCGATTGGTCCCTCAAACACATATGGCTCCTACAGCCAATCATATTGAACACGTTTACGCCATTTACGCGGACGTTCAAAACTAGTTAGTTTTGGTGCAGTATTTCTTCCAAGACTTTATTTTGAATTATGCGCGTTGGGATTTATAGCAAAAAGCTCTGTTTTTACGAATTATTTATTTTAGCATTTTTTTATTTAAAAAGAACAACATTATGAGACAAGGAACAGACTGCTTCCCAGCAATCTCCATTGAGGGAAAGACCTTGGATGTCGTCGAGGATTTTACCTACCTTGGCAGTAACATCACAAGCACACTCTCCCTGGAAAAGGAAATGGAAACCAGAATTGGCAAGGCTGCATCGTTAATGGCTAGGCTGAATCAAAGAGTGTGGAACAATGCACCGCTCACTGATAGGACGAAAATCACTGTGTACCAGGCCTGCGTGCTCAGCACACTCCTCTATGGCAGCGAGTGCTGGACGACCTATGCCAAACAAACAAAGCAATTCAACAGCTTCCACTTAACGATGCTTGCGCAGGATTCTGCACATCAAGTGGCAGGACAAGATCACGAATGTCGAGGTACTCAAAAGGAGTCATATGCTGAGCATGCACTTAATCCTGAGTGAGAGGCGCCTGCGGTGGTTGTGACATGTCCGCAGTATAAGCTCGGAGCGCATTCCAAGAGCCTTGCTTTACGGCGAGCTGGCAACTGGTATGCGGAAGAGAGGACGCCCCTGCTTGCGCTTCAGGGATGTCTGCAAGAAAGACATGACTCCAGCGCAGATTGACCATAAAACGTAGGAGACCATTGCTGGGGAGCGCACCTCCTGGCGGGCAAAAGTGCGCGAGGGCATTCAAGTCGCGGAAGCTTCCCTTACCGCCAGGAGCGAGGAGAAAAGGGCCAGGAGAAAGGGGAAGGGGGTAGAGGAGCAGGAGGAAACGCCATCATCCCATGAGGATGGACGGATGCCATAGTATTTTAACTATACTTAATAGCATTTTTGACGCGATGCACATGTAATGCCGGTCGAGACGGCTGTTGGAGGGGAGTTACAACATGCCACCGAACGGTGGCGGAACTGGCGGAACGTCCTTGGACGGGCTTTGTTGCTTGTTTAACATAAATTGCCATCAACAAAATACCATCCCTCACTGCCATCAACAAAATACTATAATTTTCTTACTACTAAGAAGCTATAACAATAACACTTTGATTTTTTGAAATGCTACAAACTGACTTCATTATTTGTTGGTGATTAGTCGTCTAGGTAGAAGTGGAAAATATTATGTAAAAATTTAAATATACGTCCCCGCCCCCCACTTTCAGCCTAAACGCGTCCACTTAGCCAATGCCCAAACTGACTGACTGTAGACATAGTCCCAACGGGTTATGACGGCGTATGCCTTTCAGAGACTTTTTGTGGCTACCTACTTGCCGCCAATGTGAGAACTGTTGGTGTTGCAAGTGTAAACTCATTCGTCTGATTAAAGCAGAAACACTTGGCCGATTTTCTGGTCTAGACAGGATTTATATTACAGTCAGATCTGGTACCGAAATCTCGGAGCCAGATCTCGTAACATTACTTACACAGCGTTGATTAGAGTTTAGAGGTTTTAATATTGGAAGTGATCGAAATTCCCAAAGGTCTCGGAAGCACTGAGACCGACTCTCCCCTCCCGCGACCCAATGATGTTATTATAGTTATTTTATGCGGATAAGGTAAATAAAGGACAACATACATAAATTGTCTCTATCAGATATTTGAAGACAAAATACCCCGTCTACTGTATAACATACCCCGTCTACTGTATAACATACCCCGTCTACTGTATAACATACCCCGTCTACTGTATAACATACCCCGTCTACTGTATAACATACCCCGTCTACTGTATAACATACCCCGTCTACTGTATAACATACCCCGTCTACTGTATAACATACCCCGTCTACTGTATAACATACCCCTTCTACTGTATAACAAAACAATTATAGCTCATCAGATAGTATAGCATAGCATATGCACTACATCAGAGCACTTGTACTGTAGTACAACCATTATACATATGTGTCACAGACTTTCTAATGCAGAGTAGAACACCGGTGTGTAGCTAGCTGGCTGATCGATCTGATTCTATCATTACATATACTATCTATATTATTATAGAGCATTTCTCATAATGTCCCAACATACTCTTTGCAGCTTAGCACACCCGTTGAATCGAAGCACAACTCATGTAATGTAGCAGTTCCAGTTTTTGACACCATACTGTTAGCACCATAGCAACCATCTTTGCTGCGTGTTACCATACTGTTAGCACCAAATCAACCATCTTTGCTGCGTGTGTTACCATACTGTTAGCACCATATCAACCGTCTTTGCTGCGTGTGTTACCATAGCACCATATCAACCATCTTTGCTGGATGTGTTACCATACTGTTAGCACCATAGCAACCATCTTTGCTGCTTGTGTTACCATACTGTTTTCACCATAGCAATAATCATTGCTGCGTGTGTTACCATAATATTAGCATCATATCAACCATATTTGCTGCGTGTGTTACCATACTGTTAGCACCATATCAACCATCTTTGCTGGGTGTGTTACCATACTGTTAGCACCATATGAACCATCTTTGCTGGGTGTGTTACCTCTGGCTCACATCTCGTTTAATTAATATCCGTTTTGTCGAGGTGTTATTTGTTTAATCTTTCAACAAATTTTATCACTTGCACATCACAGACACCAGACTCTTAGAAGTCGTCGTTGATTTATATTTGTATTTGGTAATGTCAGCATTAAGGAAATAATATTTAACTCACGAACTTTGCGTGAACAAATATTAAAAATTGACTTCCCCATTTTTCTTTCACTTTGTACAACTGGCAAGTGAATATTTCCATTTGATCAAACATCACGTTAAATCCCATTGACCAAAAAAAAATAATAATGATAATAAAAAATACACCTTAAAACGAGTTGCTTAACTTGTGTATAGGGCAGTCTAGGCTTGCCAGGTTTACACAATTTGAGCAAACAGTCACCCCCACCCCCAACATAATTTTCTGAATTGTTTTCGCAAAATAGTGGATATTTTTTAATTAAAAGCGTTGTCATGAAATGGTAAGTAGTCAAGGCTGTACATTCTAAGAGAAAAATAATAGAATAATAACTTTTTGTACGAAAATATATAATTTTATGGTCATTTTTTTTACTGCTGCGGGTTGTCCGCTATTTTTTGGAAGCAGACTTGTAAACCCTACCTGCGTCATGGGAATCGATTGTATATGTATAATTTTTTATTTAAATGGACGAATTGAGTTATTTATAACATAATTATCACCAAATCACAGTTTTATAAAATTATATTCATCAATGGATCACAGCTTTGTTATTCAAAAATTAATTCACTGAATCGATTGAGTTTTGTATTTTCAGCATGTTTTGTTTTTTGTTTTTTTGTTCGACTCAGTACGAGAAGTGGATTAACAAATGTGTATATTTCAGTGGGTGATAGAATATGGGTATATGAGTGTGCTGGTTAATGATGTCCAAATATTTATTTCAGTGATATGTTTATTGGAGACTGAAACTGAATGTGGATTGTTAACGGTGGATTTGTCAAAGATTGCGATACAAATTTTTTATAGTTTAAAAATTTTTAGTAGGAAATTGTTAAATTTGTTTTCTTTTTGTCAATATTAGTTTCAGTAGCATTGTCACTATCAGTAGAAACCGTGTGGTGACCGTTTCACAATCAGCGGTAACCGTGTCACTATCAGTGGTGACCGTGTCACTATCAATGGTGACCGTGTCACTATCAGTGGTGACCGTGTCACTATCAATGGTGACCGTGTCACTATCAGTGGTGACCGTGTCACTATCAGTGGTGACTGTGTCATTGTCAGTGGTGACCGTGTCACTATCAGTGATGACCGTGTCACTATCAGTGGTGACCATGTCACTATCAGTGGTGACCGTGTCGCTATCAGTGGTGACCGTGTCGCTATCAGTGGTGACCGTGTCACTATCAGTGGTGACCGTGTCACTATCAGTGGTGACCGTGTCATTATCAGTGGTTACCGTGTCACTATCAGTGGTGACCGTGTCACTATCAGTGGTGACCGTGTCACTATCAGTGGTGACCGTGTCACTATCAGTGGTGACCGTGTCACTATCAGTGGTGACCGTGTCACTATCAGTGGTGACCGTGTCACTATCAGTGGTGACCGTGTCACTATCAGTGGTGACTGTGTCATTGTCAGTGGTGACCGTGTCGCTATCAGTGGTGACCGTGTCGCTATCAGTGGTGACCGTGTCGCTATCAGTGGTGACCGTGTCGCTATCAGTGGTGACCGTGTCGCTATCAGTGGTGACCGTGTCATTATCAGTGGTGACCGTGTCACTATCAGTGGTGACCGTGTCACTATCAGTGGTGACCGTACACTATCAGTGGTGACCGTGTCACTATCAGTGGTGACCGTGTCACTATCAGTGGTGACGGTGTCACTATCAGTGGTGACCGTGTCACTATCAGTGGTGACTGTGTCACTATCAGTGGTGACCGTGTCACTTTTAGTTCCACCAGAGTCCCTATTAGTCGTTGCAGGTTCAGTTCGTATTGGCTTAGTTATTTTTAAGACCGGAAAACTTCATAACTCATTCGGTCATTGTGCTATTTTTTTATTCAGGTCAAACATGTCTGAAACATCTATAACAACAGTGTATTTTGATACACTGATCTCACTAAAAACGATATTATAGGTGCAATTTTTGTGCAAAAAAATATTTCTTTACACTTAGTTTTGCAGCTGAATAAATTATTTAAATTCCGAAGACTTAAAACTTAAATAAATAAGCCCAAAACATTTTTAAAGATGAGTGTAAGCGGTCGTTCGATAGTCGTAACTACGGTAAACACTAGTCCTAACGTAATAGTCATAGTAATAGTAGTCAATTATTAACAAATATATTTATATCAATATTGATTGTTTTCCTTGGTCCTTATAAAAATAAATGCTTTGGTATTTATTAGTAATAAACTTACACTAAGATTATGACTTTAATTTTAATTACATCATTAGTATTGGTAGTACATAGTATGAAATAATTTAAAGTTCAAGGACGAACCAGCCAATGAACTAGAACTAGAGCCTCAGTCAGAGCCGAGTCACACATTTATTTACATAAATCATTCTCGCATCGACGTTCCATTTCGCATAATATAATATATCACATAATTTAACATTAAATTGATATTTTAATTGAAAAATTTAAAATAAATAAGCCTAAGCATTTTTTTAAAATGAGTGTAAGCGGTCGTTCGGTAGTCGGAGCCGTAAACACTAGTACCAGTACTAGTCCTAGCAAACTTATACTTCTTATACTTATAAAAAATATATTTAATATAAATTGTTTTCATTGGTTCATATAAAATATTTATGCCTTAGTATTTATTAGTAATAAACTAACACCAAGATTATGACTTTAATTATAATTACATTATTAGTATTAGTAGTAAGGCAACGACAGTAAAGTAAATAATAGTATGAACGAATAAAATTTACGGGCGAATGAACTAAAAAAAAGTATATTCATAGTCACTGATCCATGTACATATTAAATTACATTCACTCTCGCAAGGGCGCTCTATTTCGCATTATATAATATATCAAATAATATAACCTTATAATTATATTTTTATTTGAAATTCTATAAAATCAAGGTTTTGAAAATTTTCTGTAGGACCTTTTCCTCCAACAAAATGTTTACTACATACACGCATGTGTTTGGAAAGACTGTGGAAAAAATCATTATTTTTTTGGAAATATAAAATTTCCTAAAAATACGCTTGTACACAAGTTTTTGGTTACACAAAAAGCTCAGTTTCTATAGGAATAACGAAGACAAGTTTACTAACCGACCTTACACACTACCCGGATATAAACAGATTTTTATTTAATTCTATTATTAGACTTCCGGTAAATAATGACAAGCCCTATTAACGGCCATTGTGTGGGAAATGTTCATAAGCACCGGTCAACACCAATGACTGCAAGCACAAGCAATACAACATAAGAATACATTGTTGTACTTGACTTGTAGACCTGCACAAATACACGCAAGTTGGAATGTAGCTTTGTGGCACTGGGGAAACTGTTGAGAGAGGTTGCACGTTATCAATGGTCCCATTGCTTAACACGATTTGTACAGCAATACTGACTTCATTTCTTTGGACGGACATTTTGTTTCGTTTTTATATCGAGGTGTAAAAAAGCTGTGACAAAAGCTGACCACTCGTACCTGTTGCCTAAACTGTTCTGAACTCCATTCAAGTATTTGAACTCTGTAAGGTTCAGGAACAATGTTTGGTGCATGTGTTGTTGTTAACTGAATTAAGAACCGCTGTAGGCCATAGCTTAACGTCATGTTACAATATGTAACAGCTTTTATTGTCGTCGTTCCCCCCTCTCCCTGAATGATATTCTGTAGCAATACACACAGTTGACAGCTCACTTGGCGACCACAACATTTCATTCAGTCAGATCCAGAAAAGGACGACACATTCCGTTCTCGTGGGCTCAAGTGCTCGGTCGCACACACACACACACAAAACTAAAACAAACACGCATTACAGGGGCGTGGACGCGATCAAAGGAGCGCCCAGAGCCCCGTGTTATTGAATGTGATTCATGCCTGGGTCTCCGGTGCTCTAAAGGGATGCAGAAACAAGTGGGAAGGATGTATGAATGGAAGGTTAATGCCAATGAATGAAGGGTTAGCTCTTTCATACCAAGTTGATGTAGTTCGGGATTAATGCATAGAGAGAATGCATTCAGCGTGCACTAGCCTGTGTGTGTCAGCGGTTCTCTTAACACATGGTGAACCAGTTAAGGACGACCCACTATGTTTTAAACTGTACTTCCTTGATGCCATGACAAAACACTGCATCCTAGGGCACGTGATAGAATGTTTTAGAATTGAGCACACATCCTAGTGCCGACGCCACTGGTCCATAACTGCCATAACTGTGATTGGTAAATTTGTCAATGTCAGTGAAGGGAGAAGCCATTTATCCGTGTCAGTGAAGGGAGAAGCCAATTGTCCATGTCAGTGAAGGGAGAAGCCATTTGTCCGTGTCAGTGAAGGGAGAAGCCATTTGTTCATGTCAGTGAAGTGAGAAGCCATTTTTTCATGTCAGTGAAGGGAGAAGCCATTTGTCCATGTCATTGAAGGGGAGAAGCCATCCATTTGTCAATGTCAGGGAAGGGGAGAAGCCATTTGTCCATATCAGTGAAGGGAGAAGCCATTTGTCCATGTCAGTGAAGGGGAGAAGCCATCCTTTTGTCAATGTCAGGGAAGGGAAGAAGCCATTTGTCCATGTCAGTGAAGGGAGAAGCCATTTGTCCATGTCAGTGAAGGGAGAAGCCATTTGTCCATGTCAGTGAAGGGATAAGCCATTTGTCCATGTCAGTGAAGGGAGAAGCTGTGACTGTGTTCATTTGGAACCCATGACAGACAGATATTGAAGATGATTAAAGACAAGTTTACGCTAATTAACTTTACAGTGGCGGGTTGAGGGACAGTCTATTCCTTGCAGCACTCAACATGATTAGTGGCACGTGAAGGCAGATGGCATCAATAAACACGATCTACAACACACAGCCACTTACCCACACACAGCCACTTACCCACACACAGCCACCTACCCACACACACTCACTTACACACACACAGCCACCTAACCATACTCAGCCACCAAAACACGCCAAATATAGACGTGAATGGAATTGAAATGTTAAAATGGTTAGACCGCTGTGGCACGTTGCCAGATCCTGATATGTTGTCTTGAAATAAGATGGACAGAGAATGTACGCGTGGAGGGGGAGTAGCTGGTGGATGAGGTGGAGTAGCCGGTGGATGAGGTGGAGTGGCTGGTGGATGGGGTGGAGATGTTTGATGTGAAGGTGTTGGTGGAGAAGCAGAGGGTGGGGGTGGGGAGAAGCGGACGGTGCACGTGTAAGAAACCAACATATTACTCTTGTATTGAAAGTAGATCCTATTGGCTCTTGATGTACTCAAATATTTGTCTATTGTGCTCTTGATGGTCTATGTTGTTGATGTATTGAACAATGCGTCCAAATGTAACTGTCCATGGGACCAATACGTGAATGACTTATTGAACTAGTTGTGAAATAAAATATTAAAAAAATTTTTTTTTAAAGGACACGCTTTGATTTACATACAGAAAGTGCACTAAAAAGAAGAAAATAAAAAAATTCAATCCGTGAACCTATCGACTGCACATAAAAGCGTGGGGCACCCATCACAACTAATATATATATTAGGGCTGCGGAAATTAATGATTAATTTCTCGATTAATCGTAATTTTTTTTAACAATTAACATTTTTTTACGATTAATTGACCCACCACTTATAAAAGTGCTGGAAGTCAAAAAATAAAATATTTCGGCCGATAAATATAAACTTAATTTCCGTACGATTACACGAATATATTGGTTTTAAACTATTGACTTACGTGAATGTTCAAATTGTTTGTAAGGGTTTAATATTGTGTCCATTGAGAGAAATCGTTTGCCTACCATGCAATGTTCCCTCTAAGTCTAAGCTTTGTTGGTCCGTGTGCAAAGTTTAAAAAAAAATCGTGTGCACGGTCAAATATCTGCGCAGCCACGCTGCTTAAAGGGAACTTTGCTACCATGGCTCTAACACTTCGCTTACATATCACATGCAAACCAAACATCCACTACAGTATCAGAAACTTCAGCTGAGACAATCTAAAGCTATGTGAACGATTGTTCAGCTCGGCTGGTTATATTGCCAATAAGACCCGATCATCACTTGAACCAAATAATGTCAATACATTTGTCTGTTTGCGTTGTTGGTTAAAAGGTGTTACATAAAGAAGACATTCCAGTGTTATTTCGATTTTCGACAAGTACGTTTAGTAAATGTTACTTATGACACCATAAATTTCATTTTTGGCTTTAATCGAAATTAACGATTAATTAAACGTTAATTTTTCAAAAGTTAAAGATTAAATTTTAATTAATCGTTAACAGCCCAACTATATATACATATATATATTTGTTGAAAACTCACCTATTTATTGAAGTGCTACTGAAGTTAAATTTCTGTTCATTGCGTCATTGATAAATTTAAATAGTTTAGCTACATGTCACGTCCTGAGTGGATGGGCAGTTGTCTACGGTCCTTATACTGGCGTAGATTGAAGGGGTGGTAGTCTACGGCCCTTATACTGGCCTAGATTGAAGGAGTGGTAGTCTACGGTCCTTATACTGGCGTAGATTGAAGGGGTGGTAGCCTACGGTCCTTATACTGGCGTAGATTGAAGGGGTGGTAGTCTACGGTCCTTATACTGGCCTAGATTGAAGGGGTGGTAGTCTACGGTCCTTATACTGGCGTAGATTGAAGGGGTGGTAGTCTACGGTCCTTATACTGGTGTAGATTGAAGGGTTGTATTCTATGGTCCTTATACTGGCGTAGATTGAAGGGGTGGTAGTCTACAGGCCTTATACTGGCGTAGATGAAGGGGTGGTAGTCTACGGTCCTTATACTGGTGTAGATTGAAGGGGTGGTAGTCTACGGTCCTTATACTGGTGTAGATTGAAAGGGTGGTAGTCTACGGTCCTTATACTGGTGTAGATTGAAGGGGTGATGGTCTACGGTCCTTATACTGGCGTAGATTGAAGGGGTGGTAGTCTACGGTACTTATACTGGCGTAGATTGAAGGGGTGGTAGTCTACGGTCCTTATACTGGTGTAGATTGAAGGGGTGGTAGTCTACGGTCCTTATACTGGCGTAGATTGAATGGGTGGTAGTCTACGGTCCTTATACTGGCGTAGAGACAGGCTGGGACGAGGGGGGATAGGGGTCAGGGGGCTACGAGGGTGCGTCACCTGATGTTGACAGAGACCAATCAAACTTTCAGGGAAATTGTCTTACGTGCTTAGTAGACAAATAGGAAATGAAGTACAAGAGAGGGAGATAGAGTACGGGAGTAAGTCAGGTGAGCGATGAGCAGTTATAGAGAAGAGAGAAAGAGGGGGAAAGGGGGTAGAGTAGAGAAGAGGGTGAAAGTAAGGGCGAGAAGAGAATGAAAGAAGAGGAAAGGGATAGAGCAGATGAGATGGGGAAAGCAATAGAGAGGAGAGAAAAGAAGAATGGAGTAGAGCAATGAAAGAGGGGGGCATGAAAGAGAAAAGGAAGAGTGAGGACAGACAGACAAAAGAGAAAGGGAGTAGTGAACAGAAGAGGAGGACAGTAAGTGAGAGGAAAAAGAGAAGTGGAAAATAGTAGGGCAGAGGAAAGGGGAAAGCAACAGAAGAGAGAGAAAAAGGGAGCAGGTCAGAGAAACTGGGAAAGATGAGAGAGGGGAGATTAAGGGAGAAGAGGAATTGAGAATGGCAGAGAAGTGGGGAGAAGTAAGAGAGAGAGAGAGCAGAGAAAGAAAGAAGAGGTGTGATTGTATAGGTTATAGGCGTGATTGCAAATGTAGTTGTGTATGCAAGGGTCATTTGTGTGATCACAAGACCGGACATGTGAATGCAAGGGTCATTTGTGTGATTACAAGACCGGACATGTGAATGCAAGGGTCATTTTTGTGATTACAAGACCGGACGTGTGAATGCAAGGGTCATTTTTGTGATTACAAGACCGGACATGTGAATGCAAGGGTCATTTTTGTGATTACAAGACCGGACGTGTGAATGCAAGGGTCATTTTTGTGATTACAAGACCGGACGTGTGAATGCAAGGGCCGTAGATTTGATAGCAAGGGCTGCAGGCTTAATCATGTGTTTTAAAAAATTCTTTGGCAGTCGAAGAACGTCATATTTCAGGTGTATAAAGTTACCCTGATGCTGTCACATAACACGAAGGGGATTGTTGTGTTTTGATTAATTTACCATGGGTGACCCGGTGACCCTGGGGGGGGGGAGCACACGAAGACCTCGAATCTTTCCTTTTAAAAAAACAACACATTTTTACGTCCGATGCTCCAATTATTTCCAATGGCTCTGTGGGGGAGTGCCTTCAAAAATGTCTACGCCTCTGCCTGATTTCATTCATAGATGCTGCACTATTAATTCTAAATTAGTCTTTGTGTGACCGCGTCCACCAACTGCGCCCAACCCTTCCTTCCGCCTTTCCCAGCACAAAAAAATGTACGTCTTGACATGGTTGAGTCGCGTTGTACCACTTGCCGGTACAATTCTCTGACAGCGATTAATGTATTGGTAATGGTTTCGTTTGGGCAAGTCAACGGGTGGGAGGAGGGGAGGGAAAGGTGGACCGACATTCTCGTGTCTGGTGGAGTGTGACGGTACTGTTAGTGTCGTATGGGCGGCTGCTCTCTCTCTCTCTCTCTCTCTCTCTCTCTCTCTCTCTCTCTCTCTCTCTCTCTCTCTCTCTCTCTCTCTCTCCTTCTCTCTCTCTCTCTCTCTCTCTCTCTCTCTCTCTCTCTCTGTCTCTCTCATGGCACTGTAGATTAGAGTGGTGGATTTCGGGTATGGTTAAAGATGAGTTCGAGTCCTTCTTGTGTTTCCCTCATGTAGAAATAAAGTATGTGGTTTCTCGGAATAATGGATTATACGGATTATGTGCTGAGGTTCAATTTAATCCGTAAGCGATATGTAGTAGTAAACTTTCGTGTCGTATGTTAATGAAATATTGATCTATCCACCTGTCAATACAGAAAGTGAGATCGTGTCTATTACATGCTGTCAACACATCACATGTGTCAGTGTTTCATACAACATGTAAAATGACCTGCCTGTGAATGATGAGTTTAATAGGTGAGCATGATCGTGCCAAGTAAATCTATCACTTTGATACTCTATCTATCACTTTGATACTCTATCTATCACTTTGATACTCTATCTATTACTTTGATACTCTATCTATCACTTTGATACTCTATCTATTACTTTGATACTCTATCACTTTGGTACTCTATCTAATACTTTGATACTCTATCTATCACTTTGATACTCTATCTATCACTTTGGTACTCTATCTATCACTTTGATACTCTATCTATCACTTTGATACTCTATCTATCACTTTGATACTCTATCTATCACTTTGATACTCTATCTATTACTTTGGTACTCTATCTATCACTTTGATACTCTATCTATCGCAGTAGAAAGGATCAGAGTAAAACAATGTTTGTAGGGGAGGGGGTGCGGTGAATACACAAATGTTAGACTGAAAATATCACAAATAAATAAAAAAGTTGTGCAATGAAATCAGCCCACAACGTGGTTACCATGGTTACCATGTACTGCGTACAGTGCTGTTGTTGAACTCGAGTCAGCATTTCTGTCCACTTTTCCTACGTACATCTCAAGCCAGCAATGCAGTAACCATGTACTCCGTTCATTGCTGTCGTTTAACTAAATCAGCAATGCCGCAACCTTCTATGCGTACATTTAGCTCCAGGTAAACAGTAGCCATGTGCCTTTATGTGTACGTTAATTTTCTTTAGCTCTAGACAGCTATCAGTAGCATTGATCTACGTAAATTCCTGTAGTTTCCTGCACAGCTGTAATGATCTACACCACGTCTTAATCTTATCAGTCAAGGTGATCTCGGATTAACTCAGATTTAATGGATATATTCAGAGCTGAAAGACAACTGAATTGAAAGAAATGTTTCCTTATGTCAGGCGTGTTGTTTGTTGTACGTGTAAATGTTTCCTTATGTCACGTGTGTTGTTTGTTGTACCTATAAATCGCTCATAGAAAACATGAAGTTCAGTCTCCACAAATTTAATCAAGATCAGCAACCCCCCCCCCACCCCCACCCCACCCCCCAATTTCTTTTGATAGTCACCAGGACCCACCTTTCTAGTTAATGATTTAATGTTGGTGTCACTAAGTGCCTGGTTGTTGGTGTCACTAAGTGCCTGGTTGTTGGTGTCACTAAGTGCCTGGTTGTTGGTGTCACTAAGTGCCTGGTTGTTGGTGTCACTAAGTGCCTGGTTGTTGGTGTCACTAAGTGCCTGGTTGTTGGTGTCACTAAGTGCCTGGTTGTTGAGTAGCTGAGACATACGTCGTGTGGTTGGTCAGCCTGTAAATGGATTGGATGAAATGAACACTTGAATGTGTTATTGGATGAAATAAACACTTGAATGTGTTATTGGATGAAATGAACACTTGAATGTGTTATTGGATGAAATGAACACTTGAATGTGTTATTGGATGAAATAAACACTTGAATGTGTTATTGGATGAAATGAACACTTGAATGTGTTATTGGATGAAATGAACACTTGAATGTGTTATTGGATGAAATAAACATTTGAATGTGTTATTGGATGAAATAAACACTTGAATGTGTTATTGGATGAAATGAACACTTGAATGTGTTATTGGATGAAATGAACACTTGAATGTGTTATTGGATGAAATGAACACTTGAATGTGTTATTGGATGAAATGAACACTTGAATGTGTTATTGGATGAAATGAACACTTGAATGTGTTATTGGATGAAATGAACACTTGAATGTGTTATTGGATGAAATGAACACTTGAATGTGTTATTGGATGAAATGAACACTTGAATGTGTTATTGGATGAAATGAACACTTGAATGTGTTATTGGATGAAATGAACACTTGAATGTGTTATTGGATGAAATGAACACTTGAATGTGTTATTGGATGAAATGAACACTTGAATGTGTTATTGGATGAAATGAACACTTGAATGTGTTATTGGATGAAATGAACACTTGAATGTGTTATTGGATGAAATGAACACTTGAATGTGTTATTGGATGAAATGAACACTTGAATGTGTTATTGGATTAAATGAACACTTGAATGTGTTATTGGATGAAATGAACACTTGAATGTGTTATTGGATTAAATGAACACTTGAATGTGTTATTGGATGAAATAAACACTTGAATGTGTTATTGGATGAAATGAACACTTGAATGTGTTATTGGATGAAATAAACACTTGAATGTGTTATTGGATGAAATGAACACTTGAATGTGTTATTGGATGAAATGAACACTTGAATGTGTTATTGGATGAAATGAACACTTGAATGTGTTATTGGATTAAATGAACACTTGAATGTGTTATTGGATGAAATAAACACTTGAATGTGTTATTGGATGAAATGAACACTTGAATGTGTTATTGGATGAAATGAACACTTGAATGTGTTATTGGATGAAATGAACACTTGAATGTGTTATTGGATGAAATGAACACTTGAATGTGTTATTGGATGAAATGAACACTTGAATGTGTTATTGGATGAAATGAACACTTGAATGTGTTATTGGATTAAATGAACACTTGAATGTGTTATTGGATGAAATGAACACTTGAATGTGTTTTTGGGTAATATATGAACGTGACAAATAATTTTTTATGGGATTAAAATAAAACTCTAAAGTTAGTTGTGCGTATCATTCATGCAATCACAAATCCAGCCAAACGGCATGAAATATGTTGATGTTTCCCACATGTATGTTAGTTTATCATAGCTTTATGTTGATGTGGTCACGCCATATGTTAATGTAGCACAGCCGTATGTTGATGTGGTCACGCCGTATGTTAATGTAACACAGCCCTATGTTTATTTTGTCACGCCATATGTTAATGTATAACATCCGTATGTTGATGTTGTCACGCAGTATGTTAATGTAGCCCAGACGTATGTTTATTTTGTCACGCCATATGTTAATGTATAACAGCCGTATGTTGTCACGCCGTATGTTAATGTAGCACAGCCGTATGTTTATTTGGTCACGCCATATGTTAATGTATAACAGCCGTATGTTGATGTGGTCACGCCGTATGTTAATGTAGCACAGCCGTATGTTGATGTGGTCACGCCGTATGTTAATGTAGCACAGCCGTATGTTTATTTGGTCACGCCATATGTTAATGTATAACAGTCGTATGTTGATGTGGTCACGCCGTATGTTAATGTAGCACAGCCGTATGTTTATTTGGTCACGCCATATGTTAATGTATAACAGTCGTATGTTGATATGGTCACGCCGTATGTTTTAAGTAGCAAAGCAATGTTATGTCTTCTGTTACATCAGATCTTGACATTGTATTGTCTTTTAAAATAAAATATAAAATATTTCAATACTCCTTAATGTTGAAAAGAAAGTTGCTCTTTAAGAATGGGCCCTACATGAGGTAACTGGGCCCTACATGAGGTAACTGGGCCCTACATGAGGTAACTGGGCCCTACATGAGGTAACTGGGCCCTACATGAGGTAACTGGGCCCTACATGAGGTAACTGGGCCCTACATGAGGTAACTGGGCCCTACATGAGGTAACTGGGCCCTACATGAGGTAACTGGGCCCTACATGAGGTAACTGGGCCCTACATGAGGTAACTGGGCCCTACATGAGGTAACTGGGCCCTACATGAGGTAACTGGGCCCTACATGAGGTAACTGGGCCCTACATGAGGTAAATGGGCCCTACATGAGGTAACTGGGCCCTACATGAGGTAACTGGGCCCTACATGAGGTAACTGGGCCCTACATGAGGTAACTGGGCCCTACATGAGGTAACTGGGCCCTACATGAGGTAACTGGGCCCTACATGAGGTAACTGGGCCCTACATGAGGTAACTGGGCCCTACATGAGGTAACTGGGCCCTACATGAGGTAACTGGGCCCTACATGAGGTAACTGGGCCCTACATGAGGTAACTGGGCCCTACATGAGGTAACTGGGCCCTACATGAGGTAACTGGGCCCTACATGAGGTAACTGGGCCCTACATGAGGTAACTGGGCCCTACATGAGGTAACTGGGCCCTACATGAGGTAACTGGGCCCTACATGAGGTAACTGGGCCCTACATGAGGTAACTGGGCCCTACATGAGGTAACTGGGCCCTACATGAGGTAACTGGGCCCTACATGAGGTAACTGGGCCCTACATGAGGTAACTGGGCCCTACATGAGGTAACTGGGCCCTACATGAGGTAACTGGGCCCTACATGAGGTAACTGGGCCCTACATGAGGTAACCTTTATGATGTACGCTTTCACTCATATCAATTGTTTACAAATAATGATCTCCGTTGAATTTCCCATTAAAACAAATCACCTCAATATCAACTCTCTATTTGTTTCTTAATTTATTTCATTTTTTACCCTAATAATACACAATCTTCTTTAATGGAGTCAGTTCACACTTTTTAATCAACGGGTTTTTTTAACTTAGTATAATTAAGTTCACCTGTATTTTACAAATCAGATTGTTTACCACCGACTTTAAAAAACAAAACAGAATTATACCTAAGGTATCGCGTATTTTACTCAGTATGTTACATATCGATATTTAGTTCTATACATTACATAACCGTTGTTTTCAATTAACGTCACAACTTGATACGTCATAAATAGATTGAAGTCATGATCAACACGCACTTTGCCGTCAATATCGAGAATTACGATGTGAGCTAGTCTACACGATTTCATGAGGTTAGAGATAGGTGATAGGTGTCTTTGGACATTCCAACCTCAGTGAGAATAGCATCAAGTCTCTAAGTGAAGGTACCAATTTGTCATTCCCTTGAAATATCTTCGGTACCCGAAGTCACCTGGACAGGACGTGGCCAGTTTGTGTCGTCACCTTCATCCACCCCTCCCCCATTTCTTGGTTGGTTATATATGTCACCTTTAGTTAGAGTCAACATGTTTATTGAACCACCAGGCATGAGCCACTAGGGTGACTGAAGTACATTCCCCTAACCTACGATCAACCACTAGTGTGACTGAAGTACTTTCCACTAACCTACGATCAACCACTAGTGTGACTGAAGTACTTTCCACTAACCTACGATCAACCACTAGTGTGACTGAAGTACTTTCCCCTAACCTACGATCAACCACTAGTGTGACTGAAGTACTTTCCCCTAACCTACGATCAACCACTAGTGTGACTGAAGTACTTCCCACTAACCTACGATCAACCACTAGTGTGACTGAAGTACTTTCCCCTAACCTACGATCAACCAATAGTGTGACTGAAGTACTTTCCCCTAACCTACGATCAACCACTAGTGTGACTGAAGTACTTTCCCCTAACCTACGATCAACCACTAGTGTGACTGAAGTACTTTCCCCTAACCTACGATCAACCACTAGTGTGACTTAAGTACTTTCCACTAACCTACGATCAACCACTAGTGTGACTGAAGTACTTTCCCCTAACCTACGATCAACCACTAGTGTGACTGAAATACTTTCCCCTAACCTAAGATCAACCACTAGTGTGACTGAAGTACTTTCCACTAACCTACGATCAACCACTAGTGTGACTGAAGTACTTTCCACTAACCTACGATCAACCACTAGTGTGACTGAAGTACTTTCCCCTAACCTACGATCAACCACTAGTGTGACTGAAGTACTTTCCCCTAACCTACGATCAACTACTAGGGTGACTGAAGTATTTTCCCCTAACCTACGATTCGACGGCGAAAAGGAAATAAGTACTGGCGTATTCTGAGAGTCATGGGACGAGCGAGTGATCATTGACCCGCTGGCAAATGAAGTCATTCTCTTGTGCTATTTGTATGCATACTTTTGATCGGTAGCCAATGGGCACAGGTTGTCCGTGCGAAAAGGTTGTCCACCATGACAGGTTGGACATAAAAAAACATTAGTCCATGGCTGCTCGTGAGATAGCTTTCTCTCGTTTTTGAATTGTTGTTAATTCTTTTGTTAATTCTTTAGCAGCAGCACACACCTCTATCATCACCTCGCAGCACTGCTTCACATTTCCTTTTCGGTGCTAACCCTTGACTCCGACTTCCAAACTGAATGGATGACTGAACATAATTGATAGCAATTTTTTATTGCTGAATTATACCGACACATGATAGTACTAGTACCTACTCCTTGTGCTGTTGGGTTGTCCCCCACACAAGATAGCACCTACTCCTTGTGCTGTTGTGTTGTCCCCCACACAAGATAGCACCTACTCCTTGTGCTGCTTGGGTTGTCCCCACACAAGATAGCACCTACTCCTTGTGCTGCTTGGGTTGTCCCCACACAAGATAGCACCTACTCCTTGTGCTGCTTGGGTTGTCCCCACACAAGATACCACCTACTCCTTGTGCTGCTTGGGTTGTCCCCCACACAAGATAGCACCTACTCCTTGTGCTGCTTGGCTTGTCCCCCACACAAGATAGTACCTACTCCTTGTGCTGCTTGGCTTGTCCCCCACACAAGATAGTACCTACTCCTTGTGCTGCTTGGCTTGTCCCCCACACAAGATAGCACCTACTCCTTGTGCTGCTTGGGTTGTCCCCCACACAAGATAGCACCTACTCCTTGTGCTGCTTGGGTTGTCCCCACACAAGATAGCACCTACTCCTTGTGCTGCTTGGTTTGTCCCCCACACAAGATAGCACCTACTCCTTGTGCTGCTTGGGTTGTCCCCACACAAGATAGCACCTACTCCTTGTGCTGCTTGGGTTGTCCCCACACAAGATACCACCTACTCCTTGTGCTGCTTGGGTTGTCCCCCACACAAGATAGCACCTACTCCTTGTGCTGCTTGGTTTGTCCCCCACACAAGATACCACCTACTCCTTGTGCTGCTTGGGTTGTCCCCACACAAGATAGCACCTACTCCTTGTGCTGCTTGGGTTGTCCCCACACAAGATACCACCTACTCCTTGTGCTGCTTGGGTTGTCCCCACACAAGATAGCACCTACTCCTTGTGCTGCTTGGGTTGTCCCGACACAAGGTAGCACCGTAAGCTCAGCAGGTTTTCCAGGAACATAATAGCACATATTCCTTGCGCTGACCAGTTTGCCCCAACACGGCCTATGATAGCATCTACGCCCTGTTCTGCCTGGCTTGTCCCTACACATTAAGGGCAACAAACCAACCTGGGATTTCTAGCGAACCTTTCAAGCCAATTACTTTCATTTATCTCTTGTGGACGCATTCCTCCGTTGAAGGCAATTCACCTTGCAGCGGTGCTAGATTAGCATGGTGTATGGACATAGCTAATGCCATTTAGAGTAGAGACTCTTTCTATGTTATTTGGTCCATGGGGCCGTCTTCCCGTCTTCCCGTCTTCGTTATCAAAGCAGACAGTCTTCAATAAATAATTGTCTTTCAGATGAGTAGGGTTGGGCTCAAGGCAGGCGTTCTGCAATGATTATCTTTTAGATGACTGATTATTTGATCCATTGATAGTGAAGCAGACCATCAAGTGGTTTTCAAATGTTTAAATATGTCGCTGTTGTAGATACTGTGTACGTTGTAACACGGATCAGTACCGTCTTTATTAACTAATGTTGTCCTAATTGGACGTGATTTGAATACCACTGTAAGTCTGAGATTTGGCTGACCAGTGGACACGTATTGACCTCAACAGTCTGGGAATCACTGGATCACATAGCACTGTAACCCGCTACCAATACCTTTAACTGTGTTACACCGGGGCCTCTAAGTTTATGCTGATGGTGGCTATCTTCTATGAGCTAACACTCCATCCATGAGTTACTGCTCGTTCACCGAAGGTATTTTGGTAACCTCATTATGTACAATACTCGAACCAGTGTGAAGAGTATTGCAAGAATATGATGTACTGGGGAGAAGGGACCTGCTATATTGAGGCAAAAATAGCTCACTGGAAAAAAAATATAAATACAGTCAAACCGCTTACAGACCGAGTGCTTAACACAGAATAATACATCGAGGCGGAAGTGCCAGCTCACCAATGAATTTCCAGGAAAAAGGTAATTTCCCTTTCTGTGTCACTCGCTATGCGAATTTCTGCTCGTTATGAGAGGTTTGACTTTAACACATTTAATAATTACAAAAATGTGTCAGTCACGAAGAAAAACGAACGAAAACTATTGAATAATGCATAAAGGAAGAGTTTGTTGTTGTCTTAGTTGCTGTTTGTTGTATTATATTTAAAAGCTCCCATACTTTGTTTTTCCCCCTCTTCTACAATAGCTTCGTGCAGCCGAACTCTGGCAAATGGCAGAAATAATGTCGAGCAAGACAAACAAAATACAGGCAGACATACAGACTGCACGGATACATGATTAACGAATTGCTCAGGTTCATTGATTTATGATTGCTGGTAATTAAACCGTTCAGTTGACCCTCAATATGCACCAGACGGCCGATCATTCGTCCAGTTATCGACATAGGCTGTTGTGGTGTGTCCTAACAACAAACTGTGTGTGTGTGGAGGATGTCATTGGTTCATGTCGTCGAGTGCCAACCAACACACTCATCAACACCCACACATACGCACAACCACACACGCATAGCCTAACACACTCGCACCCACACACACTCACGAACTAACACACATACCCACAACCACACACGCATAGTCTAACACACTCACACCCACACACACTTACGAACTACCACACATACGCACAACCACGCATGCATTCTATCATTCATACATTGTAACATAAAACATTCTACGATCTTTAAAATTTTAAACTTTACATTCTACCATTCATTAACTGTCACATAGCATACCCCATGTGTGACGTCAGTGCTCCTCACATCACTCCATTTCTTACGCTCCATTTTCCACCAATGGGAGTTCAGAATTAATACAATTTGAACACTATAGATAACCAATACTGATGACATCTTTATTTTTCCGACAAGGGTGTTTAGAAAAGATATCTATGTTCTCGAATCTTCAAATAGAACTGGAGAATACGTTATGTTTATTTTTGGGGGACCCAATTAAATACATGATATGTCAAAATGAGACAATTACTGAGTTCAATATCAAATAAAGTTACCAGCGTAGCTACTGTGATTTAACAGGGGCACATAATACGCTAAAGGATCTGTTTGTGACAATGGGTTTAAAATATTATAATTAATTTCTAGGTATATGATGGACTACTGATGGACTGCACTGCATTTACCTTGATACTTTTACGGTTTGTTTGTAATGAATGTATGGGTATATGATAGACTACCTGAGGATCCCTGCACTTACCCTGATACTTTTACGGTTTGTTTGTGCCATTAAAACGGAAGCCAACAAAAATTTGAATTCCCGATAGCCAGAAAGCGGCTAAAGCATTGTTGTTACGACATGAAGTTACTGGTGGTTGGGAAAACGTCTCACTAACTTGATGCCATAAACCAACCGTCTAACATTCTTGAGCACCTCTTAAAGGTCGTTTGAACAAGGCACAGAAATCAGCAACGATTCGAGAGTGCTTAAAAGAAGGAGTCCCTTCGAGGTGAACTTGGTGAATGGACACAAACGATTACCCTCGCTTTCAATTTTGACTAAACTCTCGAAACGAATCGTAAGTGAACAAAACAAACGCATAATTCCATTGAATTTTCTTCTCAAAGCTGTGTTCGTAATTGTAGCCAATCTCTTCCGTCTGGCTGTAGGTATCGTTGTTTGGGTTCAGCGAGGGATATGGTCATGTTGGAGACTCTTAGCTTGCTGATTTATTTTACAATGTTATAAATTTGTTCTTCATTTCTCATACATGGTTTTATAATGTCTTCGTCATTTTAATTATTTTACTAGCAAAATACCCGCGCTTTGCAGCGGTAAATTAGGATTTTAGTTAGCGTTGAGAACCCGCGTAACACCAATTCAAAACACCAATTAATTTCAATCTGGATCATGTTGGATTTACTAAATATATTAAATTAACCGTCTTGTCTGTCTGACTGTCGTGGTACTGCGGAAACAAAAGTCAAAATGACACACTCCACGTGATCCTATCGAGCTGATAATTTAAATATTTTTTTCATTTGTTACCATTGAGGGAGGGTACTAAATAAATTCCCAAAGTTTCATGCTTCTACCTACAAGAGAAATAGGATAATTAGTGATGAGTAATTTTTTACATAATAAAAATATATATTTGGGCCCCGACTCCCCGGGGATTAATAATTTTATATCTTTATCGCCTGTTACTATCGCGGGATTGTACTTAACAACTTCCCAAAGTTTCATGCTTTTACTTACACGGGAAATTGGAGAATTAGTGATTTTCAATGTTAAATAGCTCATTTAAGGAAAAAACAACATTTGGGCCCCCGGCCCCCCATGAGTGGGAACTTTAAAACTCTTCTTTGACAATTATCGTTGTGCGAGTTTGCTAATAAGTTCCCAAAACTTTTACCTACACGGAAAATTCGATCGAGAATTAGTGATGAGCCAGTTTTATTATAAAAAACTACATTTGGGCCCTCGGCCCCAAGTAAGTGATAATTTAATTAATTTTTTCCCCTGTTACCATCGCGGAAGTGTGTTCAACATCTTCCCAAAGTTTCTTGCTTCTACCTGCACAGAAAATAGGAGAATTAGTCATTTTATTTTTGATATTGCTCATATTATGAAAAAACTTCATTTTGGCCCCCGGGCCCCAGTAAGTGATGATTTAAATATTTTTTCATATATTACCACCGTGGAAGTGTACTCAACAATTTCCAACGTTTCATGCTTCAATGTACTCGGGAAATAGGAGAATTACTGCTTTTCAATTTTTAAAAAGCCCATACTAGAAAAAAAAACATTTTTGGGCCCCCGGCCCCAATGAGTGTGAATTTTAAAATTCTTTTAAGCCAATTATCGTTGCGAGAGGCTACTTAATAACTTCCAAAAGTTTCATGCTTCTACCTACACGGACAATTGGAGAATTAGTGATGAGTCAGTTTTTAATATAAGAAAAAAAAACTATATTTGTGCCCCGGGCCCCCATTAAGTGATTATTTATTTATTTTTTTGCCTGTTACCATCGCGGAAGTGTACTCAACAACTTCCCAAAGTTTCATTTTTCTACCTACTCGAGAAATAGATGAATTATTTATTTAAAATTTTTATAAAGCCCATATAGGGAAAAAACGTTTTTGGGCCCCTGGCCCCTATGAGTGTGAATTTTAAAATTCTTTTACGCGAATTATCGTTGCGAGAGGCTACTTAACAACTTCCAAAAGTTTCATGCTTCTACCTACACGGACAATTGGAGAATTAGTGATGAGTCAGTGAGTGAGTCAGTGGGGGCTTTGGCTTTTATTATTATAGATTATTTTACATGCGGCATTTGTGTATAAATTCACCGTGGTTTTATCAAGAACATTTTACATTTATTATTTAATGTTGCGTTATGTTCTGAATATACCTTCCATACATGTACCCGGCTATGTTCTTGTTCCCCACATCGCGTTCCCATCCACATCACCTTCCCACCACATCACCTTCCCACCACATCACCTTCCCACTCACATCACCTTCCCACCCATCACCTTCCCACACATCACCTTCCCACCACATCACCTTCCCACTCACATCACCTTCCCACCACATCACCTTCCCACCACATCACCTTCCCACCACATCACCTTCCCACTCACATCACCTTCCCACTCACATCACCTTCCCACTCACATCACCTTCCCACTCACATCACCTTCCCACTCACATCACCTTCCCACCACATCACCTTCCCACTCACATCACCTTCCCACCACATCACCTTCCCACTCACATCACCTTCCCACTCACATCACCTTCCCACTCACATCACCTTCCCACTCACATCACCTTCCCACTCACATCACCTTCCCACCACATCACCTTCCCACCCACATCACCTTTCTACTACATCACTTTCCCAACGCATCACATTCCTAACCTCAGCACAATCCCAACCAAATCACCCATCTTATAGCCGTGCCCTATGAGAGCTAATTACGTCATTGTATTATTACCGATCAAATAAAAAATTCCCAACTTTGACACTTAATTATCGCCGAAAGTACTTAGCGCTCCACTCAGTCTATGTAACATTCTCCATGTTCAGTGAGATGTAACAGTGTAACATCGTTACCGTAACCGGTTTTCTTATGCACCCTATCCAATGATGCCTATTTATAGACATATTTTATTTCTTCATGCAGGGCCAGCATGGAGACGATCAAAGGGACAAAACTCCAGAAAAGAAAGGGAAAGCAACGCCGGTAAAAGAAGAAATGCGATCTGAATCAAAAGTCAAAGGTTTGCGTGTAGGAGACAGGACCACGGTAGGCTTATTTCGTTGTTTTATTGTTACATTGTGAGAACCGTCACACACTCAATCTCAAAGATATCTTATGGGTCCTGTAACAAACCACCAATACGTTCAAACACCGCGAAAACATGATTGCTTGCGACTGAATGTAAGTGTTGCACATTTGTACATTTCCAAATAGTTCTGATGAGCCAAACAAAAGACATTTTAGGGGGGGGGTATGGGTGGGGGGTACTCTTTTTATCAACATCTAAATGCAGTAACCCTCATGTCGTCTGAATGCAGTAACCCTCATGTCGTCTGAATGCAGTAACCATCATGTCGTCTGCAGATTAATTCCGTGTGGCATGAAATCAATTTAATAAATAAACCTTGAAACAACACGTATCCCAATAGCTATCCCCATTAGATCTTTAGGATATTAGCCCGATAGGACAGGGATATATTCTAACAACACGTATCCCATTAACTACTCCCATTAGATCTTTAGGATATTAGCCTGATAGGACAGGGATATATTCTAACAACGCGTATCCCATTAACTACTCTCATTAGATCTTTAGGATATTAGCCCGATAGGACAGGGATATATCCTAACAACACGTATCCCAATAGCTACCCCCATCAGATATTTAGGATATTAGCCCGATAGGACAGGGATATATCCTAACAACACGTATCCCAATAGCTACTCCCATTAGATCTTTAGGATATTAGCCCGATAGGACAGGGATATATCCTAACAACACGTATCCCAATAGCTACTCCCATTAGATCTTTAGGATATTAGCCCGAATATTAGCCTGATAGGACAGGGATATATCCTAACACGTATCCCAATAGCTACTCCCATTAGATCTTTAGGATATTAGCCCGATAGGACAGGGATATATCCTAACAACACGTATCCCAATAGCTACTCCCATTAGATCTTTAGGATATTAGCCCGATAGGACAGGGATATGTCCTAACAACACGTATCCCAATAGCTACTCCCATTAGATCTTTAGGATATTAGCCCGATAGGACAAAACCATTGTGGCGTGTAAGCCTGTGAAAGTAACCGGGTGTGTCCAGTCACTGTATAGGAATGTCATCAATTAGTTGTGCCTGGTGTTACGGGAAATATCATGACCTTATTTGGACTATTGACACCAGTGAAGTGGGGTCAGGGGTCAATGACGTGCAAAGGACAAAGTTAATTGGGAGTCCCATCTTTTGTTTGTACATGTATTATATGTTTGATAAAAATGATTAAAATGAATGTAACACAATAATATATCCTCAACAATAAACTAAATGTAACAACAATATATGCAACAATAATATATGTAAAAATAATATATGTAACAATAATATATGCTCAGTAATGAGTGATAAGTCACCCTGTAGCCAGCCCTCATTTAACTTAATCGAAGTCACCCCATCACCATTCTAAATAAAACACATCCCAAATGACTCTAATATAACATGTTAGAACGTTTGAAAACTTGTTCACAATAAATCTTTCAACGGACGCACCAACGCTTTTAGGTCAGATTTGAACAATTTTTTATATCTTTTTTGGTAGGACCAGTGATGAAGATATTTGGGATAAACGGTAATAGACCTTGGAAAAAGTAAAGTCACAGATAAATTGAGAGATATATTGTTAACAATTTCTGTTTCCTCAATATCAGGTCCATGAGGAGAGAGAGAGAGAGAGAGAGAGAGAGAGAGAGAGAGATGAAGAGAGGTGTGGGTGTGTGGGTGGTTAGGAGTTAGGGTTTGAGAGTGACTAAGATGTAGAGTAGGTGTTTTCTGATGCGAGAAAGTTGAGGAGTGAGCTGGGGAATCGCCGAGATGAGGGAGGGAGTTGATGAGTGGGGAGATTGGGGGGGTGAATATAGGGGTCAACAAAAGAGGAATGGGGGGTGATATGAGAGGGGGGATTAGAAGGGGGGATGGGAGAGGGGGAGCGTGGTGTGGAGTGGAATGGGGGGGGAATAATATGCAGGGGGGTAGGTATAAATAGAAATACGTTATCATGAAGAGTAGGAAAACTAAGTTAGATTATAGAGATAAGAAATAATATTATGAATAGTTAATATGATTAATTTCCTTTCATAGTGTATAAAAAGTAATAAGATAATATAATTGGAGTAGGGAGGTAGTCGGATGGGGAGGAGGAGGATGGGTCGCAGGGTGTAGTCTTGTCGTGGATATGGGGTTTGGTGATAGGGGGGGGGAGGTGGGAGGGGGGTTAGGGATAGATGTAAGGTTGGGTTGGGGAGTTGTCGGTATGGGGGTGGGGACTGCGTGAGATGAGGATGAGGGTTTACAGAAAGGATAGACTGAGTACAGAGTGAGGGAATGAGAAGGGGGGGGGGGATAGAGGAGGGGGGGGGGAGGGGGGGGGGGGAATGGAGAGGAGAGTGGCGCTGAGAGAGAGTAAGAAGTGAAGGGAAGGAAGGAAGCTCGGTAGAAGGGAAGGGTGGAAAGTAGAGGAGTGAGATGGGGTAGGGGGGTGGACATGCGATGTAGAGGGGGAATGATATAAACAGAAGACATGGGGGATTTAGATGAAACGTAAAAAGTCGAGGGTAATTAAAAGAAGATGAAGTGGGAGCGGAGGAGAAACAAAGGGAGGGGGGGGGGGGATATAATATTTCTGGAGTTTTGGGTCTTACCCCATCGAGATGTGAACGGGAGCCCGAGAGTTGACAGTCGTGGGTGTGGAATGCTCATGAACGGGATGAGGGACGAGAGAAATCAGAAAGAATGGAGAGGGGGAGACGAAAAGCAGAGTAAAGGGGAGGGGGAGGGACAGATTATTAGGTAGATTGAACGGGGGAAGAAAGAGGGAGGAAAGTAGGGGGGGGAGGAGTATAATGTAGCTGAATGAAATTGGGTGTGTAGTTCAAAGCAGGTTGCGAAGGATAGTGAGGAAGCGAGATGATAGTAAGGGGGATTAGGGATAACGTGTGAGTGGTAAGAATGCGAGGGGGGGGGGAGAAAGATAGGGATTGATGGAAAGAAAATCTAAGATTGAGAGGGGGAGGGTATGGTGGAAGAGGAGTGTAGGGGTTAATATGATAACTATTAAGAAAAAAAGGCGAGGGGATAAGAGGGAGATATAATGATGGGGAGGGGGGGAAAAGGTGGAGGAGCACGGGAGTGGTTGGGGGGGATTGGGTTCGGGCGTGGGTGTGGGTTTTAGGGTGGGTTCTTTGTGGGGGAGGGTGGTGGTCGTTCTATGTTGGTGTGCTTGGTTTATTTGTAGAGTAACGGGGTTGGGGTGGGTGTGAATAGGGGGTGGGGGGTTGGGGAGTATTGTGTGATTGTTGTTAGTGTTGTGTTGTGGGTGTTTTTGTGTGGGTGGGTGGTGTATTGTTGGTGGTGGGTTTGTGTGGTGGGTTGTGTGGGTTTGTGGGTGTGTTGGGGGTGTTGGTGTTTTTGGGGTGTGGTGTGGTGGTGGTGGTTTAGGTGGGTGTTGGTTGTGTGGTGTTGGGGGGTGTTGGGTGTGTGTGGGAGGGTTGTGTGTGGGGGGTGGTGGGGATGTGTGTTGGTGGTTTGTGGTGTTTGGTGGGGGTTGTGGTGTTGGTGGTTGTTGGGGTGGGGTGTGTTTTGTGTGCGGGTGTTGTGTGGTGGGTGGTTGTGTTGGTTGGGTGTGGTTTGGGGTTGGGTGAGTGGTTGGGTGGTTTGTGTGGTTGGGTGTGGGGTTGGTGGGGGGTTTGTTGTTTTTGTGTTGTGGGGTGTTGGGTTGTTTTGGTGTTTTGGTGGGGTTGTTGTTTTGTGTTGTTGTGTTTTTTGTGGTGTTGTGGGGTTGTGTGTGTTTGGTGGTTTTTGTGTGTGTGTTGTTTTGTGGGTGTGGTGTTGTTTTTGTTTTTTTTGGTTTTGTTTTTGTTTTTGTTTTTTGTTTTTTTTTGTGTTTGTTTTTTTGTTTTGTTTGTTTTTGTTTTTTGTTTGTTTGTTTTTTTGTTGGTTTTTGTTTTTGTTTTTTGTTTTTTTTTGTTGTGGGTGTGTTTTTTGTTTTGTTTTGTGTTTTGGGTGGGTGTTGTTTTTGTTTTTGTTTTTGTTTTTTTTTGTGTTTTGTTTTTTGGTTTTTTTGTGTTTTTGTTTTTGTTTTTTTTGTTTTTGGTTTTTTTGTTTTTTTTTGTTTTTTGTTTTTTTTTGTTTTGTTTTTGTTGTTTTTTTTTGTTTTTGTGTGTGTGTTTTTGTTTTTGTTTTGTTTTTTTTGTTGTTTTTGTTTTGTTTTTGTTTTTTGTTTTTTGTGTTTTTTGTTTTTTGTTTTTGTTTTGTTTTTGTTTTTTTTTGTGTTTTTTTTTGTTTTTTTTGTTTTGTGTGTTTTTTGTTTTTGTTGTTGTTTTTTTTTGTTTTGTTTTTTTTGTTTTTGTGTTTTTGTTTTTTTTTGTGTGTTTTTGTTTTTTTGTTGGTTTTTTTTGTTTGTTTTTTGTGTTTTTTTTTGTTTTTGTTGTTTTTGTGTTTTGTTTTTGTTTTTTGTTTTGTTTTGTGTTTTTTTGTTTTTTTGTGTTTGTGTTTTTTTTTTTTTGTTTTGTGTGTGTGTTTTTTGTTTTTTGTGTTTTTGTTTGTTTGTGTTTTTTTTTGTTTTTGTTTGTTTGTTGTTTGTTTTTTTGTGTTGTTTTTTTTTGTTTTTTTTTGTTTTTTGTTTTTTTTTGTTTTTTTTTGTTGTTTTTTTTTGTTGTTTTGTGTTTTGTTTTTTTGTTTTTGTTTTGTTTTGTTTTTTTTTGTTTTTTTTTGTGTTTGTTTTTTGTTTTTTTTTGTGTTGTTTTTGTTTTGTGTGTTTTGTTTTTGTTTTGTTTTTTTGTGTTTGTTTTGGTTTGTTGTTTTGTGTTGGGTTTATGTCTTTTTTGGGTGTTAGCTTTTTGTTGTTTTTATTTGTTTTTCTGTTTGTTGATTTGATTGTTGAATAGTAGTTGTTGTTGATGTTAGATTAGAAAGAAGAAGAAGACGAAGATGTAGTTAGATGTTTTGTACAGAAGATGTTTTGTAGATGAGTGGTGAGAGGTGAGAAGATGTTGAAGAAGTAGAAGATTTTATAGATGTAGATGATGTAAGCAGATAGAAGAAGAAAGTGATGAGAGTGTAGAAAAGTAGGAGATGAAGAAAAGTTGGTAGATAAGATGTATGAGTGGAATTATGTAGATAGTGATGATGTTATGTATTTGGCAGTAAATTGAGTAATGTCAAAGAAGAGGATAGAAAGAGAGAGAGAGAGGTGAGGAAAGAAGAGAAAAGAAGAAGAGGAGTAAAGAAGATAGAAGAAGGAGAAAGGGAAGAAGATGAAGAAGAAGAAGATAAGATGAGAAGAAGAGAAGAAGAAAGAGAGTAGAAAGAAGGAGAAGATGGAGGGGGGTGGGGGGATTGGATGATTGTTGAGGGAGAAGGAGGAAAAAGTGGAGGAAAGGAGCGTGATCAGCCATCATACAGCAAAAAAAGGGGGGGGGGGAGGGAAAGAGCCGTGTGGGAGAGCAATCTTGAAGGAGGGAAAGGGAAGAGAAGAGAAGGATAACTTAATATTTTGATGGTAGGGACTTACGTCTAAAAAAAGAGTAGGATGATCAAGGTTTAACAGGGGGGGAGGAATGTTTGTTGGGAGGTAAGTGAGAAGGGGCGGGGCAGGTTGTAGGGGCGAGGGGAGGGTGGGTGGGGGGGGGGATCGAATGTGGGTAGTTGATCATGGCACTGTATCCTTTGTGCGAGTTGTTTTGTAGTGTTTTGGTTATGCAATGAAGGAGATGTTTGAAAGAAGAGGGCGGAGGCCGAGGGGGGGGGGGGGGGGGGAAAAAGGAAAGTGGGGGGAGAGGGGGAAAAGAAGAGGTGACGGGAGGCAAAGAAACGAGAGAGGGGGGGAAAGAGAGAGGAGGAGGAGAGGGAGGGGGGGGGGTAGAGAGTACGGAGGGAGAGTGTGAGGAAGATGGGGATGAGGAGTGACAGAGACGGGAGATGCGAGAGAGGGCGAGTGGGGTGGGATGTTCGCTATGGGTGAGAGAGGGGAGAAGTGAGAGAGATGTGAGGGGTAAGGCATGAGAAGAGTGAAGGTTATGGAGTAAGAAAGAAGAAATTGAAGGAGAGAGGGATGAGAGGACGAGGGAGAGAATTGGAGACGAGAGATGAAGAGGATAGAAGAGGGGATGAGGTATAGTTGGGGAGAAAGGGAGGAGAGGAGGAGTAGTAGGTGGGGGCTTGGATTGATTGAGAGTCAGAGGGAGATGACGAAGGGAGGAGGAGACAGCAGAGAGAGATGAATGAAGTAGAAGGGATAGAGAGGAACAGGAGCAGAGGAAGATTTGAGAAAGAGTCATGAGAGAAGAGGGAGAGGGTTAGAGGATGAGAAGAGGGGGAGTAGAGAGAGGAGAGGAACGGTGGGAGGGGGAGGGGAAATGATGAGATAGGGAGGGAGGGGAGTGTGAAGGGTAGGATAGAGAAGTCGAGTGATGAGACGACAGATGCGGAGTGGAGGGTTGGTGTGAGGAGGGCGGATCGGGATGGGAGACGGAGGCGTGGAGAGAGGATGGAGAGACTTCGGGTTGTATTAGAGAGAGTTGAGAAGGAGGTCGGGGAGAGGTGTAGAAGGCGGAGTTTGACGTTGAGATGGAGCGATGGAATGAGGGGTAGAGTGGAGAGAAGTGGAGCAGAGAGAGGGCAGACGGAGAGAAGAGGAGAGGATGAGCTATGGAGGGGCGACTGAGATGGAGATGTGCAAGCTGGGAGATGGAAGATGTGATTAAGAGAGAGATGGAGCCGAATGGATGAGATTGAGAAGGGAGGTGGAGAGAGTTGGAGGGGGTAGAGGGGAGCGAGGGATGAGAGTGTGATTAACGTTGGAGGATGATAGAGAGAGAGAGATGGGAGGAGAGATGAGGAGAGAGAACAAGCGAGGGAGGAGGAAAGGGGGTGAGAGGACGATGTGCGGAGAGAGTGAGGGGATGGGCGGAAGAAGGAGCAGAGAGGAGAGGGTGGAGTGATGCAGGGTGAGTGTGGAGGAGGAGTAGGAGGATGGAGTGGATATTTGTGAGACGGAAGGTGGAGTGGAACGAGCTGGGAGATCGTGCGATATTGGAGTGGACGAGGAGGGTAGGATGAAGGATGCGAAGGGGGAGAGTAGAGTGTGAGGGGGAGGAAAGATGGGGGTGACTGGGAGGCTGAGAGACGTGTTTCCGAGCGAGGGATGATGAGATAGGGGAAAGACGGCAGAGAGAAGAGTAGAGGAAACGGCGGGAGAGGTGATCGAGTGAGACCGAGCATTCAGAGTGGAGACGGGAGGGGGGGGGGCGAAAAGGGGGGGGGGGGGGGGAAAAGGGGAAAGTGGACAAGGGGGGGGGGAAAAAAGAGGGGAAGGGGGGGGGAAGGGAGGGGGGAAAAGAGAGAGAGAGAGAGAGGGTGAGGAGGTGAGAGAAGAAGGAGAGAGGGAGAGAGATGAGAGAGAGGATGGGGGACGGCGAGGTAGGGAAGAGAAGGGGTGGGGGTGGGAGGGGGGAGGAGAGAGTCGGAGGGAGGAGAGAGGGGAAGTAGGGGGAGAGTGAAGAGGGAGAAGGAGTAAGTGAGATCGCTGGACGTATAGAGGGGGGGTGATGGGGAGAGAATAGTGGGGTGGGGGGGGCTTGATTATAGTTTGTGAGTTTATGAGAAGGAAAAATAAGGAAGAAGGAAGGAGGAAGAAAGGGAAGAGGGAAAGGAGAAGGGGGGAAGAGTGAGGGTAGGAAGAGAAGGGAGAGAATGAAAAGAAAAAGAGAAGAAAGGAAGAAAGGGAAAGGAGAGGGAAAGAAAGGGAAAGGAGAGAAGAGATGGAAGAGGAGAAGAAAAGGGAAGAGAGGGGAGTGGGAAGAAAGAAGAGAGAAGACGAGGGGAGAAGGGGAGAAGGAGGAGAAATCGGAGGAAGAAGAGGAATAGGGGGAAAAGAGTGTGAAGAAGAGGAAGAAAAAAGGAAAAGAGAAGAGGAAGAAAGGAAAAAAGGGAAATGAAATGAGTGAAAGAGGGGAAAAAAGGGAAAAGTAGGGAAAGAAATGAGGGGAAAGAGAAACAAAGAGTAGAAGGGGGAAAAAGTGGTGGAGGGAGTAATGAGAGGAGTGTTTGGAAGTAGACAGTAGGAGTCTGGTTTGTATTGTTGAAATGCAATTGATGAACCTAATTTTATGGCTTCAGGGGGGTCCAGTGAGGAGCTGCAGTGGAGGGGGTAGAGTTGGTGTGAGAGGGCGGTGAGAGTATGGGGCGAGGATGTGAGAGAGAGAGTGGAGAGTAGTATGAGATTGAGAGTGGGGTGGCGAGATGGAGATGGCGTGATGCTCTGTGAGGGGAGGAGAGGGAGGGTGGGAGGTGGAGAGAAAGGGGTGAGTCCGCGCGAGCAAGGAGTGCCGAGGAGCGTCTGAGGTGAGAGAGAAGGGAAGAGAGGAGGATGAGGGGGGGAAGAGAAGGAGTCGAAAGGGGGGGAATAGGGAAGGAGGACGAGAGAGAGGGAGACAGAGAGGGGAGAAAGGAGAGGGGAGAGAGGAGAGTGGGTGAGGAGAGAGAAGGGACGAGAGAGGAGTGACAATGGGGAGAGGAGAGAAAGAGGAGAAAGGAAAGGGGAGACAAGAAAAAGATAAGAAAGAAGAAGGGGGGGCGACGACGAGACTTGAGGGAGGATGAAGAGGATATGGATTGACGAGCATCGATGTGGTCGACGAGGGAGGGTCGAGAAGAGATGAAGAAGAAGAAAAGAAGAAAGGAAGAGATAGAGAGAGAAGAGAAGAGGAAGAAGGGAAGGAGGAAGAGAAAGAAGGAGAAGAACGTAAAGAAGGAGAAGAAGAAGAAGATGAGAAGAAGAAAAGAAGAAAGAAGAGAGAACGGGAGGGAGAGAAGAAGAAGAAAGAGAGGAAGAAGTAGAAGAGATGAAGAAGAAAAGAAGAAGAAGAAGAAAAGGAAGAAGAAGAAGAGAGAAGAGAAAGAAGAAGAGGAAGAAGAAAAGAAGAAGAGAAGAGAAGAAGAGAAGAAGAAGAAGAAGATGAAAGAAGAAAGAAGAAAAAAAGAAGAGAAAAGAGAGAAGAAGAGAGAAGAAGAAGAGAAGAAAAGAGGAAGAAGTAAGAAGAAGAAGAGAAAGAGAAGAAGAAAGAAGAAAGAAAAAAAAGAAGGAAAGAAGAAGAGAAGAAGGAGAAAGAAGAAGAAGAGAAGAAGAAGAAGAAGAAGAAGAAGAAGAAGAAGAAAGAAGAAGAAGAAGAAGAAGAAGAAGAGAAGAAGAAGAAAGAAGAAGAAGAAGAAGAAGAAGAGAGAAGAAGAAGAAGAAGAGAAGAAGAAGAAGAAGAAGAAGAAAAGAAGAAGAAGAAGAAGAAGAAGAAGAAGAAGAAGAAGAAGAAGAAGAAGAAGAAGAAGAAGAAGAAGAAGAAGAAGAAGGAGAGAAAGAAGAAGAAGAAGAGAAGAAGAAGAAGAAGAAGAAGAAGAAGAAGAAGAAGAAGAAGAAGAAGAAGAAGAAGAAGAAGAAGAAAGAGAAGAAGAAGAAGAAGAAGAAGAAGAAGAGAGAAGAAGAGAAGAAGAAGAAGAAGAAGAAGAAGAAGAAGAAAGAAGATGAAGAAGAAGAAGAAGAAGAAGAAGAAGAGAAGAAGAAGAAGAAGAAGAAGAGAGAAGAAGAAGAAGAAGAAGAAGAAGAAGAAGAAGAAGAAGAAGAAGAAGAAGAAGAAGAAGAAGAAGAAGAAGAAGAAGAAGAAGAAGAAGAAGAAGAAGAAGAAGAAGAAGAAGAAGAAGAAAGAAGAAGAAGAAGAAGAAGAAGAAGAAGAAGAAGAAGAAGAAAGAAGAAGAAGAAGAAGAAGAAGAAGAAGAAAGAAGAAGAAGAAGAAGAAGAAGAAGAAGAAGAAGAAGAAGAAGAAGAGAAGAAGAAGAAGAAGAAGAAGAAGAAGAAGAAGAAGAAGAAGAAGAAGAAGAAGAAGAAGAAGAAGAAGAAGAAGAAGAAGAAGAAGAAGAAGAAGAAGAGAAGAAGAAGAAGAAGAAGAAGAAGAAGAAGAAGAAGAAGAAGAAGAAGAAGAAGAAGAAGAAGAAGAAAGAAGAAGAAGAAGAAGAAGAAGAAGAAGAAGAAGAAGAAGAAGAAGAAGAAGAAGAAGAAGAAGAAGAAGAAGAAGAAGAAGAAGAAGAAGAAGAAGAAGAAGAAGAAGAAGAAGAAGAAGAAGAAGAAGAAGAAGAAGAAGAAGAAGAAGAAGAAGAAGAAGAAGAAGAAGAAGAAGAAGAGAAGAAGAAGAAGAAGAAGAAGAAGAAGAAGAAGAAGAAGAAGAAGAAGAAGAAGAAGAAGAAGAAGAAGAAGAAGAAGAAGAAGAAGAAGAAGAAAGAAGAAGAAGAAGAAGAAGAAGAAGAAGAAGAAGAAGAAGAAGAAGAAGAAGAAGAAGAAGAAGAAGAAGAGAAGAAGAAGAAGAAGAAGAAGAAGAAGAAGAAGAAGAAGAAGAAGAAGAAGAAGAAAAGAAGAAGAAGAAGAAGAAGAAGAAGAAGAAGAAGAAGAAGAAGAAAGAAGAAGAAGAAGAAGAAGAAGAAGAAGAAGAAGAAGAAGAAGAAGAAGAAGAAGAAGAAGAAGAAGAGAAGAAGAAGAAGAAGAAGAAGAAGAAGAAGAAGAAGAAGAAGAAGAAGAAGAAGAAGAAGAAGAAGAAGAAGAAGAGAGAAGAAGAAGAAGAAGAAGAAGAGAGAAGAAGAAGAAGAAGAAGAAGAAGAGAAGAAGAAGAAGAAGAAGAAGAAGAGAGAAGAAGAAGAAGAAGAAGAAGAGAAGAAGAAGAAGAAGAAGAAGAAGAAGAAGAAGAAGAAGAGAGAAGAAGAAGAAGAAGAAGAAGAAGAAGAAGAAGAAGAAGAAGAGAAGAAGAAGAAGAAGAGAGAAGAAGAAGAAGAGAGAAGAGAGAAGAAGAAGAAGAAGAAGAGAGAAGAAGAAGAAGAAGAAGAAGAAGAGAAGAAGAAGAAGAAGAAGAAGAAGAGAGAGAAGAAGAAGAAGAAGAAGAAGAAGAGAAGAAGAAGAGAGAAGAAGAAGAAGAAGAAGAAGAAGAAGAGAAGAAGAAGAAGAAGAGAAGAAGAAGAGAGAAGAAGAAGAAGAGAGAAGAAGAAGAAGAAGAAGAAGAAGAAGAGAGAGAGGAGAGAAGAGAGAAGAGAGAGGAGAGAGAGGAGAGAGGAGAGAGAGAGAAGAGAGAGAGAGGAGAGAGAGAGGAGAGAGAGGAGAGAGAGGAGAGGAGAGAGAGAGAGAGAGAGGAGAGAGAGAGAGAGGAGAGAGAAGAGAGAGAGGAGAGAAGAGAGAAGAGAGGAGAGAGAGAGAGGAGAGAGAGAGGAGAGAGAAGAGGAGAGAGAGAGGAGAGAAGAGAGAGGAGAGAGAGAGAGAGAGGAGAAGAGAGGAAGAGAGAGAGAAGAGAGGAGAGAGAGAGGAGAGAGAGAAGAGGAGAGAGAGAAGAGAGAGAGAGAGAGAGGAGAGAGAGAGAGAAGGAGAGAGAGAAGAGAGAGAGAGGAGAGAGAGAGAGGAGAGAGAGAGAGAAGAGAGAAGAGAGGAGAGAAGAGAGGAGAGAGGAGAGAGGAGAGAGAGGAGAGGAGAGAGAGAGAGAGAGGAGAGAGAGAAGAGAGAGAGGGAGAGAGGAGAGAGGAGGAGGAGAGAGGAGAGGAGAGGAGAGAGAGAGAGGAGGAGAGAGAGGAGAGGAGGAGAGGAGAGAGGAGGAGGAGAGAGGAGAGAGGAGAGAGAGGAGAGAGGAGAGAGGGAGGAGGAGAGGAGAGGAGAGAGGAGAGAGAGGAGAGAGGAGAGAGGAGAGGGAGAGAGGAGAGAGAGAGGAGAGAGAGAGGAGGAGAGAGGAGAGGAGAGAGAGAGGAGGAGGAGAGAGGAGAGAGGAGAGAGGAGAGAGAGGAGGAGAGAGAGGAGGAGGAGAGGAGAGAGAGGAGAGGAGGAGAGGAGAGAGGAGGAGGAGAGAGAGGAGAGAGGAGAGAGGAGGAGAGGAGGAGAGGAGAGAGAGGAGAGAGAGAGGAGAGGAGAGAGAGGAGAGAGGAGAGGAGAGAGGAGGAGAGAGGAGGAGGAGAGAGGAGAGAGGAGAGAGGAGAGAGAGAGAGGAGAGAGGAGAGAGGAGGAGGAGAGGAGGAGAGAGGAGAGAGGAGGAGGAGAGAGGAGAGAGAGGAGAGAGGAGAGAGAGAGGAGGAGAGAGGGGAGGAGAGGAGAGGAGGAGAGAGAGGAGAGGAGAGAGGAGGAGAGAGGAGAGGAGAGAGGAGGAGGGAGAGGAGAGAGAGAGGAGGAGAGAGGAGAGAGAGAGGAGGAGGGAGAGAGAGGAGGAGAGGAGAGAGGAGGAGAGAGGAGGAGAGAGGAGAGAGAGGAGGAGGAGAGAGAGGAGAGGAGAGGGAGAGGAGGAGAGGAGGAGAGAGGAGGAGAGGAGGAGGAGAGAGGAGAGGGAGGAGGAGAGAGGAGAGAGGAGAGAGGAGGAGAGAGGAGAGGAGAGAGGAGGAGAGGAGAGAGAGGAGAGGAGAGAGGAGGAGGAGAGGAGAGAGGAGGAGGAGAGAGGGAGAGGAGAGGAGGAGGGAGAGGGAGGAGAGAGAGAGGGAGAGGAGGAGGGAGAGAGAGAGGAGAGAGGAGAGAGAGGAGGAGAGGAGAGGAGAGGAGGAGGAGAGAGAGGGAGAGGAGGAGAGAGGAGGAGAGAGAGAGGAGGAGAGAGGGAGGAGAGAGGAGAGGAGAGGAGGAGAGAGAGGAGGGAGGAGAGGAGGAGAGGAGAGAGGAGAGAGAGGAGGAGAGAGAGAGGAGAGAGGAGGAGGAGGAGAGGAGAGAGGAGAGGAGAGAGAGGAGGAGAGAGGAGGAGGAGAGAGAGAGGAGGAGAGGAGAGAGGAGGAGAGGAGGAGAGAGAGAGGAGAGAGAGGAGAGGAGAGGGAGAGGAGGAGGAGAGAGGAGAGGAGGAGAGGAGAGAGGAGGAGAGGAGGAGGAGAGGAGGAGAGAGAGAGGAGGAGAGGAGAGAGAGAGGAGAGAGGAGAGAGAGGAGGAGGAGAGAGAGGAGAGGAGAGAGAGGAGAGAGGAGAGAGAGGAGGAGAGGAGAGAGAGGAGAGGAGAGGAGGAGGAGAGAGGAGAGAGGGAGGAGGAGAGAGAGAGGAGGAGAGGAGAGAGGAGGAGAGGAGAGGGAGGAGAGAGGAGAGAGGAGAGGAGGAGAGAGGAGAGGAGGGAGAGAGAGGAGGAGAGGAGGAGAGGAGAGAGGAGAGGAGGAGGAGAGGAGAGAGGGAGGAGGGAGAGAGAGGAGA
>CALYLW010000463.1:445000-456920 GCA_944989445.1 Ampullaceana balthica | reverse complement strand
TATCTCTATATCTCTATACATATAAGACGCATTTGTTGTCTGTCTGTCTGTCTGTTCCCTAATAACTCAAGATCCAGACAACCAAATAACGTGAAATTTGGTACACGTACACAAAATTATACCGGAAAGGTTATTAAACAGGTTTCGTTCCATATATATAAGATACTGGGGCCCGGGGGCCCAAAATGTAGTTTTTCCCTATATGAGCTATATAAAATAAAAATTATTGAAAATTAAGACGTAAAATAATGACGCAAATTAATAAACATTTTGGTGTCGAGATTAACAAGAAGGCGATTATCGCCATAAAATAATTTTTGTTGTTGTTGTTGTTTTGTTGTTGTTGCTTTGTTGTTGTAGTTGTTGTTTTTGTTGTTGTTGCTTTGTTGTTGTTGCTTTGTTGTTGTTGCTGTTGTTGTTGTAGTTGTTGTTTTGTTGTTGTTTTGTTGTTGATGTTTTTGTTGTTGTTTTGTTTTTGTTGTTGTTGCTGTTGTTGTTTTTGTTGTTGTTGCTGTTGTTGTTGCTTTTGTGTTGTTTTTGCTGTTGTTGTTGTTGTCCACATCCCTTGCCCTGCGACGACAATGTCCTTCATGTTGTTGTTGCTTTGTTGTTGTTGCTGTTGTATTTGTTGTTTTGTTGTTGTTGCTTTGTTGTTGTTGCTGTTGTTGTTGTAGTTGTTGTTTTGTTGTTGTTGTTGTAGTTGTTGTTTTGTTGTTGTTTTTGTTTTGTTTTTGTTGTTTTGTTGTTGTTTTTGTTGTTTTTGTTGTTTTGTTTTTGTTGTTTTGTTGTTTTTGTTGTTTTGTTGTTGTTTTTGTTGTTTTTGTTTTGTTGCTGTTGTTGTTAAACCCGGGCGGGAGCCGGGTACTTGCCCCTAGTATATATATAAGACGCATTTGTTGTCTGTCTGGTTGTCTGTCTGTTCCCTCATAACTCGAGATCCAGACAACCAAATAACGTGAAATTTGGTACACGTACACAAAATTATACCGGAAAGGTTATTAAACAGGTTTCGTTCCTTACATATAAGATACTGGGGCCCGGGGGCCCAAAATGTAGTTTTTCCCTATATGAGCTATATAAAATAAAAATTATTGAAAATTAAGACGTAAAATAATGACGCAAATTAATAAACATTTTGGTGTCGAGATTAACAAGAAGGCGATTATCGCCATAAAATAATTTTTTGTTGTTGTTGCTTTGTTGTTGTTGCTTTTGTTGTTTTGTTGTTGTAGTTGTTGTTTTGTTGTTGTTGTTTTGTTATTGTTGTTGTTGTAGTTGTTGTTTTGTTGTTGTTTTGTTGTTGATTTTTTTGTTGATGTTTTGTTTTTGTAGTTGTTGCTGTTGTTGTTTTTGTTGTTGTTGCTGTTGTTGTTGCTGTTGTTGTTGCTGTTGCTGTTGTTGTTGCTTTGTTGTTGTTGCTGTTGTTGTTGTAGTTGTTTTATTGTTGTTTTGTTGTTGATTTTGTTGTTTTTTTGTTGTTGTTTTGTTTTTGTTGTTTCGTTGCTGTTGCTGTTGTTGGTTTTGTCGTTGTTGCTGTTGTTGTTGCTGTTGTTGTTGTAGTTGTTGTTTTGTTTTTGTTGCTTTGTTGTTGTTGCTGTTGTTGTTGTAGTTGTTGTTTGTTTTTGTTGTTTGTTTTTGTTGTTTTGTTGCTGTTGTTGTTTTTGTTGTGGTTGCTGCTGTTGTTAAACCCGGGAGAAGCCGGGTACTTGCCCCTAGTATATATATATATATGTATATATTATTTTTTTTATACATATAAGACGCATTTGTTGTCTGTCTGTCTGTCTGTTCCCTATTAACTCAAGATCCAGACAACCAAATAACGTGAAATTTGGTACACGTACACAAAATTATACCGGAAAGGTTATTAAACAAGTTTCGTTCCATATATATAAGATACTGGGGGCCGGGGGCCCAAAATGTAGTTTTTCCTTATATGAGCTATATAAAAAATAAAAATAAAAAATTATCATATTTCCCGTTTAGGTAGAAGCATAAAACTTTCGGTAATTGTTAAGTATCATTAGGCGATGGTAACAGGTAAAAAATGTATATAAATTATCACTTACTGGGGGCCGGGGGCCCTATCGTAGTTTTTTTCTTATATTTAAAACTGACTAGACACTAATTCTTCAATTTCCCGTGAAGGTAGAACCATGAAACTATGGGAACTTGCTGAATACACTCTTATAACGATAATTGTCGATTTTTTTTTAAAGATTTCACTCACGGGTGGCCGGGGGCCCAAAATCATTTTTTTATATGTGCTATACAAAACTGAATCAACACTAATTCCTCATCTTTCTTTGTAGGTAGAAACATGAGTTTTTGAAAGTTGTTGAGTATTGAGTACCCTACCGCGATGGTAGCAGGCGAAAAAAAATTATCACTAGCTGGGGGGCCTGGGGCCCAAATGTTAAACATATAAGACGCATTAGTTTGTCTGTTCCCTAATAACTCAAGATCCCGACAACCAAATAACGTGAAATTTGGTAAACATACACACAATGACATGGGAAAGGTTGTTAAACAGGTTTCGTTACATATATATAAGATGCTGGGGGCCAGGGCCCATTATGTACTTTTTTCCTTATATGAGCCCTATAAAAAAATTTAAAAATTAAAATTAGCCTATTTCCCGTATAGGTAGAAGCATGAAACTTTCGGTGGTTGTTAAGTATCATTTGGCGATGGTAACAGTTAAAAAATTATATAAATTATCACTTACTGGGGGCCGGGGGCCCTAATGTAGTTTTTTTCTTATATTTAAAACTGACTCAACACTAATTTCTTCAACTTCCCGTGAAGATAGAAGCATGAAACTTTGGGAACTTGCTGAATACACTCTTATAAAAATAATTGGCGAAAACAATTTAAAAAATTTGACTCATGGGTGGCCGGGGGCCCAAAACTGTTTTTTTTCTTATATGGGTTATATAAAACTGAATCAACACTAATTCCTCAACTTTCTTTGTAGGTACAAATATAAACTTTGGAAAGTTGTTGAGTACCCTCCCGCGATGGCAGCTGTCGAAAAGAAATTATCACTAACTGGGGGGCCGGGGGCCAAAATGTTATACATATAAGACGCATTAGTTGTGTGTTTATCTGTTCCCTAATAACTCAAGATCCAGACAACCAAATAACGTGAATTGTGGCTTATTTTAAACCCGGGAAAAGTTTCTCTTTTTATTGGTGAGGGTAGGAGTCAATAATATCGTCCATCCCTGGGTGGCATAAACACTATAGCTTAGCAACTGTGTTTATACTTTTTGCATAACTTAAACTAAACCAGCAGGGTAAGTTTTAAGCTCAAACCTTGCGTTTCGAAATTTTTTCTTTAAAACAAATAAACCCAATACACACCTGACATAAACATTAATATTCACATAAATATCCCTTTATATATTGTGGCGTGGCGTGTCCGTGTGAGGCCCCGGGGTATCTAATAAAATAATTTATTTCAAATTAAGACGAAAAATAATAAATACGTGTCCGTGTGAGGCCCCGGGGTATCTAATAAAATAAATTATTGCAAATTAAGACGAAAAATAATACATATTTTGGTGTCGAGATTAACAAGAAGGCGTTTCTAGCTTATAATACGTCTCACTTTACTGTCACATATTTTTTTGTTAACGCAATGTGCTGTATTATTGGTGTAGTCATAACTGGTGCGCATTATTTAATGCTGAAAGTGAACGTCTGGAACGCGCTTCCGGCCGTTAATAAACAACCGGTTTATCACGATTTATTTGGAATACTCCAAACTTCTTCACTGCAGTTGCCCTTTGTGCGGTATGTAATTCACTATGCATTTACTGTTATAATGACTATATCATTAATATTTATGCAAAGTAATATAGCGCGTAGCCCAAGATTAAGGGTTTTCTCATTACACATAAATTCATATATATAATATTAATATAGATATACATTATTATTTTAAGAATATACTTGGGCAATTTTTTTAATATATTATTACATAACCATAAAAATAATTAGCATACTTATCATTTTTATTGCTAGCTCTAAAGCTTTCTTGATTTTCATCTTGAATTGAAGCAGATCTTTTATTTTGTTTTGAACATTAATTATATAATTTTTATAGTATGTTCAAAACAAATCATATAAATAGTAGGGAAAATATTAATGAAAGAAAATTTATATTATTTGATTTGCTACGTTGGTATTCGTATCACTTTGCTATTCATGACGGGCATTTTAATCAGTTTCTGAATGCCGGAAAGCTCACTCACCAATTTGTGGTTGATGCCTTTTTCAAGACTGCGGCCAATCGATTACAGTGTGTTCTAATAAATCAAAGTGAATTAATAGCTGAAGACAATGATGTCCTTTACAAATTCGTAAACAGACAAGAATCGCGTGATATTAACATAATACCTTACTAGAAAGTGATACTGCCTTCAAGTTTCCAATGAAGTCCCAGAAATATGGCTCAAAAGTTCCTAATGGGAAATAAACGCAATACTTCTTTGTTATATTTACTTTACTGCTAGCAAACACTGCAATAAATATCACATTTACATTCCATTCCTTCATTCACAGGAAAGCATTGTCATCTTTTGCTCAAGTCAAAAGTCGTATAACATACACGTGCAATAGAAGCTCCTGCTGAAAAAAAGCAAGACTCCAAGCAGATCAGGTCCGCCACAGAGTTGCAAGATCAGCTGAAAGACCTGAGCAAAGGCAATCACGTCTCCAGGAAGATCAGGTCCGCCACAGAGTTGCCAGATCAGCAGAAAGACCTGAGCAAAGGCAATCACGTCTCCAAGAAGATCAGGTCCACCACAGAGTTGCCAGATCAGCTGAAAGACCTGAACAAAGGCAATCACGTCTCCAGGAAGATCAGGTCTGCCACAGAGTTGCCAGATCAGCTGAAAGACCTGAACAAAGGCAATCACGTCTCCAGGAAGATCAGGTCTGCCACAGAGTTGCCAGATCAGCTGAAAGACCTGAACAAAGGCAATCACGTCTCCAGGAAGATCAGGTCTGCCACAGAGTTGCCAGATCAGCAGAAAGACCTGAGCAAAGGCAATCACGTCTCCAGGAAGATCAGGTCCACCACAGACTTGCCAGCTGAAAGACCTATTCAGCATGTGGCACGTCTTCTTGGCTTAAGAAAACAGAGAAATGTTTCCATCACTTTAAAATGGAAAGCCCACATGCATGCTGGTTTCATGTACAACCCATCATATGACTATGAAAGCAACAATCTTCTTGACATTGGCAGAATGGCAAATGTTTGTCTAAATTGTAGTGCACTTAAGTGGAAAGGAGAAACTCCAGGCATGTGCTGCTCCAGTGGTAAAGTCAAACTGCCACCAATTCTAAAGCCCCCAGAACAATTGTGCAGTCTGTTGAATGGTGAAACTGCACAATCAAAGGACTTTGTGAAACATATTAGACTATTCAATAATATGTTTGCCATGACTTCCTTCAAGTCTAATGTTGTCGTGAATAATGGGTGGACACCAACATTCAAGGTCCAAGGCCAAGTGTACCACCATGCTGGACCTCTTCATCCAGTCAATTCTGTAGACAGCAAATATCTCCAGATTTACTTCTTGGGAGAAGATGAGCAAGTGCAAAGATGACTGAATTTGCTTGACAGTCCTGTTGACAGAAACATTGTCCTCAAACTGCAAAGAATGCTGCATCAGCATAACAGCTATGTGAGGTCATTTAAAATGGCTGCTGAGATTATGGATAACACTCAAGTGGACTACAAAATCAAAATTTCTGGCAAAGCACCATCAAAGGAGTACAAAGGCAGATTCAATGCACCATCTGTTAGTGAAGTTGCCATCATGATTGCTGGAGAGCTAGGTGATCGAAGGGACATTGTGCTGCATTCAAGAAGTTGCTCACAAATGCCACTTCAAAGGATTCAAGACACTCACAGGTCATATGATCCACTTCAGTACCCTCTGCTATTTGTTAGAGGAGAAGATGGCTATGATTTGAACATAAAAGATGTAAACAAGGCCACAAGCAATGACTACTATGCATATCGCATGATGCAAAGAGTCAACGAATTTAATACACTCCTCAGATGCCCACGCCTTTTCCAGCAATACATAGTGGATATGTATGCTAAGGTTGAGAATGAGAGATTGCGTTTCATCAGACTCAACCAAACAAAACTTAGAGCTGAGGGCTATGGTGTACTATTAGAGGCAGTAAGGAATGACAACAATGTGTCTTCTGAAAATCTTGGCAAATTAGTGGTGCTGCCTTCATCCTTCAGTGGTGGGCCCCGTTACATGCATGAATATGCACAGGATGGAAAGACCTATGTACGTCATAGAGGCACAAGCATCAAGTAGATTTGCAAGTATGTTACCAAGGGAAGTGATGCAGCCATGTTTGCTGTTGCAAATGAAATGCCGAACAGGCTTGATGAGGTTACCAATTATCAACAAGGACGATACATTAGTAGCAGTGAGGCAGTGTGGTGCCTGCTTAACTTTCCCATCCATCAAAGGTATCCAACAGTTGTTCACTTGGCAGTACATCTTGACGGAGGCCAAGGAGTATACTATAAACCAGGAAAGCCAACAGCACATTTGACAGACACTCCACCAAAGACTACATTAACAGCCTTTTTTTATCTCTGCAAAACAGATCCTCTTGCAAAAACATTGCTGTATTCTGAAGTGCCTAGACATTTTCGCTGGGATGCCAGTCAAAAGGTCTGGCAAATCCGAAAAAAAGGTCTTGCAGACTTCCCGGGATATGTTACAGACAATGAAGTGGAGGTAACCAATCTCCCGTAATTTGGTATTTTCATTGTAAAATTAAAAATATGAGTTCACATTTAAAGAAATATGATCTCACATTGTAGGTAAATATCCACTAAAATGTATTTATATTCAGCTCATCGTCTAGTAAAATATACGTGTACTCAATTGTAAGAATATATATGGCAATGGTGGGCAATATGAAAAGGTCTCTTAAATCAAATATAAAACTTGTTTGTAAGATTGTTCTTGGTCAAATTATCTATTTGTTGCCCCATAGATAATTAGTGTTGAGCTCTCAGGCTTCTTGCTAAAACGTAATGATAGAAATCTTAATTAAGGTTAGGTATGTGCTTATTGCCCCTGGCACCAGAAATCGATAGGAAAATTAATTTTTTTTCATTGTCAGTAACTGGGACAGCAGAGAATCAATTGTATTAATTAAATGAATAGAAAAAAACTACTCATAAATCCTAATTGGCATAAAATCCTTAATTCAATAATTATTTATTAGTATGTGCTGTTAAACCTCACATAGAACCAGTGTTCCAATCTACACATAGTAGATGTACTTATGTCGTAGAAAATTAATTTCATGTTATAATCTTTCACACAGACCAAGCAATAATAAAGTAAATAATTGTTTCGAAAACATCTACATATCAGTTCTATGGATGGTAGCAAAAATTGTATCAGTAAGTATGTCCGAATATATAATAATGTTAGATCTGATTGATTTGCTTACGAAGTAAAATTTCTGGCAAATTGAAATTATTATAGTTTTCAAATTTCAACTATTTTATTCATATGGTACAACTCGTCAATGTTCGTTTCTCGTTGCGACCACACACATATATATATAACACAACACTACGAACGAGATACGCATGCCACAAGTGAAGTCTATCGTAACGATACTTTATTAATAGGGTGGAAAATGTGTTTATTTTTTTAGTAAGAACAGGGTTGATTTGCATTGACCATAATGGACATTAATGATCGACGGAGACACAGCTATTTTACATAAATTACAACATAGCTTCGTCATCAGATTCACGTCATCCGTGTCCCTTGAGTAACTACTTACAATCCAGATGTGTGAATAAAATAGCATTAAATAAAATATGAAAATTTCTGAATTCAAAACAATTTAAAACATATTCGAATTTACTTTTCTGTTCCATTAAACAATCTCGTTCATTGTGTTTTATCTGTTTGTGTACCGAACAATTATAGTTGTATTGCTAGCCTCAAAAATAAAGCTTAGAATTTAAATGATTGCAAGTGTGTTGGAGGCCATCTAATGTCTAGCAAGTCAACAATTAACACGAAACTTATGGGTCCAATTTTTGGGAATTCACAACAAATGCATTTCGAAACAATGACATTTGAAATATGTTGTTATAGAAGATGATTCGAATGGGTTCTGAATATCTGTTGGCATTAAACTCAAGATCATCCACATTTTTAATCCCGAATTCAGTCAATGAACTTATACAATTATAACCAAAAATCGTTGGTTTAGGCTTGAGTGTTCTTTCACACAGAGTTTTTACCTGCAAAGACTTTTCTCTTATTTTTGGGGAACACTAATATTGTTATCCATTCGATTCCACGTGTTGGCTAGATTTCTTTTTTAACCTTCCCACGCCCCTGCAGCTACTAAAATGTCCAGTGGCAGAGAGGGGAATTTTTGTAATTTTTTGTTAAAAATCTGATGAGTTTTTTTACGAATGGATGTGAATTCTAAAAATCGTTGTTATTTTTCCTCCGTTGCATCTAAAATCAAGTAGCACTTGTATTCAATCGAAACATGTCAACGCGCTTTTATATATACGACTCTGGTACAAGGAGTAGCTCCGTGGTTATATTTTGTTAATCAATAGATGCTCTAATAATAGTCCCAATGAAAATAATGAAAGAACCACATCCATAACAACCAATTTAAAAAAGAACTACTAGAACCATTAGTGGAGAATATTCAAAATATTCAAAATTGACAAGAACAACACCATTAGTTAAATCATTAAACTTTGAAACCCTACAGGATAGAAGAACCAAGAGTAAGGTAGTAATTATACATAAAGCAATAATTCGTCTTGGAAAAATAACAAAGATAATCAACAAAAACCCTCATTTTTCTTATTGCGTATGCAATAATAAAAAAACACATACAAATTCTCGTTTTTCCCGTCTGGAATTTGGGTGTGGAATGTTGTGCCTGATCAAACGCGGAAAACCAACTCTCTATCAATGTTTAAAATTCTAATAAAAATGCAAGACTAGACATCTCGTTCAGTTGTTTTCTTGACTATTCAATATAGAGGCGAGTTTATTTTTGTAAATGGTTGAATTCAAAGATTGTGACTCCATGGGCAGTAGAAACAGTAGAAAAGTCATTCAATAATTATTGCTAGCCTTGACTAACTCAACCCCTGATCAAATCAGTTAATAATTTTAGATGTTATCTTTATTGCCTTCAGCAACTAACTAAACCAGCAGATGCAGACTTATCTCATCTGACCTAACCTGAACCATTCATGTTCAACCGAAATCAATTCAATGCATCGATTGCTTTAACTATATGTTCTGTTAAAATAATCTTATAGATTAATATTCCTTTCTGGTTATTTTCTATGTAAATGTTTTCGAATTTTATGTGCTCGTTGTCTATTTGATAGCACTATAAAAGTGTTTCCTTCATGTTATGATGTTATAATGTTGATTGGTTATAGTTTCATTCCTTCATGTTATGATGTTATAAAGTTGATTGGTTATAGTTTCATTCCTTCATGTTATGATGTTATAAAGTTGATTGGTTATAGTTTCATTCATTCATGTTATGATGTTATAATGTTGATTGGTTATAGTTTCATTCCTTCATGTTATGATGTTATAAAGTTGATTGGTTATAGTTTCATTCATTCATGTTATGATGTTATAATGTTGATTGGTTATAGTTTCATTCCTTCATGTTATGATGTTATAAAGTTGATTGGTTATAGTTTCATTCCTTCATGTTATGATGTTATAAAGTTGATTGGTTATAGTTTCATTCCTTCATGTTATGATGTTATAATGTTGATTGGTTATAGTTTCATTCATTCATGTTATGATGTTATAATGTTGATTGGTTATAGTTTCATTCCTTCATTGATTATCCGTTACACGTCAAGTCAGCTGTTACACACATATAAATAAACATCTTAGCCTGGAATAGTCAATAACCTGGGAGGTGGGTGTCAGTGGGTGATGGACTGCGACATGCAATCGTCATGGGAAGAGTTATGTAACAATGAATGATTTCATCTAAGACAAGATCTGTGACATGCATTCGTCATGGGAAGAGTTATATAACAAGTAATGATTTAATCTAAGACAAGATCTGTGACATGCTATCGTCATGGGAAGAGTTACATAACAATTAATGATTTCATCTAAGACAAGATCTGTGACATGCAATCGTCATGGGAAGAGTTATATAAAAATTAATGATTTAATCTAAGACAAGATCTTTGACATGCAATCGTCATGGGAAGAGTTACATAACAATTAATGATTTCATCTAAGACAAGATCTGTGTATCATATTTGAAGTTTGATGTCGCGTATGGCGATTTGAGATCACATAATACTTACATTTGTGTATGTCAAGACAACAATAAATGATGCGATACGTGTATGTAGTTACTGTTATTTCCTGGTGGAAACTTTTTTATTATGCAAACACAATAAAATATTGTTCTATGGAGAATTTAGGATGACTTGTTTGTTTTTGAAGTCGGGTACAAAAATTTGAAATTTGCCCAAAGTGGAGCAAAGAAAAAAAAAGAATCTAAAATGTGCTTGGTATTTGTATAAGCTCACACAAATATTTGTTTTTTTCAAATCTTATTTGTTAATTAAATTAGCCTTGTTTATTAATAAATCTTAATTTGCTATCCTATATAATAAAAGGCAAGTTTCTGTCCTTTCTGTACTTTCTGTCCCGTCATCTATAGCGATTGGTCCCTCAAACACATATGACTCCTACAGCCAATCACTAGCGGATAAAAATTTACATATTACGCGGAGGTTCAAAACGAGTTATTTTTGGTGCAGTTATTTTGTCATAATTCATTATGTTGTTCCCATCTTGAAGTGATGCCTGCCGCTTATTCCAATGACAATTCTGCTTTTTCCTTGATGGTCCTGGGGGTAGTGGCAAGAGTTTTAAGTGTTGTTTGTTTTTTGTTGCTGTTATTGTTGTTGTTGTTGTTTTGTGTTGTTGTTTTGTTGTTGTTGTTTTGTGGTTGTTGTTATTGTTGCTGTTTTGTTGTTGTTGCCTTGTTGTTGTTGTTGTTGCTGTTGTTGTTGTTGCTTTGTTGTTGTTGCTGTCATTGTTGCTGTTGTTGTTGTTGTTTTGTTGTTGTTGTTTTGTTGTTTTTATTTTTTTGTTGTTGCTGTTGTTGTTTTGTTGTTGTTTTGTTGTTGTTGTTTTGTTTTTGTTGCTGTTGTTGTTCTTTTTGTTGTTGTTGCTGTTGTTGTTGCTGTTGTTGTTTTTGTTGTTTTTGCTGTTTTTGTTGTTGTTGTTGTCCACATCCCTTGCCCTGCGACGACAATGTCCTGCAAACGCTTCAGCATAACAACTACCAAAACATAACGTCCATGAACTTCACAGGTCACCCTACACTTAATCCCGTCCTTGGGCGGGCTTTGTTACTAGTATATATATAACACAAGAATCGTCCATCTCCACCCAACAAAGTCCAGTAATTCAAATAAAATGATTATTTATCGGTTTCTGTAGGATATTCAAGTCTGAATGATGTATTATGTGTCTAACATCTGCATGCTTTACATACACTTTAGGAATCATCTTATTTTTTTTTAAAATAAAGCTCTCACCACAGTATCACAAAATAGAAATTTAACAGCAAATGTACACAAATAATTATCTGATTGGGACATTATTTGCTGGTCTTCTTGGGTCATCGTGATATATTTGACACCTAATGACACCAGGTGCAACAGTGTTATTCGAAATCGATCTCTTTACATACAGCTCGTGGATCGTTAAGTCACAACCACACGGAGTCTGTACTTGAGATAGAAGGAAACAAGACGGTGATTTAAGGAACTTGTCTTGTCGAATTGATGACGAAAAGTCGAAATGAT